>JAPYZS010000121.1:0-172170 GCA_030522925.1 Trissolcus japonicus | reverse complement strand
TTTTTTGAAAATATATATCTATTATCTAAAACGAAATATATAAATTTTGTAAAGTTTATATTATACCTATATTTTGGTATATATTTTCGTCCGTGAGGGAGGTTTCATTTGTTTTTATTCGTTTTCTTGACGTTTTGTACTTTTATGAGTTCAACAATTAATGATGTATAAAAACATTTTTAATCAAACAATTTTCATTATTAATCAGTGATGTGGCAAAAGGTTTAGTCCGACCAATATTTTTTTAAATTGAAATTTTACATTTTAAAAAATCAGTGATATGACTAAGGGTTTCGTCAGCCCCATAAAAAACTAAAGTGTATAAAAAATGTTGATAGATCTTCTAAAATTCAGTCTGCGCGCGATGAAAAATGATTTGTTGATACGTGAGAAGCGTCATTTAACTGACGGATTAATATGACTTTGTAGTTGAGTATGGAGTTACCTCGCAGAGTCATATTCCGGATTAAATTGGTAGCGGCTGCGAGTACCGCGATGCGGTGAGAAGAGGCGCTCACCCGCGCGCCCCATTATCTTAACAAATCTAATCTCGCGGTGGGTGTTTATAAATGTCTTGTTTTCCGCTGGAATGACGGAAGCAGAGAGAAGAACGTGCCCCACCTTCGGAGCCATCGCTGCTCATCCAAATCATAATGAGAATACGTGCGGGGTAGCTTCCGCCGAAGCTTGTCATCTGCTAGGCCACAATTTTCATCGCAAAAAGCGTTTTGTCACCACAAATTTTAAACCTTCCCATGAATACTGTTCCAATTCATGCAATTATTATAATCAAAATTCAATATTTAAAACCCACTAGATTGAAGGGTGTAAAATTAAAATACAGCTATGAAAATCAGAAATTACGACAGCGTGATGCAAGTTTGAGCGAAAATGTTATGAATTATTGAGGAAATGTTATGGGACCATGGCGGATAAGACAGGGCGGTTAATTTCCGGATTTTTCGGCATATAAATGCAATTAAAACGAAGTGGATTTAACGTGTACTGGCATATTGGAGCCAGCGTGCGTGAAGACACTCGAGAGGAATTAAGCTTGGAGGTAAGGCAGGTTCCTGTTATTACAGTATGGAGCGCTCTCTGCCACAAACTACAGCGCGTAATCCCTTAAGAGCAATAATAAGAATCCTTTGGCAGTCTCTGTTGTATTGCGCGCTAAAACTGGCGTCATTGCGTGCGCGGCACCAAAGCAGGAGACTTAATTCAGGGGTTGTTCTACGCGTAACGCTGTAATCTCGAGCTTCCTCCTCGAGACGCGACCCTTTTAAACGCCCCTCCATCGGGTGTTCTTTTATTTAAATAAAATCAACCCGGGGGCGTCAAGTAAAACCACTATGCGCGCAAATGGAGTGGTCTCTTATGTTTACACATTTTATTTTACCGCCACCGTCGACGACTTCACTTATTTCTCGAGCCTCATTTTAACCGCGATTAGTTTCGATCGTGAACCAAATTAGGTCCTTCCAAATCCTGGATTATCCCCCCGGCTCTCGGGCGTCAATTTTTTAACCAAATTTATCGCAGTTTCACAGACCACAAATTTTGTTGAATTGTAAATCGAATGATTAACCGAACGGGAAACTTTTCATTTTTTGTTCACACGTCTGTCATCAATCACTTAGTCAGATTATTTATTATCAGACGATGAAATGATGGACGTTGAAATGCAATGAAAAAGTTATTGTTCGAAAGTTTAGTTTAACTAGTCATGTACTGCAATAATATATTTGGCTTCGCGCGGATATTTGATCATTTTAGCTAATTTAATAATTCACGATATCGGGTGTCGCTGAATTTAAACGATTTCTAAGTATAGCGCGAGTTTGACGTGTATAACCGAAGCAAATTTGTATTTCGATAATTTTGCAAAATGTAACACAATATTAGGAGTCGATGCAAAGATACCCCGTGATAATCAAATTTATATTCCAAAGCCACGGTTAATCGCTGAATTAATAAACATCGGTTTAAGTTCTATTAATTAACACTGAACGAGCGGCTGTAATTTTGATGCATGTGCATCATGTTTGCCTCCGGTTCAGTTTTAATTTCCAACTATAATAATAACAAACTAAAACTTTTGACATCATCGCAATGTCATTTTTCATTTTTGTTTCATAAATAGAGTCATGAGCAAATTTGGGTTGCTCGTTGATTGCAGTTTTGATTATGATTGCAGATTTATTGGCACAGGAATTGAAAGCTCGTTTTGATGAAGAGATTCTGAGCCCTTGATAAAATGGTACGAGGTGTAACGAGCGATACTTCCGTGACCTCTTTGACTCGACGTCACCTCGTACGTAAGCAAAATCTCGTTTCATCCTGAAAACAGAGGCGGAGTTGCCGTTCTCTTAACAGCGCACCTTGTCTCGGGCGTAATTTGCACACAAAGTACGCGGCAGAGAAGTGCGCCATAGATGTGTGATGTGTTTATGCGCGCTCGCATATATCTGTATATGTTCCGTGCACACCGCGCCCAAAGGCATTATGCTAACTCCGCATGCATAATAGTCACGATGGTCTACTTGACGCACAAGTAAAACCTGTAATACATAAGATTTCTCCATCACTTCAATTTTTTTATCACTCTACATATTCACAATAAAATTTTGTAACAACCAGGTTGATTTGAACGATTGAACAGTCTTTTAATTTTTTCCTCTATTTCGACATCTTTTGTAAATTTTTTGTACAGTTTCTTTTTCCTTGCATTTTTCAGTAACCAATCTTTCTAAAAGTAATTAATTTTCCAATTGACACAAAGACGAAAAAAAAAAAACGTAAAAGAAAGTTGTCACGTCATAATTTTTCACTCCCCCTCCTGACTTAACTGTCACACAATGTCTTACCCCTTTCCTTTCGTTTGTGTACGGTTTCTTATAAGTTAATTAATGTTACTGATCTTTAGTCAAACCAGAAAACCAAAAGAAAAAAAAACGCCAATTGTTTTTATATAAAAAAATTAGTTTACAGTTTGTAACATGAAATTCAAAATGGTTAGTTCCCAATGTTATTTCAGTTAGTTGACAATTTGTGGTGTGAGTGAATCAAAGTACAAAAAAAACTTGTCACGTAGAGATGGTGCAGGGTAAAGACGTTGCGGACGACGGAGGGTGGCGGCGACAAAAAGAATTCTGATTCATTATTCAATCTGAGCCGAATGATTAGCATTCGTCAAAGACGCTTTCGGTTTCGACATGCTCGGAATTTCCTAAATAATGTATAATTCATTGCTTGACATAGTCATGCATTTAGCGACCTGCGCTGCACTGTTCCCTCTGTTGAAAATGGTTAACTTGGTTCTCTCGCTGGTTATGCAGTTTCATTAGCAGATCTTCAGGTTTTGTCAAACACAATGAGTTGAAAACTTAAAAAGAAATGTATACAAAATGAATAAATAACAAAACCATGATAATACAAAGTTGAAAGTTTGGCTGAATTAAAGACAAAAATATGTTATGCTTTTTTCTATTCTAGTTGTTTATAAGCTAGCACTTGACAATTCATAATACTCTGAACACAATGGGAACAATTATACGACTTGGGGTATAATCTGGCAAAGTCAAGATAAAACGTCTTATGCTTAATGCTTGTTCGTCAGAGAAGAATAAGTCTGAGAGATAAAACATTTTTAATATAATTAAGTGGGAATCTCGGGCGGTATTCAGCGTTCTTCCGCAGACGTCGCGGTCTCTGCTGGATTGAGCTCCGAATGTAAGAAGGGTTGTACTCGGCTTGCCTTGGAGGCATGTTAATGTACTCCGAGATCTTAGCACTTACACTCCAACACGCCTGGTCGCCGTCAACGAGGACGGGGACAACCGTCCCCTTTGTCCTCCCCCTCTTTCTTAAGCCATTTTCTCTTTCTCTTAAACTACTACCTTGGCGAAGCCTCCAGAGGGCTTTCACCCAGAACGTCTTAAATCCGGATCTCTTCGCCCCTCGGCTTTTCTTATTCCTTCGACTCATGCATGCCAAAATGCACAAAAAACACTCACGTGCGACTTGAAAACTCCATCAATTCAAGACGTATCATTGCTTATGTAAAAGAGTTTTTTTTTCGGTTTACTTTTTCTTCGATAATCATTACCATTGATTATTAATTGATTTAATTAAGTTGAAAAATAATTATATAAATCTGGCACAGTCAATTTTTCTAATCAAAAAGATGAATAGATGTATTCGAAAACAAATAAATAACAATTTTAAGACATCATTTGGCTGCTCGGTAAACAAATTATGAATCGACCGATGGGTGTTTTGTGTAGCTGACTATAAATTATTTTTTAAGATCGTAAATGTCACATAAATCGTTTATAATACGCATCTATCTCCTTTGGGAATCTTACGCACGCGCTTTTATATTGTTCTCCGGATGAAAAAAAGGCACTTTAATGAAAGACGCGAAGGCGCTCTCGCAGCTTCGGGCGTCACTGGATTTCCTTCTCGCTAGCTGTATGAAAAGAAATCTTAATTAAAGAGACCATTGTTTCGCAGGCGGCGCGGCTGACGTTGAATTCGGCAAATCCAGCGCCGAGCCCGGGTCGAGAGTGCGCGAACACAATGGGGGTGAGGAAAAAAAATACCGATGTTACTTGAGGGTTACACTCGTAAAAACCGCGTTTCATTTATCATTACGACAAATTAATTGCGCAAAAAAGTTTTCTAGTTTCGTTTCGCTTTCCTAATTTCAAACAAATCTTTTCTTATCGATTTTATACACAAATCTCATTTGTCCAAGATTTTTTGTAATCATATTTTTTCAACTTGAAATTATCGTTCCTGAAGCGATGTTTTTTAACCGAAAAATTGATTGGTATTTTTTTGCAAACGCAATTGTGTTGCGTACGGGCGAACGACAATTTGATCGGTGCAATATTTTAGGGTGCGTAAAAATGTAAATGTGTGGTAAAAAAATTCGATGTAATCGATGAGTGAAAAAAGGGCCATTTTTCGTGCGGTAAAGTAGCCATTCGACAGATAGGCGGTGGTCGTTCGTAAAGGGTACAAAACCCTTGATGGATGGGTAGCCACGGGGTTGTGGCGCGCTTCTGTGCAAGTGACCACCTGTTGAAGGCTCGCACGCACCTGTACACGCACACGGTATCGCTTCTCAGCTCCATTTGAGTTTCGCGTGTGTACACGATAATCGTCGCTTGACACCCAATGACGTGTACTCGATGATTCGTGCTTGAAACGACCCTCACAGCTAAATCCATCAAACGCCGCGCTCGCTTTCATATCAAATATTTGTTCCCGACCAGCCGTTCAACTAATATTTATCTTTACATGCCAATAAACGTATTCGCCTTTACAATTTATTTATTGATTTTTTTAAATCGAATCTGCAACTTTTTAAACTAAATTTTGAATTGCAAAGTCGGTCACAAAAATGTTTCTCAACTACAAAAAAAATTTGTATGAAAAATTACTCATTTGGAGTTACAATTTTTGGCCCAACAAAAGTTGAGATGAAAGTGATCCTAATATTCCAGTCGTAATTCATTACATCGTTTTATACGCTTCTGTTTCATATTTCATGACTTCTCCCGGCATCGCTGCAATGAATCACATACGTATGGAAAAATGGATGGAACGAGGACAAATAACAGCAAGCGAGACGAGGGAAAGTGTATAGACGGTGTTTTTTTATGTCGAGCGAGCCGCCGACGATTGACGGTTCGAGGGCTTTTTTAACGTGATTCTCGACAGCAGGACTGAGACTGATAAAGGTGCTTTATTTTCCAGCTTGCAACCTTTGAAAAGCGCCGCGATCGCGTTCCATTTGTTTCGTCGAGTAGCGCTCGCGGCGATCCGCGCTCGACCGGAATTGAGCATATCGCCACAAGTACAATTGGCGTTTTATCTGCGCGTCCGTTTATGTCCGAGCGCGACGCATTTGTCCTAGACATCGAGTTCCCCCCGTTTCAGACGCCGGTATACATCAAACGCAAAAGCTAATAATCGCAGTTCATATTGTGCAATAAAAAAGGATATCCAGTCAATAAAAACCGCATTAATCGGCTTCTTATAATTCTCATATTATTTCACATTTTACAAAAAAATAAAATAAATAAATAAAAATGAAATAAATCAAATGAAGTTTAATGCAAACAATTAAAGCTGTTTCAAACATTCAAATTATTATTAATATTTCATTAGATGAGATTTCAGTTTATTTCAATTATTAATAAATTAACAAAAATTTAACTACTAATACTGTTATATAAAAAAAAGATAAACAAAAAAACATCACATTAGTGGAATTTAATATTCTTGAACGAGTTTCAGAAAAAAGTATCATTTTCGTATTAATTACCGAAAAAGTTACATTGAAAGAATAATAAATGCTGCGGAGCATTAAGATTCTTGCAGGCCGCACTTATTAGTAAGCCAAAACCGTGTCGACCATTACGCATTCTGATTCTGTGATAACCCCAGACCTTACGGCTGCCAGAAGCTCGGTTCACCTCCTTCAAGCCGTCTCCTGTCATCACGTTCCGACCACCTTGTCGTTGGTTAGTCGCTAAAATTACATCGTGATCTATTTTGGAGCCAGTTTTCGAAAATTAACTCCTAAGATTTTGCGTCTATTACTTCATTTTAGATATTTGATGGAAAAATATTTAATTCAACTAAAATGCCCCAATAAAATTTTTAAGAAAATTAATTTTTTTCATTCGTTATTTGACACGCTATGATATTTTTAAAACTTCTGATTGTTAATCAGATGTCAATTTTGTTACACGAAATCATGTCGATTTTCATCAATTAATTTCAAACCAAAATTTTTTTTCCAAGGGTCTTCATATCTCTGCAATAAATTTACAAAACTTTTAATATGGTCGAATAACAGAATCTTGTGGACTGAGATTCAGTTTAAATTGTTTTCTTTTTCAGAGTATTCAGATTTTATTGAATCGATCAGAGCTCACATTGAAAGGCTATGTAAAAATTATGTAAATACGTTTTACAAGTGACGGTACTCGTGCGGCGAGCAGGATTACAATTAGGTAGAAGGCAATTCAATATCGAGAGCTATTTGGGGGAACATTTAGCGGTTCGAGTATTAACTTGACTTGGGTGTATTCATTTGAATGATACCATCGAATTCTTTTGATTTTCCATTTCTATACATTATCAAATTACTAGTTTGGCAGA
Organism: Trissolcus japonicus; assembly: GCA_030522925.1. Classification (NCBI taxonomy): domain Eukaryota; kingdom Metazoa; phylum Arthropoda; class Insecta; order Hymenoptera; family Scelionidae; genus Trissolcus; species Trissolcus japonicus. Next base: position 164,991 of record JAPYZS010000121.1, on the reverse strand, counting down.
AAAAAACAAACAAATATTTAAAAATAAAATTTAAAAGGAGGTATTTGCAAACACTTGCTGATGTAGAATAAGTATCGCTGGATTTCTCGCATCTTCATCTACATATGCTCTCGTCAGACTGCGTTTTGTTTCTGGAATATAAGAGCTCATTGCGAATGCAAAACTGTCCATTCATATTCAAAATTTTATATCTCGCCTCACGTTCAGACTAATTTATTCCGATTCGATCCCAAGCTGCGACAAATCCCTCCGTTTCTCTTGCGTTCTTACTAATATCCTCCGCGTTAAATATTTTTATTCTTACAAATTTCCACGGACTAACGTCTGTACCAAATAGATATTTCTCGCTCAATTTGAAAATAAAAAAAAATATTAAAAAAAAAAATAAATAAAAAACCCCCGCCGGAGTAATAATTATTTGATTATTCGAACAATTTTTTGGACTGGAAAATTTGTTAACCAAATTATTACCTTACAACTGAGCACCCCGGCTTTTTTTGCAAATTACATAATAGGGTGCGTAATTTTTCCTGAACATCGAAGAGGTAATCAGATTAGTTGCGCGATAACTTGTCTATGCACAAAAGCATAACACGGTGTGGTTTGGTGATGCCGGGATCTTAGCCAGGACGGCGTTCATTTTGCACGCGCTGGTTCGGCACTCTCAGAAGAGCAGCACCAGAGACCGAGTGGTTAGCGTCGCCGTGGTTTTGTGAGTCGCAGCAGCATCAGCGCAACGTTAATCAGTGTAATTGCATTAAATACACACGCGACCGTTGTAATTATGACTATTTCACACTCCACACTGTAACTGGAGTGTTCGTAGACGTTTCCCATAAAGAGATACAACTAATTGGCTGAGCAAGACAGGGATGTTGAGAATATCACTTGATGATTGATTTCTATCTATGTATTTATAGTTGAAACTACCTGATAATCAATTATAGAAACAATCATTAATGATGAATCAAAATAATAAATTTGTCAAAATCGAATTTCAAACTTATTCACAATCTGCCGTTTGTTTTATATTTTATAAGGTAATTTTTTATATTACTACAGAAATAAGAATTTGCGAAAGAAGAAAAAAAAAAAAAAATACAGGGGTTGAGTTTTCCAAGACAATCACTTGAGATTCATAAGTCTGTGTAAAAGTTAAACGGCTTCGTCACATAATAATTGCATTTTTCAAAGCAAATACTGCGTAGCTTTCAACTGGAGGAAGCCGCGCAGGAATGTGTTTGAGGATAATAATTCGCGGATGACTCGTTCCCTTGTCAAGGGTACGTCACGCTCGGCACGGCAGCTTCCGCAAGAGACGAAAGGGTTGAGAGTTAGGTTACGGCTCACGATCACTATTGCGTATTTCGCGAATTTCTTACAGTATCGGTAAACTCGTTTAGATTGACGCGCGCGAGCGACGTTCGACGTCGTAAAGTAAATTAGCTGACGCGAAATAAAATAGAAAAATAAAGAAAAAGGTGGTAGTTAATTTGAGTAAACGATTGTATATTCGGGATTATAACGAAGTTGATCGAAAAAAATGTTTTGACACATTTGAGATTTGTAACGCAACTTTGCCCCATGGGGGAATTATAATTAAGGATTAATTTTTGGGGAATTTTCCATTTGCGGTTGGAGGTTGACAAGGACACGAGGGGAATGTCTGTATTATGGTAATTATATGATAAATACAACAACGCCTGAGGCGCTGTCTTTTCCGAGCTTCATCGTCAAGTCGGTTCTATCAGTGGCAGGATTTTCTCTCTCAAGTCCATTTCTATCGTCATTTCCTCTTGCCACCATTCAGCCTCCCCGCTCTTTCTTAAGCAAGTCGGTTTGCTTTAAAATACGCCTTCTCTCGGCGGAATGCAATTAATCTTACTTGGTGCCTTATACTCCGCAGTATAAGACACACCTAAGGCAACGCTTCTGCGAAGAAGTGTTACCATCTTAATGAAGTACGACTCCTGATGCGTGCCGACAGGAAGGCCGCGCCGGAAAGGGAGCTCCTCGCGAAAAGGAAGCCAGCCTGGTTAAAGCAGAAAGACTCTCGAATGAGAGACTCTTCAGGAAGTGTACTCGCAATCTTGGCTAAGCAGCCGCTTTCATTATCCAGTCGTGTTTACCTCAGTCGCGTTTGATTTGCGACGAATCGGAAAAGGAGATTAAGAATAGAAGTTTATCGACAAATTGATGTTGGTCTCAGGGTAGGTTTTTCATGCTTATCAGCGTACAATTGTTCAATTTTACATTTAAACGTTTAAAAATCCATTGTTATTGACCTATGCAATTTTCGTTAAATTATCTTTGTCATACTTGGTAATTTATATAATTTTACTCACAAGCTTCACTTTATTTTACATATTTGTATTTGTATATTTTATAGATTTTTATTAAAGTTGACCAATAAAAAGACACGTTGTCAAAATCAGTAGAATTTTTACAAAAATATCAGGACTGTTATTATACAATATCTGTATATAATTTTTGTATATTTGTTTACATTTTTTTATTTACAGTGTCTCTATGCTCAAGTCTCCCCTTTATTTTTCGACCATCTCATTTATTTTAGAACGTTGAGATTTGAGTTGTCTTATTGCATTCAATGACAAAAATTGCATACAAAATAAATAACATTATCAACAAAAGGCTACCTGTTTATTTGAATCTGTTTTTTACCATATTGACTAAGTTCGTAAAACTAACATTCAATATTTTCTGAAAAGCAGATGTAAGCATTTGCATAATTAAGAAGACTGCTACCGACAAAACCGCAGAAAATATTCCACCTGGTTTTTTTATGTACGTTGTCCACTCTAGCGACCTCAGACAAAGCTTCGCTGACAATGTTTAGTCGTTGTGAATATAATTCTTACTTTCATTTGCATGGTTATCATTGGATGCGCTCCCGCAACCCCATGGAACAAAAAAAAAAAAAAGGAAAAAATGTATATGAAGGAAAGGGAAGCTTTCTTGGGTTAACATCTTCGGGGGTTATTTGGAAGCGAAGTTTGCGAGTGTCGGTTCGTATAAAATGAGTCGACACTGGCAATTTATATCGATTGCCTATATCCAACGACAGGCGGATAGCTTGGAATCTATTTTCAAGACCTTACGGAGTTACTTGTATTCCTTTTCGCGATATTGCTTATACAGATATGGCCGCCTCTCGACCCCATCGACTTTTCGCAATCTCTGAATAAAAGGAATAAAATGGAGCCGGATTCTCTTGATCCCGGCACATTTTTTATTTTGCTCTGTCAAAATGCCGTTACAAATCGATTACACATCTACTGTGGCCCAAATCAATGCGTGATTTTGTTATATTTTTTTAAATTTCACTTTATGGAAAACTTGTTACACCAACTTTTACATTTGTTTGTTAATCATTTTCAACATGTTTTGTCTGACTAGAATAATTCAATTTTTTCCATGAACTTTGTAAAAGTGCCTCGGTTTTCCGCACCAAAAAGCACGTGAATTTTTAGGTCAGTGTACCAAAGTCCTATTCAGAGAGAGAAATTGTTCATGAGCATTAGGGAAGATTCAGATGCACGTACAATCCTGTTTTCTACAATGTTCAGTACACCGGAAAGACGTATCTGCGAAATATCCAGTTCTTTGATCCTGTTCACTCTGCAGCTTGCTGCAGATAATTAACAACGTTAAAGGTTAATTTCAATGTGGCTAGCGTGTTCCAAGTCGCTGGGCACCGCCAAGAATATACGAAAATTGGCCTGAATAAATGATGCCGTTTTTTCGGGCGACAAACCGTGAACTTAATCAATGACCGCGAGGCTCGTGCAAATTGCATTAAAGCGCGCGCTTCTTAACCTCGTTTGCATGTCACATGACCCTCTGCACAATTTATACGAATCCTGAGTGTGCCGCTGGGGTCGAGAGTGGCTGAGCCGCGTAAAAACGCTTAAATTGCGCGTAAATAATTATATTTGCATATTCATTGAAAAGTAAATATTTAATGCCAGTGGACACCGCGCGAAATGTAAGGTATATTACACGCGAGGGTGAATCTACCCCTTGTAGTCGCTGGTCACCGTAAAATGGAAAAGGGATGATTATTTGTTAGTCCACTGCTGGTTTAATGCCTTGATGCGGCATATCATCTTTAAAACACTTCAAACTGCTCTCTAAAGCCATCTCGAAATTTTGAATTTTTAAAAACCTTTTTTTACTAAAATAATTTTTTTTCTATTTTTAAATTGCCTTTCTTCGATTGCAAATATATAAATACAATATTTCAGATAAAGTTTCATCAAAGATATTGAAAAGTTTACGAAAATGTTGTGTACTTCTGATATTATTACTAATGCCTCCAGAAGTTTATCAAAAGTTAAACTAATGAATAAGAAAATAACGAAGGGAATCATTTTCAAGTGTTATCAATCAATTATTCAAGGCAATATATAAAGATTGAACGATCAGAGAGAATAAAATACGGTCCGATCATGTGATACCAAAAAAAAAAAAAAAAAGAAAATGGCGTGCATATTACATCGATCAGGTTTTGACGAGAAGGGGATGATGCCCGTCTATTACCCGCAAGAACACCTGAGCCTGACCTCGGCAGGAATCCTAGTCTGTGCGTCCGACCCTCAGCCCCACGATGTATGAAAATGAGAGCGCACTTCGTCGGCATCGCGACTAAATTGCACTCCCTGTATTATCCGCTTCTAAATTATTCTCAGCTAACCACAAAAATACCTCGCCGACGTATCGTCGAATATTCTTTCTCAAACCGCACTTTTATCGATCGCGTTGTGGCTTTCAATTAAAAAATAAACATCATTTTTATTCAATGCGCTTACGCCTGCTGTATGAACACGTCCAAACGCCTATTATCCGTCCGTAAGCGCGCTGTAATTTTATTATTCAGCCGTTCAAATAAATATTCCCTGCCTCTTTTTTTTTCTTACTAAGAATATGCGACTATAAATAACAGACATCGAAAAAAGGGTTGCGTTATGCACACTTAAAAATAAGCATTTGCATTTATAAAAAATACATATTATAAAATATTTTTAAAGTGATATTTATAAAATAATTTTTGTAAAACCACATTTTAATTCTGTAGTTTCCTGCCATAACCAATTAAGTGGTATAGGATTTACGTGCAGTTAACTGGTTATGGCTGGCAACTACAGAATTTATTTAAAAAATGTTGTTTGTTTTTTTTATGATTTGTTGAATCATTGAATTTTAATGATTTTTACTAATTGTTCTCAACTATAATTTGGTTTCAATTTTAGCCGGGAAAAAAAAAAAGAACGTTGAATAAGATAAGTTAGTAGAACGTAGGTTGAAAGTTGGCGAGTCCGATTCGATAAAAGATGGATGATGGTACACCCGGTGGAGTCGATCGGTCTCCGAGCTGACGCTCTCGAAGATGAAATGCACCCCAGAGCGCGCGACCCCCCTCGTTCGTCCACGTACTATGTTTTCCTGTGTGTAATGCGAAGGCACTTAGCTCGGCTTGAGCGCATATTTACGTGAAAAGCGCGTGACTCTTGATACACGACGATCACATCTTGGAATATAAATTCCGCCGAACGGCCGTAAAGTGTTATACATTACGAAATAGATATAAGTGCGCGAATCCCGAATTCGGATCACGCAATTCGAATTCACTCTTTTCAGTGATCCTCCGACCTTTTTTGTTTCTCTCTCTCCCTCTCTGTTATTTTTGTTTTCCATTCTACATGAATTTGCAATGCTGGACAATTCTTTTCAACGCCTCTCAACTATAATTTCTTACCACACAAAACAAAACAAGAAATCTTTTTTTTAGTATTCTCAAAGCAAAATCGTCGCAAACAAAATTTATCGAATTTCATCGGGAAAATCTTGTTTGTATAACTCCTGATAGATTCGTCCATAAACAATAAATAAGAACTGACAAGAAAGCCGAGTCTCCCCTACGTGACGACATAGAAACTTGCTTGTTCCATTGTCACGTAGGAGAGCGAGGGCGGTGCGCTTTCGAGCAAGGTGTAACATTGGAAATGGCGCGCAAGTACCGTTCCACTCTCATTTCCGCGCGGGTCTTACACACAGCCAGCACGACCGGGCGCCCATACATTATTTCTCCATGTCAAATAAAACAATTAGCATCTGACCTGACCACGCTCTCGAGATCCCGGTCGGGTCCCCGATGTACGCGACATCTTCATCAGTTCGCCTCCCTCTCTTAATAACGTCACAACGACCTGTACATTTTTTACTTACTAAACGAAAAAGAGGACTAAACAAGTCGTAATATATTTTCTTCTTACTCTTTTCTTTTTTTTTCATTGTTTTGTTTTTTTTTAAGACTAATTTTTCGCGAACAAATGAACGTCACGGGGGATAATTTCAGCGACCAATAAAAAGCAATGAAAACGACCGGGGGAGATGGCGAAAAATTAAGAACGCAAAGTGGAATGAAAAGGTTCGCTGTCGGGGATTTGACAAAGGCTGACCTGTTCATAATGAATGTTACATAACCCGTTTAATACTTTACGACTCTTAGATTTTGCAGAGGGCTCTCCACTTTGCCCCTCGATCTTGCGCTCTCTCGTGTTGGTTTCTCGCTCAGCCTTTGGGTTTTAAGGACCAGCTAAAGCGAGAGAACTGTACGGCATCGCCGGCGGCCAGGTAATTATGTGGCGGACGTAAATTAAGCTTGTTTAGATTGGGATTTTTATTAAGGATCTTCTCTCAAATTGTGCTTTAGAACTCTTTAGCGACACCCTCTTTTTTTTCCTGATCGAAGGGGCGAAACTGTTTAACAATAATTTTATCAGCGTTTGATTCCGCCCTCGGTCGGTGTCCAGCTCCCCGGACAGTCGTAAGCTACGGTTACGCCGACACAGGTGCGCGCAGCCAAATAAGTTGAGCATTAACTTAACCGTAGTTTAGTATCGCCCACGCTCAAAGCCCTGTGATGAACAGCGTTTTCAATCAATGGAGATCTTCCAACTTTTATTTTTCCCTTTGAAATTCCAAGCTCGACTTTGAACGGTGGGTGGTATTTGTTCTCTTTTTTTTTCATCAGATCGCCTCTGATTTCCGATGAATTCGACGGAAAACGAGCAATTTCTCGTTTGTGATGCAAACATTAAACATTGAAAAAGGGGCGGATCGCGAGAACTTGCGTCGCAATCGGAAATACATGCGTCGAAATAAATTGACAAGATTCCAGACTTGCTTCAAACGTTCTTGATTGAAATATTAATTGAGCAAAAAAAAAAAAAGAGAAAATAAAAGAGCAAAACTTTTCGAGAAACGATTATAAATATTTGTATCGTGAATAAATTATTATAAGTTTAGACGTGATCACACGGTCCGATGGAAACGAAGGCGATCGGCATTAATTTGTACTTTTGCTGACAAGTTCGAGAATCACTCGAACATCTGATGGTTACATGCTTGTATTGAATTGCGATGGGCGATTCTCTTCGGGATCCTTTAATGCCGGTGCGTTGCATACTTGTTCGCTCTCTCGATTAAGCTTTGCCGTCATTAAAAGTTTATAAAGGAGCTAAGGTGCACGAACTTGCGACGAGGCTGAGAAAAAAAAGAGGAAGAGACGAAGGGTACCAGGGAGGAGGGATTTGAAGCAAGTTTTCTCATGTGCAATGCATAATGAGGGCAAGCAGACGGCGCCAAGGGCTTAAAAATGAAGCGATGCTGTGTGTCCGGGTGCGTACAAACACCTCCCACTAAATACATTAAAAATATCATATCAACTTCCGCCTTAATATGAAAAAAAAAATACTCTGAAAATAACTCATTGATATTTTTTCACCACAAATAAATATAATGTAGGAACGTGTATAACTTTGCCAATTTTAAATTTTTTTCTCATTTTTAATACCCACGGCAAATGATCTTGTTTGATATAACTTTCGCTTGCACATTTTTGTTGTACAAATTTTAGATCTGAAATTAACCAGCTGAAATCGATTCCACGTTTAGTGTAATGAATTATTACTCATGAAATTTTTTTTCGTCGTGGTCAATTCCGCAACTTCTAAATTTACGATCTGTCAAACCTGTGATAATTAATTGGATTATTTGTTCTGCAATCAAATTTTGTCTATCGCAAAGTTGACATTCGGTTTGAAACCGACGGGGTTTATTATTAGACAATAAAATATTTAAAAAAGGATACCAAAAAAAAATTATATTAAACCAGCACGTTATCTATCGAGGTTTAAAATCTTTCATGCGTCTTACAAAAAAAAGTGTTCTTATATCTTTGAAATTACCTTATTCATGTTTTGACGGGGATTATCCCGTCGACTGGATGCGGTATCTGCAACAAGAAAAAAAAGTGGCAATATAGTACGAGTGATTAACATAATCAGATTTGAATGCGAGCAAAAACGCTGGAACAACGTAAGCAAAGATTATACATCAAAATAAGGTCGGATCGATAGGATGATTGCGTAAGCGTGATGTACACCCACACAGAGAGCGCTGCAAACGATAATCCTTGGTAGCCCGTGGAATCCTTTTCCCGTCGTAGATCGGAAACCACCCCTACTCTTTCAACCCCTTCATCCAGTTGCCACAGCGCCGAATTCTCGTAATTTAATGAATAGCCCCGACCCCTGTGCATCCTCCTGTGCTATCTTTGTGTTCGCAAGTGTGTGCGCTCGTACGTACTTGCGTGTAACACGATGTAGACGTAAAACGAAACTGTGTTCTAATGCTCTCATCTATTCATTCCATTAGATAAACGTTCTCGACTGTAGTCTAAGTGAATTTGTTATCATAACAGTGATCAACCAACAATTGATAAATATTCATCTAACCAGGCCTAAAACAACATTTGCCTCCAAGATCCAAATTTCATCACGCTCTGAAACCTTGCAATTTTTAGGCCATTTTTTCTTCTCTCGAAACTCTGGTTTCGAGTTTGATTACTAGTTTTATACTACAATTTCAGTATCTCACAGGCAAAAACATGATTTGATCTATCAAAATTGCAAGAAATAATTTTTTAATAAGTTTCTACCAATTATGAAAAATATTTAATATTTAAATAAATTGCATCTGTATCTTTGAAATTTACAGAATTTAATTCTTTGAAACTAAAGAATGCTGTTTTTGCTTGTACCAAACCACTGACTTTTGTCGAGACCAAAAAAATGTGCAAGGAAGACATGATAATAATAATAATAAAAAAAAGGATATGTCTTGATGCGCGCGTGCAAACATGCTGTACAACGAAGTTGAGAATAATGTTTCGGACACGACGCTCGTCTGGGCTTAGCCTGGCCCTCGTTCCCTTACGCGTGTCCGCCGCAGATTCAGACTCCTAATTAAGACGAGGGTGCAAGCGAGGCATCTCGGGTGTAAGGGGCACCGCGCCGGAGGGGCGACCCAAGGCGAAGGGGGTAAGGAATATTGATCACGACCCGAGTGCAAACTGCCCGCACACTGCTCTCCAAAGTCAGACCAGACCACTAAACGCCAGATGCGTGAAATCATTTCGGTCCGGGCCAGCGTCTTCGCAAAATAACTCCAGTCCACTGTCTCTCGTTATGCTATCAAAATCACATTTGTCCTGCCGGCTGTGCAGATTAATCGCTCGGTTGATTTTTGCAGCCGAGTATGACATAATAAGAAGATTATTTCTGGTCAGGGGGTTGTGAGCAGTGTTGAGATTGAAAATTTGGATTGACATTTTGAAAATTTTTGTGCGGACCGATCGATCCAACAAGATGCACCGTGACGACGAAGTTTGATATGGTTTGCTGAATAACCAAAAGGCGACCGACAGAGATGCGACGGGTCCTGTCGCTCTTGCTCGCTCTCCTATGGCGAGAGCGTGGTGGCGCAGCTGAGTGGTCGCTAACTACCGTTCGAGCGTAGGCAAACTTCTCGTCCCATTTTCTCCTGCATCTCGGCATCGACCAGCCATCAAAACCGATACACTGGATGGGAGAGCTCTACCGTTCATGCAAAACCTCTCGTGAGTGCGTTTGTCGTCCCGCAAGTAAAGCCATCCGCTAACACACACGTAACACGCAATATAATCGATTCGGTCTTTTCTATAAACCTCCGCCGTACCTAATGCTTCAAGGATTGACAGGCAATTTGCTTTGACGATGCTCGTGTGCGTTCCCTTAATAACTACTCGGCCCGGGTATTTAATTATCTGAATTTTTAGAATTCAAAATAAGTTAAAAATAAGAAAAAAATATGAAATAGTTTTAAAAATTCCGGAGCATTTGGAACCGAAGAAAGTTTCAAGTTGTTCGGATGGGAAAAAACAAAACCAAAAAAAAAAAAACGGAGGTCTGCGTAAATCCAGGTGAAATTTTCTCTAAAGCAGATTGTTGTTTGTCCGCTAATTAGAAGCTAACATCGAAATCAAAGTTTGTAAGTTAAAAGTTTGTTGCGCGCGTTTCGCAAGGAAGCAAACCGACGGGGTCCCTGGAGGACCGTCGCCGGTGCCGAGCATTAATTGCTAATTAATTGTTTCGCGTGTTTGACTTGTGAATGGATAAGTTAAACAGTTTACGCGACCTGGAGATGGACACGCTGTACCTTAGGCGTTGCACAACGGTATCATCACACCCGGGCTTCTCTTTTCTCTCTTCTCGTGTATAATTCTCGTGCAAATATAACGCACGTTGCTTAACAAGGTTAGAATAACCACGCGAAAATAAGGGGGACTCGCTCATTCATTTTTCACCCTCGTCGACGAAACGAACTATCCATTTCAGGGGTTAATGAATGAAAAACGTTGTTAAAGCTACTCTAGTTTGAATTCTGCTACAAAATCAAAGGGGCGAATGTGATACGACAGAAAAACAATTACATATTATCGAAATAATCAAATTTTACGGAATAAAAAGTAAATGAAAATTCATTCGCCATGTTGTAGTTTTGTTGTATTTTTTCCCCGTGATGGAAAAATAAGTAACATTTCATTTGTGCACTTTCGATCTCGCCCTGAGATAATTTTCTTTCGCTTAGGATCGCGCTCGGAATTCGTTTTTCACGGATCGTTAAGCAGGATTGGCCAACATTCGGTTCCCCCCGAAAGAATTCGCGCACGCGAAGGCGGGAAGATCAACCCTTTACAGTCTATGAGGGACCAATAAAGCGATTCGAGCGTCGACGATAAGTGTCGGCAGTATCTCTTTATCTTTTTTTTCTGCACCAGAGCAGCAGCAATCGACTTGGTTTACACGCTGAGAAGTCCCTGAAGAACGGTGTCGCGTCGTTGCAAATCGTTTTACCTCAATCTTTCCGGCGGAGCGGGATGCTAAGCAAGGGAGGGCCCACCTTTCTGTAATCGGAGCCTGAATGAAAAGAGGACGGGGAGAGAGAGAAGAAAAAAAAAGACGTAATACCAGATAAAACGTCCCATTTGTCCTAACGACGATTTTTCTCTCGCTGAGAGCAACAGGGGTGGGGTCAAACGTAACGTGCCCTCGAGGGCGGTAATCATCTTAAACGCTGTTGTCGCAAAAGCTATTCGCCGACGAGAACGACATCTGCCACCTGATTCTGCTGTAATTGAGATGAATCGATAAGTGTCGTAACGAAGTCAAGCCGATAACTTGTTTTCCTTTGACGCGACGAAAATAAACGAATTTTCACTGCAGGGGATGAATAATACTCGCTATTATACCACGATGGTTTTTCTCTTTTTTTTTGCTATCACAATTTCACTTTAATGCTGTTTTCTTCTCTGATTTTTTTCCTCTTTTTATTGTCACGCAATTGTGAAATCATGTTTCCTCACCGAGCACGTGTCATCTGCATAATACAATATAATCTGTCGCGATATCAAAAGAAAGAAAAGAAAAAGAGAATTACTTTGTTTCCTTTCCTGGTGTAAATTTCATATTTACAACCCGCTATCGCTATCTCCGACCGCGTAAAGAACACGCGGAATGATATACGCAGTAATAACAGGCAGCAGGGCGGCGAGCGCGACCAAGGGGTGAATTTCCGTAATACCTATAATGCCCCAACATTATGTACGTTGTGCGTAACGTACGTCGTTTCCTACGTTTTCACGGTGTTTTTATTGCTGAAAAAGGTGCTCTTCCGGTAGCGTTGAAATATGTAGTCGCGACTTTTGCTAACCGCTTATACTAACTTCTCATATTCTCTCGTTACCATACTCTATTTCCAAACGAGTCTCCTTAGAATTGTGATTAATTTTGTTTTTTGTTGAATTCAAAAATTTTGTATTATTTTTTTGTTTTATTTTAAAGAGAATTTCATTTTATTTTCAACTATTGTTAACGCTTTGGAATCCAATTCTCTACTTCCCTTCTTGCTAAATTTGTACTTTTCAATATGTACTTTGTCCAATTAAGAAAGCAGTGGTGTGCCGACTAAAGTTACAGTGTATATTATATTTTTAATGGAATGCAACACATTATAACGTTAAATTTTGTTATCTCAAATTATTTATTTACAAGTAGCACATAGTGAACGTAATCAACCGAGCTGGTGATTGCTCTTGATTGTCTTAATCGTCGAAGGCTCTTTGCAGTCCATAAATCAAAACGCTTTCAGTGACATCGTCTAAGATACGTCGGTGAAATTGCGGACAATTTCTGCACGTTCTTGGAATGATCAGTTTCCGTTATCTGGCCCCTTTCGCTTAACGATATAAATTGTTCTCGCCATCTTACGATATGAAAATTAAATATCGCTCCAATTTAACCTAATTACTGCCCCTAAAAGTAATTAAAAAACTTCTCAATCAATTAACCAAAAGGTACATAATACATGTTTGAAAAAACGAAAAAAAAAAAAATAAAACAAAAACTTAGATTTCAGAAAAATGTTCATACAAAAGTTGGCTGTATAAATGAAATCATAAAAGATTTAATAGAAGTTGACCTTTTTTCCCTCAACGCTTTTTGTCAATCCTTATTTGATCATCGTTGTACTGAAAACGTTAAGTGATGTGTCTGCCAATGATCGAAAAACAAGTTGAGCGAATCGACGTCTGTCATTGACTCGTTCGGAGAAGCGACTGACAAAAGAGGAATGAGAGGCTGCACAGTTCGGGCCGAACAAATCCGTATCTTAACTGGCAGCAGGGACAATTATTTAGCGGCGTGTCTCGGCGCCGATATTCAACGTTGCCGAAGGTAGCAGTAGCGTCGGCAACGTCTATCGGAGGCGAAAGTCCGCACCGTTAATTGCCGGCTGTCACGAACATGCATCGAAATCGGAGGGATTGCTCCGACGCGCTCACGCTTCTAGCAATCGTCGATGCGATTGCCGACAAAATCGGCGCGGGATATATATATTTGCCTTAGGTTTCACCTTGCTTCGTCGATCAGCATGACAAATATTCCACCTCTCGCAATTTACCCAGCTTCCCTTTCTCCCCGCGCCATAAAAGTCCAATTAATTACTCTCTAATTCGACAGACATGGAGACACGGAAGGAAAACAACGACAAAAAAAGCCAAAACTTTAATAGTCTGTCTTGCTTTATTCTGATGTGTACGAATTTGCGAATTTAAATTTCGTTTAATTTCGTTTAGTTAAGGAATGGGAATGTTGAAAAAATACAAAACAAAATAAGAATTAATTTTTTTTGCGGTGGAAATTGTCGGGCAGGGGAGGAGCGCAATTTGGATGTTGGCAGGTATTTATCCCGCGCGGCGGGAAGCGACACGGGGACGAGAGCAATGGAGTGGTGCAACCTTGCTAAGAGCATTAAAGAGACGTTTTCCGCTCGACACTTAGGTTTTCGTAGGCACTCCCATCCCATAGATTCGCAGCCTATCGGCTTAGCACTTGGCGGGTGGTCCTACGCTCGTCCTTTCTGCCGAAGACAGTAGACTGCGCTGTTAAATATTTTCTTAGGCTTAAGAACTTAAGTACCGCTATGCATTCTGTATACGCCGCGTCACTGTCAAGATCATTTGCGAGAAATTCGCGCGCCGAAAGAAACCGTTCCCACGCGGTCTTAGATTCAACTCCAGTGAACATCATCGGTTGGAAATTGTTTGATAATTCAATTTTTTTTTCTTCTTCGTTTCGGAATTTGTGACCCAGGTTATATATTTCTTTGATTGCTTCGAGGGGGGTTTTGCCGTTATCTGTTTTATGGTGTCTGAGTCGGTGTAGATTAGAAATTCATTTGAATATTTCCAGGGCTCGTAGATAGCGCCGCGAGAGCATCTAGGGAAATGCGGAAGGCGCGCATAATGGATACGAAGGCGTTTTCGGTAGTGCGAGTTGAAGCAATAAACTTCTAAACTCTTATTAAATCAACAATTATTTTTATCATCAGGTTCCACTGAAGTTTTAAAAAATCAATCACCCACTTTCTTTAGTCAAGTTTAAAAAAGAAAGAGAAAAAAAAAATAAAACTTCAAAAATGATCTTGTACTTTTCAAACAAATGTCACAATTGTATTAGTACATTATCGTAAACGTAGATCTTGGAAAAATTATTTTGGTTCCACAGTGAAGATGAGACACGAAGCCGACAAGAGAAACTGTCTATTTCGATTGGGGACAACAAAGTATAAGGGGCGCCATCAAGTCACAACGAATTATCAGGCAAGAATTTATGGAAATGGAAATAATTTACGACGGAGAAATAAGAATGAAACTTTAATTCTCATCACGGTATAACTATATGTTAATGCACTAGGAGGACAAAATTGTTGTTTTGAATATTCAAATTTCCGTCGTGTATAACAGTTATCGTTTCAGATTTTGTTACACGTCGATCGATGCGAGACAAAAAGCTCGGTGGCTGTTAAGAAGTTGAAATCAGCAACTCACGCGTCATATCTAAGGTTATTATCTGATATCGCGTTTATACGTGATACCCCGAAGCTACAAACAGACGAAAGTTGGTTGGTGCGCTAAGCGCGCAGCTAAAACGTGCTAACGAGGGGGAGTCTATCAATTCAAGCCACTCGGTATAGAATGCATGCACATTCGACGTCGACGCGAAAAGCGAAGACGCGGAACGCGATGCTCGTTCATCCGATTTTATGTGCACATTAATATCGTCATTAGCACACCTCGTAGCATCCGAAAGTCAACTGCCCCGACGCTGCCAATATAATTGAAGAGCACGAGTTCTTCGAAACTGAGACAAAAAAGTTTTGAACCTATTTTTTTTTTCATTTGAAAATAATTTTACTAAATTTTTGTTTACTTTTTTTTAGGGACAATTTTTCAAAATTGTCCCAGGAATGAAAATTTGATGGAAAAGTTTGGATCATTTTAATGAAAAACTCAGCGCTGCCGAGTTACACTGTCAAAGCCATTTACGGAGACTCTCATAGGTTTTACAATTAAGCTCCAGGCGAATGGTTTAAAATTACGCATGATGAAAAGGGTTGATTAGGGATTCGGCGCGAGGGTCGAACACGTCAAACACCGTGGGGTCGAAAGATGCCGGACTGTTACACGCTCTACGTCAGAACATCCTGTAGCCACCTCGGCCTCCAAGTCTGCATCAGAGAAGTACGAGGCAAATGACAGCGCCATGATTGATCGCGAAGTTAATTGTGTGATTGATGATTCAAGTTCATCAATACCTTGTGTACGCCCTGCAATGAACAACTAACTATATTCCCCGTTCATTTTTTGCTCCTTCCAAGAAAACCAGCTTTGACATTAAACAATTAGTTAAAAAAAATGCCGCATTTATTAGCACCTTTTTTGTTTCATTATAGATATTGCAACTGGTACTCTTCAACCCTCTGACAGTTTTTCGAGTAAAAGTTTGGTTTTCTCACAACAAACAATAATGTCAAACAACGAATGTCAATTAATTTTTCTTGTCAAAAAAAAAAACTAAAAAAAAAAAACTGTCAATTTTCTTAAAAATTATAAACAAAAAGTAAAATAAAAAAAAATAACGCGAGGATTGAAGCTGGTAAAGGGTTGGTGCACAATGTATGCTTAATATACGGTCGGCACGTGAACGTAATGCGACGTGTAAATCATGGGAACAATGTCTTAATGTCCCGGTCATGCGACGCCCACTCAACACAAGAAGACAACGGTGCGCAATAGCAGGCGTCTTGGCGGATATTCAAAGGGTCGAAGGAATAAATTAGTTGCTTAACTTAGCACCCCAGGGGAGCGCTTGCGTCTGCGAAACTTTTCTTTTCAGCCGTCCCGATTCCTTAAACAATATCTTTTTGCGCCGCCTGATGAAAATTACTTTGCTAGCATTTCTTTCGGAAAAGCGCGATAAACAGGTATCTCCGACGACGAAAACGAACGCCGAGGAAAAAGCCAATGCCATTTAACTTGCAAATCCGACTTCTGGGACGGGTAGATATATCCGTCCAAGCATGTGTGCAAAGTTGCGAGAAGAGGCGTTCTGGGAGACCGAGACGAAAAGAAAAAAGCGCGTGAGAAAAATTCAGGGATGAAAAGGTGTTTCGTATACAAAAAAAGTCATTCGGAGGAAGGTGTATAATGGTGATATTTGTTAAAGCTGATGGCTTCTTTCTGAAACAAGAAAAAATAAAAACAAATGTCATGAAAAGTTACATTTGATTCATTCGTAAATTCATAGGAAACTTTTATCAATGAAAACCATTCCTTTTTCTTTTCATTTAGAGAGAAAATTGCAATCGAATTGGAACTTATTTTTCAAATACAAGATCTTAGGTTTCAAGACCCTTGGGTGTTCAGGTGATAATCGATCGTAGAACTGAAAATGGCAGGCCATTAGAGGTCCTGCACGGGAACGAGAATCGATCCTGACAGAAACTTTTCTTTTACAAAAACGAAAAAAAATGAAAAAAAAAGAAAGAAAGAAAGATCACCGAAAATTTGAGACAGACCTCTTGTTTATTACAATAAATCTCACGGGCGGAATCAAAACGCGGCACAATTTCATTATTCATGTCATAATTTTGGCATCTGAAGTCGAGCGGTGGTTTCCTTAAGACACAATCTTTCTTCCATAACTACCCATTTTTTCTCAAGCAAGCCGCACACGCATTTACATCAATAAATCTAGCTGGTGCAACAAAAATCCTGCCGTACTCCCTGAGTCGTAATCGTATTCCCATTTTAAATGTATTCACTGCTAAGAACAGTCGTATCTCTTCGCTATAAGGAGACCATATAAGACGCGATGGAGTGGATGAGAAAGAACACGTAAAGGGCCGTCTTGGGCTCGTAGAATTCCGAGATTACACGAGGGCAAGTTGATGAAATCCGATCTCTAGACGAAAATCCTTTGTGGACACTTGTTTTCACACGTTTTTTTAGTCTTGTGCAATCTTGTGTCAATCAAGAACAAATTTATTTTATTTTTATTTATACATTCTATTTTTCACTTTTAAAATGTTTCGCTAAACAAAATTTCATTCTCTTACTCTATCCTAAAATAATCTTTGAACCAAAACTTGTTGCACTGTTTTAATTTTGTTGCATCAGAACAGAAAAAAAAAATTGTTTTAATTGATTATAAACTTGAATTACATGACTAGAACCTGGAGTTTTAGAGATAAGTACTTTCAGAATGATAAAAATAATAAGGATTCATTTTTAAAAAAACACTTGTTTGCACAATATCGTTCGAAAGCAATTAGCGTTGTGGATGCGAGGTAGGCAATTTAGTAGCAATTTAAAAGCCCATTTAAATGCATATTTCGTCTTCGACGAAACACCTCGGTTGCCAAGAAGCCACATCGCCTTGAAGACAACGAAGTCGTTCGATGTTTGCAACTCCTTTGGGACAATGTGCGTTCGCAAGTGTCATTTTTAATTACAAGAGATCCCCTCCCCTCCACTACCAGGCCATATAAATTTGTGCATGAAAATTTGAGAAGCGCTCAGATAAGGTGCGTGAAAAACGACGCCGTTAGCAGCGAGGCAATTTCGCACTGGTAAATAAGTCTGCGATGAAGAAAGAATAAGTAAATTAGGCTGGCCGACCTGTTGGCTGATAAGCGACTCTCTCGTGCGTCGCACCTTATTCAAAAAAAAAAAAAAAAAAAAGAGAAAAAAAGCAAAAAAAGACGCCAACGAGACCTTGCCAAGTACTTGCGATCTTCGCCTGACCGTCCTGCGCTTTGACCAAGTTAACGTTCAATCGACGCGCACACGCTGCGCCTTTGTTTCGCTTTCATGAGATTTTTAAACGATCCGAAATGAGGTTTCTCCGAGGCGAGAGAGGGTCGAGGAACTTTCGACGATTATCGTTCGGCAACGGCGCTCTTAATTTGACTCCTTCGTCTTATTATGTGCTGTCGAGTATATTCCAAGTCCCTTCAAAATGTAATTTTACGTACGAAAAAATTTTCCCTACCATCTTTTACAACCATTTCTTTCTCATAAATTCACAAAATTAAAACAAAATGTAAAAAATTGTTAATTCGTTAACAATAATTTTGTAAAAAATTGTTACAAAATAAATATTTTATGAATGTATTTATTTTCAATAATTTTTTTTATTTAACGTCTTTCAGATAAGGACAGATTGAAATTTTCTTGAGTTTGCTTTTCAAATAAGAAAAAGAGAAAAACATGTGCTTGGAAGGCGAATAAGTTGATTTGTCAAATCGGATCGCACGATTTAAGAAGTATCTTGTGCCATGAATTTAAGCGCGTCGCATTATTGCCTCTATAGCCAATAAAGTCAAGACAATTCGATCGCTTTGTCTACGTTTTGCTACTCGTGTTCTGGGAACGAAGTCTCAACGATGTAGTGAAAGCGGTGAGCGCTACTATTATTGCTGTGGGATCGTTTGCTCGGTCCTTTGAAGGTGTCACGATTGGTTTCGGATGACGGTATATAGTTCTGGGAGTCCCTGGTCCAGTTATCCGATATTCCGACTCGCAAAGGGGGAAGAAGCCCCGAACAAAAACACACACGAATTGGAAAACAAAAGGCAAGAAATTAGGCGGACTTCTGTTTAAAAAGCCCAAGATTCAGGGGTCTCGTGAGATCGTACGAGTTTCACCACGCTAACTCGGGAAAAAAATTTTTACATTTATATTTATTTGGGGGTTTTCTTGACGACGCAGCGTGGAAACAGGAATTCGATTGGTGATTTACGCTGCCCTCGGGCGGATGCGATAGAACCACTCTGATTCCAATAACCATGAATCTATCAGACGTCAAAACACAATCTGCACTTTCAAACCGCGGCTGCCCTCCACAAATCTCTGGTAGGCAGATCCGCAAGACCTTCGATAGCGAATTAAACGTCACGCTCGGCCCGAACCTCTCTGCGGGGAAAAAAGTTTGTTCACAGAAAGAAGAAAAAGAGGAATGAAATAAAAAATAGAAGAATGTTTTTGAGACACATACGTGATGATTGTGGCAAATCTAGCTGTTCGCTTCATGAAACATTAATGGCATTTCAGACACCTTGTGGCAATGAAATAATCTCCACACTGCGGGGTATAAATACGACAGCGAAATGTAAGGGAAGAAGCGGATTGCTCGGAAAGATGAAAGTTTCAAACTCGTAAACTTTCGGGCAAGTTCTTGCTCCGATGGGATTCCAGCGTCCGTCGTGGAATAAGTTGTGTGTCCTTGTTAAATGCTCTTAGCGATCTAATCGTTGCGCATGCGTGCAACGGGGCGAGATAAAAAAATAAACAGTGATGGGCGGTGTGTAAAAACTCTCGTAACCGAATAAAATCTTTGGCCTTGGTTCAGTGCAAAAACCATTTTCAATCATTCACATTTTAGTTTAATTTTTTATTTTCACAAAGCTCTTGAAAAAATATAGATAGAGTTCAAAAATTGATTTCATTTTGAAAAAAAATTGTTTACTTAAAAAATTTCGCTTGAGACAGAAACTAAAAAAAAAATTTGTATCGCATTGTGCGTCGTTCATCATTTTCTATGAAGGATGGTGCCAATGACAGGGCTAATGCTACACAAATGTATGCGCACAGAGGCTTTGACGGGGTTCAATTTATCACGCGCGTGATTGGGATTCGAATAAATAAGCCAATCTGATTCGCGGGCTTAACGGAATCCCGTAATCCCGCGGCAACTCGCGAAACGAGTCGAAGGGTTATGTCGCATGAGCCTGAAAAATTTTCACATATCAGTCACGACGGCTCAGGTGTGAGGATGCGAGGAAGGAACAAAGAAATTGGCTCCAGCCTGATTTTTAATCTGGCCTCGGGCGATTAATATTACATGAGAGTGGAGTATTTATTCAGTGGCGGTTGGCTGTTTACACTGCGCATCAAATATGCAGGTGTCGCTCTAGAGCCGGGAAGTTAGGCGGGGGCGAGAAAAGACACAGAGTGATTAGACGCGACGGGGAACTTGGGTTTATTAACGATATCGCACGGTCACGAGGGTTGCTGAAAGAAGCACTGGTAATTGACAGTGTCGTGAGAAAAAGCTCGGACTGCTGAATCCCGTCCATTATCGCTCATAATGCGCCTGTCACGTAATGGTATTTCGCTTTTTTCTCGTCCCATCGAGTGTCCCCTGGACGAGACTTTCTGCTGGATGCTTTTAATGACTCGGTGACTCGTCAATTTGTACGTTTCTTCGCGTTAATGATCGGACAGTTTTCTTGCTCGCTTTTTTGTTCGGTTCAGTCTTATGACGTTAACGCGGCAGTCCTTCGGGTTTTCCTCAATTTAGAGCGACAAATATGGAATTTGCATTTAAATCGAGTACTTCCATCTGTGCCCGGGCGTCATTCGCGTGATACAGAAATGAAGCCGGGGCGGCGCCCAAGAAAGTAGAGATGGATTTACCACGAGGGAGAGAGGCTTCTATTTCTTCTGCGCCGGAAACGCTAACCTCGAGATATTATTAATAACCCGAAATGAGATCGAATTCGTTGTCAGACCGGATGGAGGACGCTGCGCCGAGGAGGTGACTCGGGGCCAACCAAATCAATCTGCCATCCGGTTGTTGCTTGAGAAGTTTGCCAGCGAGGGGGAAAAGAGGGGCGATGCCCGAAGAAAAAGGACCGTCTCGGGCGGGCACATTTAAATTCAATTCCCTATCGCGTCACACGTAGAATGGCAGCAAGTTTATCGCGTTTGGGACCAATTTTAAAGGAAAGCAACTGCCGAGACCCCGCGACTACGTGATTTCCTTCAAAAATATTTTTCCTCCCAATCGCAAATATTTGTCAGATGCTCGGCGAAGAAATTCGAAACCCTATCGAACGTGCATGATTTGATCCGTACAGAAAAAAAATAAGAAAATAATATTTTTCTTTCCTCTTCACTTTTTTTTCTCTAGAATAATGAAAATGCATAATGATTGCGGACCAAATTGTTAATACAATTACAAGAACGACGAAAGCCTCTTTGTAACGGAGTAACCCCCCGGTCTTGAAAATATTTTTAATCGGTAAAATAAATCGTTTGATTCAATTATTCGAGGCATCGAATCAGCGAGGGTCTCCAAGGAAAAAAGCTTTTCTTTGTCCAGCTTAAGAGTCTGAGAAGTGCCTAAGAGGCTTAGAGACTGGTTAAATACCGGAATCAAATTTCGAGCGATCGCGACCTTTTAATCGCGGCTCCGCTCCGGCTGTTATTGTTACCGTCGTCATTGTTTGACAAAGTATCCCTCTGGTCCCCAGTAATCGGCGTGTATTTACCTTAAATTCAAACACACGTTCAATTTTTTTTCCATCGTTACACTCGGCAGCCAAATCTTGATGGATTAAAAGAACCGTGCCTTTGTCAGAGGAATGCTTTACATCTGCGCGTTCAATTTGTAGAAGAATTCTAAATATCTGAGAATTCGTATAAGCCTAACGTATTTTTTTTTTAGAACTTGGTGCCCAGCAATGAGCAATTGGCTGCAAAAGGCGGCGAAAAAAAGGGGTTGCCCTACGGAATGTATTGAAACAATATTGTAGGGGGATAATACAGACGCGCGTTTTTTATTGCGTGGAATGCAAAAGGAGAAGCAATGGAAAATACAATGAAAAAAAGCCATCTCGGGAGCTCGTAAAAACCAATAAAGGCCGAAAGGCACGCTCGGCCGTGGTAACGGCGGTTTCGCTGCGAGCGATACACCTCGAGTACTTGCTAAAACAAACCCCCCGTAAAAGAGTGGTTCGCCGGTTGTACCGCCGAGAAGTGGTAAAGAGGGAATTTGCAAGGGAAAACCGGAAGCTCTTGGTGTCAGAGGGTCGCCAGTCCGGTGCGCCGCCAAAGGGTGTGGGCAATCCGGCTAAGCTTTTCTGCATCGTCCGCGCGCCGCTGCCCCTCGCCTTTTCCCTCGTTCCCTTACATACTCGCCCGCCAGGATTCCGCTTTCCGTATGAGAAAAAGAATTTTCTGCTTTATTGTTGCCAGATGCTTCATGGCGAATGAATTTACGGAGATCCTCCACGTTAAATACAACCCAAGATAAAGAATGTTTTTCATTAACATTCTCCATTCGTTACCGCTCGGCCTCGTTTCTTCGTTTGACGGTTTTATCAATCGGTGTAAGCATTCATTTAAATAATTTTATATCATTTATTCTAATTTTTTCAATACCAAAATTTCTCCTTTCATTATACTTAGCTTAACCAAATAGATAGATTTAATTAAAGTTCCTTTCCATACATTTCTCCAGTTTTTTAATTTCAAGTAAAGAGACTGAAAATTTAGAAAAAATGTTTCTCATTTGAAAAATAAAAAATTAAAAAAAATAAATAAATAAAAATCTAACAATTTTTCAGATTCTGATTTAAAATGAGCAACAATGATACGAAAAAAAATGGCGTTATAAAAAACACAAGGGTGAAAAACAGGGGTAACGATTCCAAATAGAACTCGAAAGATCTCAAGAGATAAAAAAGCGAAATTCAGAGGGTATATCGTCGGATGAGTCGTGGCGTAAGACTTAACGAAACCAGGGGAAGAAATCATTGGGGTTAAGAATGCTTTAAAGTAACCCCAGCGTTCTGCCGCAGTCACACGATACTTTTTAATTTAGTAAAAATGCGCATTCAAGTCGTTGAGTGGTCCGACGGCTAGGGTTAAGATTTGGGCTTCAATGGACTCTCGGTCTCGTGCTAAAAAGGGCGAACAAGGGAAAAGAATTATGGCAGCCCCGGCGAAACAGCGAAACGAAGGAATCCGCATCCACGGGTGTCAGTCGCAGAAAGTGTAATTGACACGGATTTATCGTCGCGCGAATTTTTCAATCCCATAAAGGAAGACCCTGTCTTGCCCAGCGGCCTTTTTTATCTCAATACAACCGAGCATAAAAGGCCATGACTTTTGCATGAAATATTCAGGTTGTATTAAACACGGAGCTGTACCATAAATCATTTTTTCATTTTCTTTTACATCAACAGTTTTCCCGAGCGATGGATTTTAAAATTTTCTTCTAATTACTGTATTAACAAGTGTCCTAATTTGAAAAATCAAACTCTTAAAGCAAGAAATCGAACTTCTGAATATTATGGTTTTGATTTGTTTCGGAACTTTTCGAGCTGTATTTTTCCTATTAATGAGGACCAATAATTTCAAAGAAAATTGATTTCTTATCGTAATTAATAACAGTGAGGCGTATTATCGACTGATGCATATTAAAGCAGACGGGTAAACCGCAACGGAATTGCTAAGCCGGAAGATAATTTGAAGTAAGTAACCGCGACAAATTCCAATATCTGAGGAAATATGCGGACTGCTGCGTCGCTGCCAGTCACACAAGCGTTCTTCGCGGTCGCGACTAACCTACACCTATTTACTTAGAAACATCACAAGACCGTACATCGGCTTGTCTCAGCTGTCATTAAATTATCTAACAATTTTGTCGGATTTCTTTTTTTGCCAAGCCATTGTCAGTCTTTCGACTATGCGCTCGGTCGAGCCAAATTGCGCGTCATACTTTGCATTGCATCGAGCAAAATTTAATTAAAACAATCAAATTACCCAAGAAAGAGGCGACGGCTGAAACGCCGGATAAGATTTTCTCCTTTATTTTGCAGCCTGTTGTTCGTTCGCTCGTTTTCTCATTTTCGCGTCGAATCTCATAAGCCCAATTATTGGTTCGACCCGACGATTGAATGTAAGATTCTTTTTTTTTTTCGTTTAATTAATCAAAGACTAGGGGTAAATTCGAACAAAATAAAAATGTTGGTGAAAATTGTTTGTATGCGACGAACGCTCTAGTTTGTCCGGTCTTGGTTTGTTGCCTAGGGCTTACTTAGCAGGTAGAGGTACTTTATACTTTGTTTGGCCCTGATGGTATTAGCCCCGAGGGTGATTGCCGACCTGAGCTTTCGTCGCCGCTCACTTTCCTATCCAGAAGCTTCCGATGCCAGCTGACACCACCAGCCACTATACAGTTAACGCCCAACCACGTGCTTCGAAATCTAACCATGTTGATCCAAACTATTCTGCTCTTACCTCAGAATTAAAACCAAGACCCTGCCCCTGCTTGTAAAAAAGATAAGCCAAGTTTGGCGTTTAAATTTTTCAATGAAAAATGTGAGGGCCGAATGGAAGAGAAAAACGGTTTGAAGATTTTAAAAACCTTGGGAATGATTGATACGTCGAGGCTGAAGGTCCTGAAAGGCGTTATTGAATGGCCCGCAGATGGTTCATTGCGCGGAGTGAATTTACAGCGAAAAGAAAGAGATAAATTCTGCAACGAAGCATCTCGTCAACACTATTAAGTCGACCTGGATGAAAATGGAAAAGGGCGAGCGAAAAGCGCCGCGCGGCCTCGAAGCAAAGAGGCCCCGACAACGTTATTGGAAAACGATGATTTACGATAATGGCTTTTTTTCCCCGACCGTACGTGCAAAGTGCGACGGACTTAATCGAAGTGAAAAAGAGCGAGAGGGAGACTCTCTCCGAGACGGAGAATTACGGCTCCCTCCCGTGCTCTGAGGTACCCACGTTAATAACGTTAATTAATATTTCGCGAGAGGTTCGGCGGTTTTCGCTCGCCCCGGGCGAAAATGGCGAAGGAGCGAAGACTAAGGCAATATGCCAGCTGGCAATTTCCGCCTTTCGGACGATGCGACAGAATTTCACCATTTTCTTAGGCCTTAATTATTGTCTCGTAATTAGCATATTTTTCAGACACAATTTTTATATTTAAATAAAAAACTTGATTTTACAGCAAACGAAAAGTTTGTTTGCAAATTCAGAGCTGGATTTTACGGCAGTGTAAAAACGCACAGCTCCTTGTGGAGCGAATCGACGTTGCTCTTGGCTCTCTCATTCATGTTAATATTTCGTTTTGACGACATTGGACTTGGAATGAAGAAAGGCAAGCAAATTCGTGGGGGGTGAGACTGCGTTAAGACTGCGTACGAATAACGGAAATTAAGTGTCAACCGTAGGAGAGCGCTCGATAGGCTTGAAGTGGGCGGCCAAGGAGGGCGCCACGGCCGGATTAGCTGTACGTGCGCGGAAGTCTAAACCTTGCGACGGGTATATCTCGGCTCGTTTGTGGGATCCGAGCGTGTGTTTCTTCCCCGGAGTCTCGCTGAGATTATTCTTCGCGCGGGCGTTATTTAACTTTCGCTACTAATTTCCTTAGCGAGAGACAAGATGAAAGCAAAGAAAAGGGATGACGTTGTAAAAAGTCGTGCAATTTCGCATGACGAGGGAGATTGGCTGGGAGTCTGGGCATGGAGACGGTAAATTGACATGTCGCGTGTAACACATGAGAGGGGGTCGATTTTCGATTGAATTCCAGAGCGTGGTCGTAAAAGGATCTGGCGAGTCGGCGGCGCGCGTATCGTAATCTCACGTGAATTGTTGGACGAGGCCGGCGCGCGTTATCCTAATCATGTTTATGTTCCCAGAAAGTCTTATGGGTAACCCATGAAATTCGGGCACGCGTGAATCCCGGACCACCCCTGGTGAAGATGCTTTATGACGCCAATAACTTGGATCTACATTCGCCGTAAAATTTGTTTCGCCTCTCCGGTGTACACATAACCGATTGCAATGATAAGAATGAGATACGACTAATTAAACGTGAACCCGTAAACCACAATTTTATGCTGACGTTTTGCAAATTTCCATTCCCAAACAATACGAAAAGAAAAATGATCGAGATTTATGATGGAGACAAATTTGTGAAATGAAATGAAAACAAAACAAACAATTGTGTTTCGAACGTTAGCTGATGATTAAAGATAATTAGTTGAGTGTCGGTAAAATGTGAGAAGCGTATGAGATGGTCCCAGGGAGAAAAAAGAACGGCGTCGTTGACGATAATGAGTCACTGGGCGCTGAATCGTCTTAAGACTCTTCATTTGTATTTTAATTAGTGTCGTTATGCTAATTATACGCCGTTGCTTCCTGTCTCGGTTATTTTTTTTTGTTTTTCCCCCGTTTCTTCAACTGCGTCAATTCGTCGACTCTGCCACCGCCAAAAAGTGTTGAAAAAGTGAATAAGAAATCTGCTGCACGTGGCGTTACAAATTCCATCAGTCTGACCAAAAAAACAATTTTCTACTTATGAAGCAGATTGGGACAACGTGACAATTATATTAACCAAAAAAAATTGATAAAAACAAATGCGAGTTACATAAGTGACTGCGGCTAAACAAACGTTTGTTTGGAAACGAGGAGAGAAAAAAAATGTAGGAAAAAAAACGTGAAAGCTGGCGGGGAAAATTAGGTCCGGGTCTTCACAAATTCGTATATCGTGGCATGCTTCTCACCCTCTTGCCCTCTCGACTTTTGCCGAGTCGTTGGAGGGCTCGTACTTTTTTCCTTCTGTCGGTATTCCGCTCCCCCGTCAGACTTGAACTTTTTGTTACAGTCGCGCAAACTTCTTTAATAATGCAACTCTTTATATTCACGGGCGTTTTTAACAAGCACCGGCTCGAGATTAGGTGAGAGAGCGCGGCTCAGCCAAGAACGCGCGTCCACATCTCCGAATATGCTACCGCCTTGCGATGTTTCTTAATTATTATTATTGCTGCCGTGTATTGCCTGTGGGTGCGCCCTTGCCGCGACAATAACTACTGTGCCCATGAATTGCTAATATCACATAAAACGTGCAACACGTAATGAAAGACAATTTTTATAAATTACACAAATCCCTAGTGAAAGATGTTATTTTATGTGTTCATCCAAGTGTATGGACCAACAAATTTTTATTCAGAATGGAATAAATTATGACAAATTTATAAACGTGATTTTGACTTTAAATAAAAAAAATGGAGTGAACAATAAAAATTGAAGCTTTTAGGTTGAACGAATAAGTTAATAAGTGAAGACAGAGGTTATTTAGTATTTTCACGGTTGGGATAATTTGCAAGCGAGAGTGCGGTCCGTAACGCGGTAGAGGTACCCGCTTGAATGAGATGGAAAAAGGATGAATCGTAAGCGCAAAGAGGTTTTGATTTTGACGGTGACACGATAAAGTTGACTGGAAAGCGATTATGGATTTCTTAAATAAGAGGCTACATCAGCTTTGATCCATTCGACCGAGCTAATTTGCACCCGCGGGATCTTGATGGCGGCTCGCATTACGTATTTTAAGTGGATGAAAAAGCGCCTCTAATTAAGCCAACGTCAGCTTCCGCTAAATGTCGCTTGCCCTTTTCGACGCCCCATCCTGTTTAGACTTTTTGAACTGACTTTACGACTCTCGCTGCCAAAAGTAGGCGTAAAAGAAGAAAAACTGAATTAAAAAAAAACCAGTTTCCTCAATTAATTCGAGCTTGACATTTTCCATTCATAATGCCGAATCGAATATACATGAGCGGTGTGATATCCGTTGACTCATCTTACAAAGTCATAATGAAATCGACACCCTGGAATTCCCGCCCGAAAAGAAGCCCAAGAAAGGGTAAAACAAGTACACCGATCTTG
Source organism: Trissolcus japonicus (assembly GCA_030522925.1). Lineage (NCBI taxonomy): Eukaryota > Metazoa > Arthropoda > Insecta > Hymenoptera > Scelionidae > Trissolcus > Trissolcus japonicus. Next base: position 137,219 of record JAPYZS010000121.1, on the reverse strand, counting down.
AATTTAACGCAAAATCTTCGCGGTGATTGGGCAAATATTTGGCCAAGGCGAGCGACTTGCTAATTCAGCAAATCTTTGAGTACACAATCCTCCGGGACTTTGCCTTTGAAATCTCTTTCACGTTGAAAAGAACAAGCTCAGACTGTAAGGAAGTTTTTGTGAAAAAAGAAAAAAATGATTTCGTGTTTGAAAAACTGACCTTTGATTTTGAATCTGCGAGGAAAAAAATTAAGGAATTTAAGTTGAAATTAAAACATAGGCCAATTAATTGCGGCGAGTGAAAAGCAGTGAATTAGGAGACATTCAATCGTGTTAAGTGAGCATAAAAAATACGAATTAAATGACGGCCAGCGCCCCAGCTTGACCCTCTATGCTGCGCCTTTTTTCTCGTTATAAGCGAGAACCTAACTGGACGTAAAGTATCGCAACGTCGACAAGCTCGTTGCTTACTTCGAAGCAATTATACAATTAGTTAAAGTATCCGACAGCGAAACGGTCCATAAAACAAGTATAATTACAGGACGAACTGCGCGGCTTTGCGAGCTTGTTTATCATCCACTTATCGTGCCATTTGTAAATCATTATACAATTTTAAATTCGCTAATTAATTCTCTTTCCCCGATTATACAACTTTTCTTCTTTTTTTCATGGTCGCAAACAAATTTTACGACATTTGACACTCATTTGACACAAAAATATTTTCTTCTCAGTCAACGAAAATTTGGTTTGGGTCAATTTAAAAATAATTTTGAACAATATTCAAAATTCTTTAAAATTCTTTAAAATATTTGAAATGATTTTTATCGCGGGGACATATCAAAAAGTTATGGCTCAAACATTCATTTTTAACAGTAGATGATTCAATTTTCGCAAGGATTTCGAACTGAAAATAAATCACAAATCTGATAAACAATCTTCTTAAAACAAACACCAGCTTTTCACAAGTGATATTTCAAGTTCAAGAGATTAGGAATATTTTGAAATGTTTTCACGACTCCCTCTCGGTTCTTTGAAATCCCCGCAAATCTCTCTTCGATACATCAAACAACAAGGACGCCACTTCATCGACGAAACCACTCAGAGATTTATGGAAATATTTCGACTATTGATAGCCAGTTGACTCTAAATTGTAGAGTCTTGTAAGGTTCAGATTTAGAGCCTGTGAAATTCGCCTTGCGATTTCTGTAAATCTGTACTCCATTCTTCTCTGGAACGTAATGATGGAACATAAAAATTCTGAATTTCATTTTTCTCTGCTACACATCCTGAAATTTTTCCCATCCTGAAAGAAAATGTTGATTATTTCAGTTTTATTTAAAATTTGTCCAAACTAAAAATGTTCAAAAGCTCGCCGAAACGACAAACTTTCGACTAAATTATCTGAAAAGATGCGCGGGGGAGGGTGCAAAATGTTTAGGGTCGCGATGTATATTTGATGCGCACAGTTTTCTTTTTCATACGTGAAAGCCACGTTTTTCAATAAGTAGCTTTTATTCTATATACGCGCAATATTCCCACGATTTAGGCTATATGCATAATGCATAACGGTGCGCATCATCATATCTCCATTTCTCTGGAGCAAGCTTTTGTATCGAGATCGGCGGCACTCACGGGATGTCGCGCACAGGAAGGGAACGTGTGTCGACGGCTGTGAACGCGACGACAAGCACGACACACGTGTGCCAAAGTGAAAATGTATGGCCTCTCGCACGTGAGACGACTTCTTTCTTCGCGCACCGAGATTCTCATAACTCGATACGAGGGTCGTACAAGACGGCGGTGAAAGGAGTCGCCTAATCTCTTCCCGATGCTTTGTACAGCGCCAAAGAAGCTTGCCATACATCGGGGTTAAAACGCGTTTAAGTACCCTACAATGTTCAACTGTCAAACTGATAAACTTTGACATTTATTCTCTCAAAATGTCATTATATTAAAAAAAAATAAAAGGAAAAAAAAAAGAAAGAGATTTTCATATTCCATAATTCGTAGTACACGGCAAACTACAGCGAAAGAAAAAAAGAATTAAAATCAAGTGTCATTTGAATTTCAAACCGAGTATGAAATCATAATTAGTCGGAGGAACGAATTTCATTCATCGTAATAAGTTTAATTAAACGATTTGGCTGCTGAATAAGTTTAATCATAGGGGCACGATTTACACGGATCGGGCGCACGGTGCACATACAATATTCGGTAACGTGTACAACCCAGTCTGACGTGGGATAGCTGCATAAATAAGTCGGCGAAATTTGCAATTATGAATCGGGTCTAGAAAGACAGGTTTGCCTTTCACTCCTCCTTCGTCTGCTTTCGCTTCTAACGTGTAGCGTGCACACGGCGTTTTAAAGCTCGTCGTGGAGGGTGTCACGGAAAAGTTGAAGGAAGCACAGCTGACGAGTATGCAAATGTGGAGCCTCCGCCCTCTGTTTTCCGACTGGTCTCAAAATGACGAATTTTCACATCCAAACATTAACCAAATTACGTGTCTTCTAGAAAAATGTATAAGAGAAGAAGAAGAAGAAAAAAAAAAAGAACGCAAATTCTAAAGTCTGATAAATTGGAAACTCAAGAGTCTTTAAGAGGTTTGACTTTTCTACCCCAAGAGCTCAGATGTCTGCTCATTTCCATATGAGATCGAGCCATTTGCGAATGTCGTCTAAAAGCTTGCGAACTCTTTGCTTCTAACTCATGATTTAAATAAAAGCAAACACACATAGACGTCTAACTTTTCTTCTGACTCAAACAAAAAAAAAAAGTAAAAAAAAAAAAAAAACAGAAAAAACCGAGCTCAAGAAAATAATTCATCATGGATTAAGGGTTCACTGTTCATCGACGCATTGTTAATCGTCGGCTTCTCGGGTTTTTGCAAATCGGTAATTGCGAAGCTGACTAACCTACGGAGTAATTACAAAGCAATATAACCCCGGCGGTTTCTTTACGGCTTCTTGCTTGGAAATCATCGACGGAGGTATAATCGCGCGGTGCAAAGGTCTGGTCTTTGCACGTTGCAAATTGACCCGAGAGCAAACTTGCCCTCGACCCTTGAACCACGTCAAAACCCTGACGCTGACCGGTCGAATTCTCACCAGCGCCATATCCGATTGCTCAGACGCCCGAATTCGATGCTTTGACGCTCGTGAGATTAACGAACGTTGATTCTCCAAACAAACTTTGACGGGGGATTTGCTATATTCATCGCTGATCTACCAACGAAGGCCACGTTAACACCAACTGTCAATTGTAGAAAAACAAATAAAAAAAAATTTTTTTCTTATACTTGATAGTTTCATCCTGGAAATGTTCTAAATTTTATTTTCATGAATATCTATATTCTCTATGTTCTTACTTGTGGACACTCGAGAATGTTTGAAAAAAAAAATAAATAAATAAATGAATAAAAAAATTGGTGTCTTCCGAGGTTAACATTTTTGCAAGGTCTGTGGATAATGAGATTGAAATCAGGCTTCGCGGTAATGTAGCGAAAATTCGTCGGCGTTACAAACGCTCGGAGTAATTAGTCTGCATACGAGTGGTGTGTGACGTACTCGTCCGGGGGGTGCATCGGGACTGAGCATAATTCAACGTGATACGCAGGGGTTGTGCTAACATGCTTACCGCAACCTCAAATAGTACGTAAGTGCGCATACCGTGGGTAGCAAAGTCGACACGTTTAGCTAAGCAAAGCAATCAAATCAATGACTATCTTGTCGGTTATGCCTCCGTCTATTAGCATTGCTCGAAACAGCCCGCAGGCGCCCTCGACACTTGTATACATATACTTTTGGCAAAAATCTTGCCAAGTCTTGGCCGTTTCATCTCGCCGCAATAATCATATTCGCGTGTTGCTTGGGAACACTTATAGCAAGGCGACATTTGGCGGTGAGAGAAAAGCGCCACACACAGTTGGCTACAAAAAGCACTGGTAATCTCGGGGTCGCCGGATATGACAATGAGTGTAGGACGAGGTTCTCGAGAAAGCAGGGTTTGTCTCCTTTGGGCTAACTGGTGCTGCAGGGTGCTCTGGGGCCTATAATCATGCGTCTTGATTAGTGCCGTGCGCTCAGTGATCATCCCCCGGCCTCTAATGCTTCTCTTTAGTCCTCTCGAGCTTCGTCTCCTTCCTCTATCCGAAACTTAATAATATTCTGCCGCTGCACCCAAATATTGGGTGGCTCAGAATTAACTTATCACTTTCCGAAATATCGTGCGGTATAATCTTGTTATTCGAAAAATCAAATTTATTGATCCGTCCCGTCAGCGCCTGTTAATCTCATTACACGATGAATAAATGAATATAATTTTATTGGTTGATGAAATCTATAATACAGACATTAGGATGTAACACTAACTTGTTTTCAAAAATCAATCTAAGTATTTATTTGCTTCAACCCATTTTTTGATAAACATTAATATAGCCTACTTTCTCGTGACTTTTTATTTTTTATTCCTTTCCTGATAATCGATTCAGTGGTATACAAGTGTATAAATGAAAAGAAAACATTTCTTTAATTATGGATTATTAATCAAAATTTATGTTTTTAATATTTATAATGTTTCTGAAAATAGAACTGACGTTTGCAAAATCTTCAAGTTAAATCAGACACCAGGTATATGAAGTCTGTAACTGAGCATGTAAGAAGATATTCGGAGCAAGGAACAACCAAAGAGAAAGCATTATAGACTATTCCCTTCTCTGTTGCAGCTGTGCGTCTTCTCAGTCAACCGTAAAAGTTGCTCATATTCGAGAACTGCACACATAACGTCATCAACCTATATTGTCACTTTTAAAAATGTTCAATATAAAATAAAATAACGTGTCACAAGTTGTTATCGCCCAGGCATGTGAAATTTCCTCGATGAAAACGCGAACTCCGAATTCTACGCGAATGATATACTCAGTTTGCGGGCCGACTGCGTTTCCGATGTCTGCGGGATCGCGCAATGCTATTTGGGTAAATGGGTCAGAAACTATTTCAAATTTCCGCGCCATGTAACTTGCGGATCGGGCCCCGGGGCATTGAAAAGCATCAAATGCGTTGGAATAATCGAAGGAAGGACGACGCAGAGGAGGAAGACCTTCTAAATAACAAAAACAGCCGATTAAAAGGGACGCTTTTATTTAGCTTGAATTTATAGTGACGTCGTAAAACTGCGAGTTTATAAACGAAGCGAGTCAATAACGCCTACCGTCGTTTTCATGGCGCAGGGTTTATTAAAGAAATAAAGTGTCTCTTGAGCGGTCAAAATAACGGCAGCTTATTTCCCAACTTTTTAATGCCGCGCGACGGAATTGTCGAGAGCTTCGAAACTTGCGTAATGGCGCAATCTTTTTGTCCCCGCGGTTCGAAACCAAACACCCGGCTCGATGATGCATGTCGGTCGCACAAAGATAACAAACCCGGGATGAATAATGAATTAAGTCGCGGGTTTGCCGGAACTGCCGGGCTCTTCGGACTGGACTCCATTGCACAGATTAGCTCTAAGTTATAGCGCCCCGGATTGTATCTGATTGTATCAGCGTTGCACGTCCGCAGTATCTATCTGTCTAGTCATCTATGCGTCTTCCTTTTAGCCTGGTCTGCCCGTGCACTTGTTCCGCGCCATTGACCACGGCCTAACAAGCATCCACTTGCTTTGAACCGTCCCAAACTTGGTAGACCAAAACATTCCGGCCTCACTTTGTCTACACCAAGATCAGCACTCATCAAACTGTTCGATTTACTTATATTCAAACTTGACGACTTTGCTACATCTTCGCATTCAATTTAGAATAAAAGATTTGGAAGTTGAATTTTCTATTTTTCAATTAATGGAAAAATTTGTGATGCTAAATTGATGTATTCCGTCTAACAGCTGTCACATCAATTGAAACTTTCAATTGAAGATTCGAATATTAATACTACGTTTTAAAAATTTTAATGAATAATTTAGATACTGTTTTGTTTAAATTACCCAATCAAAATCATTCAAGATTAATTCAAAATGTTACCACTTTAAATCTAGAATTATGAATAAAAATTATTTTTTCGACAGATTCAATTCAAAACAGTTATTTCATCATCATTTTAACCTGTTATTAAACATGCAGAAATGTTTGTCATACTCAGCTTTCATTTAATATTTCAGTTTTACGATATTCAACTAAAAACAAAATTAGTAAAATGTACGGAAAATTTGAAATTTTAACAAATGTAATTAAAATAAATCAGGTTTATTTTGACAATCTAAAAAGCACTTTTGATTTTAAGTGTCACTTGAGGATTCACGTTTTGAAGGGCGAAGAAAAAAAAAAGTGAGCTAGAATGGCAGGTAAGTAGGCGAATTTCCTGCGCGTAATGGCGTATTCAGCAAGATAAACGAGGGTTGCTATCTCTAGGCTTACTTTTAATTTCATTAGGCGGAGGCGGCCTGCGGGCACGGTCTTCTTGAGTTGACTTTTACCGCGGGCCCGGGGCCAATGACTAACCCTTTGAGACGCCGGTTATCCGACAGAAAGATCTTGTCGAGATTTCGAGTTACACGGGGTTGGCATTCAACCAAAAACTTAATGAGTCGAGCCGTCCATGCGGGACAAACCAGATCTCGAAAAAAAAATTCCTTGAAAGGAGCTTAATCACATGAATATTTATTTTTGAAGGGAGGAAAAACTGAAAAGAATAGAAAGATGAAAAAAAAAAATATAATTTCCCATTGAATCAGGGATTTGAAAAAATGTTTCACAATTTGATTAGGTCGCGCGATCTGCATAGTCTTTGAGTCGAATGTCGCGGTTGTCAGAAACTTGCTAATAACGGGGGTATCAAGCGACAAAAGCAGCGTTCACATAATGCAAGAACGTTAACCGCGGTGACACGATACGTGTGTACCATTTGGCGTTCCCCTTCTCGTGTATGACTTTATGTCGTACCGCGGATGGCAATATAATCACTCTGACGGTACAGAGTGTCGCATCAAATGCACCGCCTGCGCCATCAAATGCTGATGATACAGACGATATGAGGTACGTGCTAATAATTCCACCCATTGTCATATTTCTGTCAAGCACCCGAAGCTACAGGTGATGCTTACAATGTGTTTCCTCTTCCCTGTATGGGACACCTCTTTTTGCACGCCAATATTTCCACGTGCCAAAAAAAAAAAAACAAAAAACAAATGTCTACATAAGTTACACTGAAAAAATGATATTGTACAATATAAATAGTTATTTTTTATATTGTAACGAATTCAAAGCATATCGTACTGTAAGAACTTCTACCATTACAATACAATAGTTTTCAATAGTTTACAATAGTTTTCCAGAGGCGTTATACGTTAAATAAATAAATAAATAAATATTATAATTCAATTTATTAAAGATATCGCAATATTGTACATAGAAATATAAAATGATCTTGTACAAAAATAATTGTTCAACCTCTTGTAAGTGAATTAAATATTAATCCACATACTTTAAAAAAAGCAGAAATGTTATTTTTGAAATTATTTCAATCAATGAAATATTTTTAATGGCATCAAGTCCTTGCACAGTTATAAACTTTTAATCGTAGCTGTTTAAATCTACGTTAACTTGTATTCCTTACAATATGGTCTTTCTAGTGTACAATAATTAAAAATCTTTCAACTTTTTTATTCAACACAAATTTGTATAATAAATTAAAAGGACAAAAAAAGGAAAAGAGAATCGTGACCCGTGACCGCGCTATTTTTACGATATTATTTATGATATTAATTTTGCACGGGCCCAGCGGGAGTTGTAAAACGCCAGCTCTTTCCTGCGATATCATTGTCTTGGTGCGAAAGAAAGGGGTCTTTCGCAGGGGGTGAATAGTGGCTGGATCCTTCGAGGCGAGAAGCACGGCAAGAGAAAAGGTGGCAGTGTTTTGCGCTGAAAGGAGGAAGTCGCTCGGATTCAGTTCGAGACAGACGGAAAGAACGGCGAGGGCGAGAGAGAGCCACGAGACAACGCTTGAAAAGAAGCTAAAACGCGAAGGCTTGTTGTAGGTGTTGCACTGGAAAATCTCGAGAAACTCTCGGCTTCTTTTGAGGGACTAATCTTTTAATTGCGGTTCGCAGATAAGCTCAGGAAGAGAACGGAAGAACAAATAAAAAAAACCAGGCGAAAGATTTATACGAGGTTGAATTCAATTTAAATTTCGAGATGGATGTTAACGCTGGCGGGGCGGTGAATGGGGGAGGTAACCTGGAGGGTTTTGAATTTTCAGTTTTCCGATTGCAAAAACCGTCGAACAAATTGAATAATAAATTCGCCATTAGAGCGTGAGCGAAGTATTTAGAGTCCATTACAGTGAGCGGCGTCAATTTGTCGGGGTATACAGGCGGATATTATAGAAACGTAGGAGATAGTTAACGGGCGCGCTGTAAAGTTGGCCGTCGAGCATCCGATGACCGTGGCTGCGGTCAACTGCACGCTCCGTCTGATTTGCCTTCAGGTCTTTGGTGATTAACAAGAGGTCTCCGACTCGGGCGTCTCTCAAAGAGCGCCCAAATATTGACGTCAAATTGGGTTTCAAAGCGGGATTCGATTACGACTTATCAATGAATCCCATCTTAGCATCAAGACACGCCAAATCAGGGACATAATTGACTGTTTATTTGCAACGGCCAACTCGATTAATCAGTGTAACGCGAATATCCTTTTGTGCCCCGCGCAACTCTCACGTTCACGAGTTTATTAAGCCGGGCGTCATTCCAGCTATTCGAACGAACGTGTCAGAGGGAAGGAAAGAAATGCGTGCAAAGTCCCTGTCTTATCAGATTAACCAGCAAAATAAAAAAAAAGTAAATCAAAACTGCCCGCAACAATTGCTGATTCGAAACGATGTATCTCCACGTTCGTGCCAACATTAATAAGTGACGGAAAAAAACAAAAAAAGAATTATCTCTGTGCCCTGCCAAAAAAAAATGATCTGGACGTCAAAAAGCATGAAACGAGCATCCGTTTTTTGGGGAGTGCGTTATTTTTTTCTCTTTAAAGTCCAGTGAGTTATTTTTTTCGGTTGCATTGTTTATTCAGGGACGTATCAGTAACGACGGCGCCGCAGAAAAGCGAGAGGGCCGTGTGAATAGAGTTTCCGGTGGGACGTCGGGGTCCGCAGGGCTTCGCAGACTCGCGCTTCCGGTCCAGCGTCCGTCGCCTCGTTCCACTACCGGACCGGATCTGCTCCCCGAGCGCGCTCCCTTAGCATCGAACTAGAAACCACCCTCCGAGCGGCACACCCGAGCGTGATACGATGCTCACTAATTAAGATATCGATTCTTATTGTTCAAGACCTGCTGAACGAGAAGAAACTGGTTTCGGGCGAGACATTTCATTGTTGCAACTGCGAACAATGGGGTTAACTTTCAATGATTCCAGCTCGATTGGTCGAACAAAAATTTGCCTCGGTCGTTTTTATGTTACGAATTTAGAACTAATGGAAATAAGGTTTGCTGAAATAATCTCACGTAAGCCGGTAGTGGTCAACGAGGGAATCTCTCCTACAACGTGTAAGGTCAGAGATGGTGGTATGCTGTAAAAACAATACAGAGGGTAGTTTTAATGGACGGGGGAAAAGGATCGGGTAATTATGAGGATTAATCTTAAGTCCTGTAAAGTCCACCACTTGTAGAGCTTATCTCTCTCCCCCCCGACCCCCGTTCAGTCATGCAAAATCCACATATTCTGCTGATGCAAAAGCGTTTCAAATGCGCTAAGAGAGCTGAGTCGATGAAACGCAATTTCAAATCCACCTCGTTCAGGTTGGATGCGCTTGAATTTTCGTACCGCAAATTGAGTCCGACGAGGGCGTCCTGAGTCGAAATTGACCTTTTTTTTGCTTCTCGCTGAAATAATTCGGTTCGCACCTAGCAGGCCAGCGACGATGAGCACACGTATGTAGAATGTCGAAGCCACAGGTGTCAGCGCGAGCAGTATTTTTCAACGAGCTCGGAAGGGTAGGCTGCGTGGGAAACGAGCAAGAGAAAAAGATAGGGGGTGAACAAGATAAAGAGACCGACCAAGTGCCAGCACGCACGTTGAATCCGCTAAACGCTCTCGCTCGTGCGTGAAATGTCTCGATATCGCTGTTTCATTTCGCTGCAATCCGGCTCGTTTCCCTTCATGAACCCGCTCTCTCTCCGTACCCATTTCGTGAAATCTTTATTCGCGACCTTTGGCACGCCCGCGTGCAATTTTCCGCTTCTTTTGCAACCCGATCACGTACAACATGCTCCAGGCATGTGTCCCACATCCAATTATTACCTGTATTAAGTCGCGCTTTAAATTCAAATGCGGGCGTGAATTTACTCCGCGCCAAATCAATTTCAAATCGTTTTCAAATCGAATTATTGCAAGTTGAACGAAGAAACAGAATTTCTCATCGCGTTTGTACATTTAACTTCTCTGTAATTCTGACATCAATTTTAGTATATATTGTTTTTTTTTTTTTTGCAATATTTGAATTTAAATAAATGGATGCAGAAAGGAAATAGTTTTTTTTCTGATAAATATGACATTTTTTTGTCTGACTTTTTTCAAGAGGGAAATATTTTATTTTTTGCAGCACAAGAAAGTTTGGAGAATAATCGCGTCGGTCGGTGTGCACAATAGCCGTACTTAGCTGACTTGCAACGGTGTAAGCTACGGAAGATTAACGAGCCGATCCCGCTGGAAAGGAGCCGTCGCAGACGGTAGAGAAAACGCAAGACTCCAGGGCGCGACTTGTGGTGACTGCGGCGAGGGCCCTTCGCCGTACCCGCATTAACGCAATTATGAATTTGTCGCGCTGCTATCTGACAATACAAGATGTCGCTCCCTTCTACGCGACCAACCACGTATTTCGACCTCCCCCATGTATACTCCCTTCGTACAATGTACAAATTACGTTATGTCAAGAGTGTTGAATGAAATTTAGTGACAAATCATTTACCAGACACGAAATGTTAAACCGTCATCAACTTTGTATCGAAATCGATTTTGCAAAGTCATACGTCAATAAAATATCAAATTTTTAAATTTTGAAAAGTCGTCAATTTCTTTTAAAATTAGTTTTATACGATTATGATATATTTTTATTGGTAATTAAAACATTTAGTTGAAGAACAACAAAAGAATGACGATAATTGCTGATGAAAAGATAATGTTTCATAGTGAAGACAAATTGCTGGGTCTGGATTGTTCGCTGAATCTGGCTCACTTGGTAGATTCTTAGCAATTAATAGGCGCTGTGAAAGCGAGTATAAAGCCTGACGTGGCAGCGGTACCGAAACGAGAAGATCGTTGCGGTAAGCCACGGGCAACTGCTGCGACCTCGCAAACTCTGCTACGAGACGACCTTCTGTACGTTGAGGTTCGCCATGTCGACGCGGTTATCTCGCGAAGTTGCGCGCGAAAATCAATCGACCTAACGACCCACCGGGTCAGTGCCGAGAAACTCATCGAATTTCAGCCACACGCAAAATACAGTGAAGCCTGGTCCAGGTCTGAGAGGGTAAGGCGTCTCTGTCTAATGTTAGCTATCTTCCTCCTGATCTCTCTCTCTCTTTAGAGCAGGAGGAAATAACTGAGTGCCTAGTCAGGCTTTAATATCGTAAGAGCTGCGAGGACCCGCGCAAACAAGCCCTACGTAACCTCAGGTAAGCACTAGAAAGCCCCGAATATAGCGGAGAAATCGACGCTGTGCTGTTTGGCCTATTAATGCTAAATAATAAGGGACCGCATTGAAACGCCAAACGTTTGTTTGAGATTTGACCACGACCAAATTGAACAAACTGTATAACTCAATATTAAACTGAATATACTTTTGATAATAAGACATTCTTTAAAAGAATACTAAAACAAAATGTTAAATTATGATTTTGCAATGTTGTTTCAAGTTACAACAAATAAATAAAGAAACATAAAATTTAAGATGAAAAAAATGTTGAATGTTTTTGAATTACGCTGACGAAATTTCTAGATGAAATATATGATTCTCAATGAACGTGGTCGCGTATTTGTTCTTAAAGTCATTAGAATATTTATGCGGCTTCCGCGTACAGCGGAATTGATGATTATTAATACAACTGATGATTATTAATTTGATTACATTTCCAGAAATTAGTATTCGGTTGTTATTTCTACGACGATATTGTTATTATGTCTCATTACAGCATTTCACGTGTACAGTAGGAAGTCCACAAATTCATATTATTTTGCACTAGAGTTCTTAATAAAAGCACATTATTATAAAACTTACCTTGCCGGCGTAAGTGGGTACTGACTGCTGTTACAGATAAATGTGATCTATCAAGGACAGCGTTGTTGCGAGCTCTGCTTAAATATAACTGAAACAGAAAGAAGAAACATGGTATGAAAAGTTTGAAATAATTTTCTTTTCATTTGAAAACAGTTGCATTTGAATGCAGTTCAGGTACTTTAAGCAATGAAAAATAATTTAATACAATTTTTTAAGACACTCATAACATCTGACTGTCTTAAATGCGTTTAAAATCTTTTAAAAAAGTTGTATCTGTAAATTAAATAAAAATGATATCAAATCAAAAAATTATGGTAACACAGGAGTTGGAATAAGTCACGTATGAAATTGTACGAAAAACCATATATTAATCAGCGAGGTGCAAAATTCGCTGAGTACCTCGTTGCTATCTTTCGACTTGAGAGTGGATAACCGGCCGAACGATTTATTCTAATCCTTTATTCAAGTCCCCTCAAAATTTATGAAAGAAGACGCCCGTTTAACCGACTCGCTCCGTCATCCCTCAGCGGTGGCTTCGGCACCCTCGATTGCTCTCTTTCCATCGCACATCCCTCCGATTACCGCGCGTCTTCTCCGTATAGTCTCTCGCATGTCAGCCCTTTATTTTATACGAAGACGAGACAAGCCGAGTCGGTCCGAGTAGGTTCAGGTATTAAAGAGGATGGCTCACCCTTGGCGCGTGATCGGGATACCGAAATCCAAAATCGGACGAGACGAGAATCGGTTATTGATCCGCCTGCGACGTAAAGTCAAAAGGAGAATGAAAGCCGAAGACGACCAAAGGATTGCCAAGGATTTCATTATCTCCCACGAGGTTCGACTGTTAATTCGTTGATGAGTTTTTTTTACCCTTGAGCCCAAGCCTCCTCTAAACAATTCGGATGGATTTAAAATTAATTCCTCATTTTGTTCGTTTTGTTCTTTTGTTTCAATATGATGAAATGTATCTAATGTATCATTTTCAATTTGTAAATTAAATATCTCTGTTTTTAGGTATTCAATCATTTTCATATTTCGCAATCTTAAAGAGAATATCTGGAAGGTCTCAGAAGTATACATAATTTTGATTTTTTTTCCTTAAATAAATATTCCACTTGGTTGTCTTTTTCGGTCGGTCGAAATGATCAATGCGCGCCCACTTCTGGGTTAAAGGTAATCAGACATGGATTGATTCAATCTTAATCCAAAAAAGTATTAAGACGATTGGCTGATAAACATTTTGCCAAAAAATTTACACAACTGAGTTCGACAGGTGACAGTTCCCGTTTTGATATATTCGTTGCGAACCTCTTCGAAAATATAACCCACTCCAGATGAAGAATGACGAGCAAACCGACCGATCCGGGTCCAATTTCTCAAACCTGTCCAATCGCTGTCGTATGCAAAATCAATCACGCTCGCTCGCCTCAAATCTCCGGACTTTTGCTTGCTCAACATGACTCACGAACGGTCTCAACTTGTCTTAATAAATTTTATATCCCGTCCCTCAGCTGTGCGAACCTGTGCAAATATATTTTTTCTCCACGGTAAAATTAAAAAAAAAGAAACATAAAAAGTGTAACATAAATTTTTGCGTCCACTTATTGAAATGGAAAGCCGAGGATAAAATTTGCTTCACAGTAAGAGTTCTCAGCTGTTCAAAGATGTGCATATTTAACAGGCCTTTGCTTGGGTTAAAGAATCAGACTTGCTGATTTTCACTGACTAACTTTCGTACGTTGTCCAGCGCCTGATCAGAAGACGAAGTACATGCTAGGGAACTGAAAGTTTAGCATACGCATTTTGTACATGAAAATCGTGACATGCTCGGTGTCGAAAGTTTAGATTGAAATTCACCCCTCGACGGTCAGCCGCGGATTCGGGCAAAGAAATCGCACTCCGCCAAATGGCGATTTAATTTCACGCGTTAACATTTCGTCGAGGGCGTCCTCCCACACACTCATGGAGACAATAAAAACGCCCTGAAGAATTATCTCCTTCACGTAGAGTGCGCTTCACGGATCCGCCTAGGTCTTTGAAAAGACATTCTCTCCCTGACATCGCGTCATTATGTTCACTATATGCGAGACACTAAAACCTTTACGGCTTGTTTATGTTGTGAATTCATCGCTTTGTTGACTACAAATTTCTATTGAGATGTTACTTGAACCAAATATATTTAGTTTTATTTAAAAAAAAAACAAACAAAAGACAAAATGTAGAAAGAATGAAAATGAAAATTTCGTAAATAGAAAATTGGAAGTAATAAAATCAGAGTCTGCCGTACTAATCGAGAGGAGCGATTTTTAATTAAATAATACTAATCCGGGTAGCCTGCTCTTTCTCGCGAACGAGTCTCATCGGCACCCTTCGGTCTAGCGTGTCTTCGTTCTTCGTCGGACGCGGGTGGCGCGCATATCGTCGCTCTCTCGGACTTCGAATTGTAATTAACATTTGGTTCTCCCATTAGTGTAATTAAAGTACCATTCCATAATCTAGGAGACGTAGAGGGGCACCTTATCTTTCAGACTTCAGCCGGGCGCGAGCGTTATTCAGAGCGGGCGAGAGACGCGGGGTGTCGTTTTCTCTCGTTGGAATACGCTGCGCTTGTAGTTCCCTTCGACGATAACTCCTTTTGCGCTGAGACCAAAGAGAGGGACGTAAAACAGTCTTTGAAAACCGTATCAAGCCGAAGTAATCGCGACGATTGAGATTAATGAAAATGCAATCGTTCGCTCTCCCGGAGTAAAACCCTTAAAAATAAGAAAAATAAATTTTATAATTCAATTTTGACAACAAAGATGTCGCAAATAAAATAAACCAAGTTGTGCATGACAAATTGATAAATCGCATTAACCATGATAAGATTTATTTGTCGTCAAGATGAAAAAAAAAGTGAATTAGATTTGCCCTGGTTGGGCGTGAGCATAAAGCAAATAACGGTGTCGGATTGCGATATCAAACGACACGATCCCATCGACGTTTTTCCGGTGGTTGAGTTAATAATACGTTCTGTACACAAGAAAAAGCTCGACTCTCCGGATGCCGATTCTTAAAGCGGCGTCATAAAGAGGTGCGGACGTGTTTATCGGGGAATTTGCCTTTTTTCTGTCTTCCGCCTTTTTGTCGGCATCCGCCCCTCGCCAACTGCCCTTATCCGTCGACTTTATCTCATTCAGACAACGATCCCGTTTGTGGATTTATGCCACTGCGAGCGAGACAGCCTTATCGAGAAGAAATAATTAGAACGTGCGCGGTCCAAATCGATGACTCAATATATTAGGCAATAACCATTTTTTTCGTAAGTCCAGTTCGCAATCTCAATTGTGTCTTGTAAATATGAAAAAGTGCCGTCGATTAAACATTTATTTTGATATTTCCTTTCTCGGCCACTCATTTTATCGCCCATGTTATGGTAATTGAATGTGAGAGTTGACGATAGATCTGGCCTTGTCAAGTGGAAAAAGCGTAACGATCGGCTGAAACTCCAAGTGGACCCTTACCATCGGAGCACTAATGGTATTTTTATTATTTTTTTAGGGAGACAGGAATAAGAGTCACGGCACGGTCCATTGGCTCGACAGCTTTGTTGAGTCGTATCGTTGACCTGGCTTGCTTCTCCAACGCTGGATCAATCCACCGAGACACCTAGATCATCCGCCAGGCTCACGATAAGACTTGACCTTCAAGAGGGATAAAAACATGTGGGGAACTTTCTACCACTTCGCTGACACCGTGATTAATGTACCATTCTTTTTCCAAAAAATAAACATTTTTTGTGTCAAATTTTTGCGGCATTCTCACTACTTAATTTCATAGCACCTTGGGTACTCAATACGGAAGATCACTATACCCCTTTAAAGCTTCCTAACGTATATGAACGACAATCACAATGTATAATTTTTGATCCTTCATTTATACAGAGAAATTGAACTTTTAAGTAGTACATATATGTTAAGGTTGTGAATCCATTTAAATGAATTGAATTAAAAAAGTCACTAAAGGTCGTCTTTTGAATCTTCAGAGTTGGTTAGTCGACAAAAAATGATTAAGGATAGGTTTCCTTAAATTGGGATTCCTTTCACATCGAAGACTCATCTAAAGTTGGTTCTTGGGAGCTGTGGCTTTGTCTAAGAAAGGCCGTAACAGGAGATAGAGTTACGTGTCGTCTCGTGTTGCAGGAAACTCGATATGCCGAGTAATATCTCGAAGCTGCTATTACTCGAATGAATGACGAAATGAGCTAGCGCGGTCGTAAGTGGTAAGTGTAGGTAGCCCTGGCGCATGGTCGCTTTGATGAATGAGTTCCATGAGGAGTTGAAGTATGGTAAAAGCGGCGTAATATTCAGCCCCCCAGCTTTTAGAATCGCTAATGACTAATGGCAGCTAAAGGAGCCCCGGGATCAGCGTGTTCGTTTCCGCGGAACATAAATATATCATTAAACCGCTACAAGCAGCACGCGGCTCGGCGGGGTTTGCGATCTGAATGCACGTCGCTCTTTTCCATCGTATGGCTTCGTATCAAATTTGATAAGCCAAAAAATTTTCTCAGACGCTGATTAAATCGTCACTAGTTAATCTTCGGCGGCTGCACAAAAGCGAGATCGTGAATGAAGGGGTTTCACCAAAAGAAAAGTCCAAAAAGGACAAAGGGATTGCTTGGCTGGACGTTGGCTGGTCTCTTAATCCTTCACCAGTCGCTACACATTGTCGGCTCCACGAATCTGGACAGCGGCCTCTCAGAGGGACTCTGTGTAATTGTCTGTCGCGTGATTACCTCCTGCCACTCTTCGGACTCTGCCCCCCCCCCCTCCAACGTTGCTCCTCTGCGGAATTACTTGGCACTTTGAAGCGCTCTGTCTCTCGTTGCTCTCGATTCTAATAATGAGAAATGAAAATTCATGAATGCGTGCTCCTCGGCTCGGCGGGATATAAAATTGTACGACGAACAAAAATCGGACCTCGCTCCGAGTGTGTGCAATGCGCGAATGTGATTAGTCCTCTCGACTGTTCCTTTTTCGGGCGAGCGTGTCTATATTTGAATTAACGTCGCTCTTATAAAGTGCGCGCACTTTTGCCACAATCAACTCTCGTCGGGTTTTGTAAAGCAACCACCTAACAGATAGCTTGCCGCGTAATTGCGTTGGCGCGGAGCCGAAGCAGCAGCGAACGAAGAAGAGGGCGACGTGTGAGCGGTTGTCCGCTGAAGAGAAGCTAAGTACGAGACGCAAATCTGTTTAGCCGGAATAATGGCACCAAATGAACGCGCTTTATACGAAACGCAATGAGCCAATAACGAGCGACAGCTCCGTCAACAAAGCAGCTCCCAGTCGCTGCCGAAAATCTTGCGTGCTCTTTTTCTTTCGTTATAAGCCTCGTTGATCAGAGTCTCGGCCACTACTTAATTTCTATAATAAATTTTCAATTTTTTAATTGCGATCATTTTTTTTCTGGCTTTTCTTTTCAAAACTTTGGCTAACGAGTTGAACGATAATCGCAACAAAACTATTTGGGTTGAATTTGTTTTGACCCGAGCCATCTCTCGACCATAATTTCTTTACGGACCCTTGCATTCCATACGATATCCTAAGATTATTCCGAGTAACCCTTTAAGATTTATCGCCGAAACTAATGTACTTGAACGACTAAACGAGGATATTAAGATGAACTTAATTCGAGTTTAAGTCCATCTTATACTTTCTCCGTCGTTCATCAAACACGGAATTTCCATCAGATGAAATTTTGCTGAATGAAAAATTAATTGACGTTTTGTTTCCACATCATGAGAAAGAAAATCAAAATAAAAAAGTGGGCTTTCTTTCTTTTTCTTTTTTTCGGAAGAAAAACGAACGCGGGGGCGTAAACGTCGCAGCCCCTTATCTACATATCAAAAAGGCAATCCAGAGAATTCGCTTATGTAAACGGCATGGGCTGGTCCCGGCGATGAAAAGAATTCGAAAATCCGGGTGCTAATAAACTTCTGCTTGGCTTTTTGCACGCACCTACGCCGAAAGCTGACGAGCTATTCGAGAGGCTAAGCCCTTTAAGCCGCAGATTAAGGGTCACGGTATGAGAATATAAAGTTCGCCGAGACACGCAAATTAACACCGCCTGAAAGTCGAGAAAAATAGACTGATTAAGCTAATGAGATACACCAGGTTTATTAAAAATACGGAGCCCAAAGGTCGGTCGAAAAATTAACCACTCCTCGCTGTTGTACCTTCTTTATGACTCTCACGTGACCCCAAGAAAAAAAAATCTTTTGCACAACAAAGTATTTGAAGAAGAATTTCTTTCTCCTTTTAAACTCGTGTCAGAATTAATGAAATCAAAATTGTGATGACAACTAGAGAATAATGAGAGAAGCGAACACGACAAAACGTCTGGGATTCTAATTAAACGTATAACAACTGAAAACGAGATGTCGGCTTTTTAGCTTGCGTTTTCCCGCACGAGGATCGGAATGGTTGTTTCAAGCTCGGTGGGCTTTTTTTGGGCGAGGGGGAGGGACGGTTTCCCTGGCGTTCAATTATCGTTGCAGTTAAAACGAAAATGGTAATCGGGATAAGAGGGAGTAGAGAGCATTTCTCAAAACCGCGTAAAATCAAAGCGCCGTGCGAGCGAGCATCAAATGCTAATGAGTTGCGTGCTGATTGCGCACGTGCAACATGAACGTACACACAGCGCGCGGCGTTCGATGCGGCGAGCAACAAGAAAACGAGGATCGAAGGGTCGTCGATGGAAAAAGAAGAGTCGAAAGTTGGCACAGGAAGACGAAACGAGCCGTGGCCGCGGGAGTTAATTAAGTTCTTTAGACCGTCGAAGTTATCGCTACGACGGGAGATTACGAAATGAAATAAAGGATGATGACTCGCAGACGCAGAGCCGTCTCGCCCCCTTCGGGGCTCTTTCCAAAACTTGTCTAAACACCCTCTGTGTTTTATCCAATCACACATCAGTGTTTATTCTTCGATAGCAAATCGAATACGAGTAAAAAGTTCTACTTTTTTTAATTGATCACAATTAGATGTCTCTCGAATGAAAATCTAAGAAAACCGAATGATTATATATTTTTATCATACAGTGCGGTTATCGCAGTCACCCATCCGTCGTACAATCTCTCTACTACTCTCACCCCTATCTCTTTTGCTGACACGATATCCCCGTTGCATCGCGACTAATGTCTTTTCTGTGTTACGTCCATGTCGTCCCTTGACGGAGTCTCCGGGAAAGGCCCCGAAGCATTATCTTATTTCGTGTTGTCCTCGTCGGTGTTTCGCCGACAGAAGCGGACAATGGACACTAGCGAGCTGCCTGTATCTTCTTTCACATGAACATCTAGATATGATATATTCAATTTGTGCGACAGAAACGATCTTGTCTACTTCCCTAATGAATCTCCCTTAACATGTTGATTAGAGAAGACACATTAACTCACACAATTGTAATTGTACACAGATTCATCGAGAAAAAAATAAGACAGAAAAAAGATAGGGAGACAATTTTACCAGTCTATTTTTGTATCACTATATTATTTTTACCGCCATACTATTTTTACCACTAAATTTTGTTTAATAGTTCTTTCAATTATAGTATATAAAATAAATTGAATAAAAAAGTGTACAATTGAAAAAAAAAAAAATAAATAAAAAATTATCATATCAATTACGACCTTTGTTTTTGACAAAATTTAAGACTAAACATTAACTGCTTTTTGACCTAGAAAGGATGTTAAACAAGTTGAGAATGCCTTGGTCATAACTTGGCCAGGATCCTGAAACTTAGGGCTGCTGTCGCCTTTGTACGCTTCTTGGGATAAACGCGCGAAGACGCCCGGACGGCAGCAATTTGTTGGTATCAGGTGTATGGTATGTCTAAAGTTGTAAGCCCGGTGCTACAGTTGCAGCAATTAACTCCATTACCACCCTGTATTGTCGCGAACGAGTTTCGTGCGCGACTCGTTAAGCCCCCCGGGCTTTGGGTTTGAGCCCCGCGCCAAAACCGAAGGGATACTCTCTTCGCTTCGAATACATTTATTTCTCTTCCTCTCTGTGAGAACGGACGACAAAAAAAATAGCGACGATTCTAAATGACTCCGATTTGCCTTTCCTTGGTCGCATGTTTTGCTCACAAATATGCCAAATGAATGTTTGATGAGCGGAGGCACGAATGCATTAAACATGCGGTTATCGTGAGAGTGACAAACGACCGAAAGAGAGAAAGAGCGAGGCGAGGCTTTCGATTTATATATTCATAGGCGATGCGGGGGAGCAGGTTTTGCACAGGAAAACGAATACCCTGCGATTACCGTCGGTCGCGACCTCGTGCATACATCAAGACCGGAAGTGATGGAACGTCTCCCAGTCCAGGTTACCGCCAAGGCGCCATGCTGACTGATTGCCAACTCCCACGACGATGCGGTAATTTTCTACCTGTCCTCTTTCGACGTTGTTCGACCATCTCACATATTCCCTATCCTTTGCGGACACTCTTTCCATCAGCAAACATTTGATTGTTTATTCTTCCCTTTTGTCAGTTCGCCACTAAAATGTAAGAAAAATATTAAAAGGGTTCCACTCAGAAAGCTCTCACTGAACAGACGATTTACCATTTGAACATCTGTTTTATGAGAAGTAAAGGAGCGATCAAACGAGAGTTCGTCTCTCTCCTTTTATATTTCGCACGGAATTAGCGAAGACCCCCCCAAGTCCCTGTGAAGTGTACCGACGAAAAGTCGAGAAGCGAGGACACGATTCTTTGTTGAAATTCGCGAGTGACCATCGGGTTTGGCGTCGAAAAAGCTCTCTCTCCGGAGAGATAGAGAGAGAGGGTCGCCTCCGCACGTAAGATCGAGAGCAAGATAGCGCGCGAGATGAAGGGATGGATCCAGGCCTAAGCACGTTTTCGCCCTTGGCGCGGGCTGAGGACCCTCGGCGAATCTAACGAGCGGCTTTGTCATCTCTCTGACCGTTGCTGGCGCCGTTCGTCTCTCTTTTCCAGTCGCGTCTCGCTCTTCCTACCGATCCCTTAATGATGGCGCATGACGACCTCGCGCGTAAATAGAGCCACGTACGGGCATTACCATTACGTACGTCGCTTCCTGGCAATTCGCTGCCTCGTACCCGTGATGCGTCCCTTACACCAGTCTGAATAGTTAAATGTGCATTAGAATTGTGCGGATGTGACCTTCACACGAGATCCTAGCTGGATTCTACAAAGTCACTCCTGAGCTCGTTAAGCCCGCGCTGCTTCACTGTGAATAGACCGAGTTCCTATTGATATTCCAAGTTTCCATTGAAGCGATGCCCTGCTTACTAATTTCTTCATTACCAGGATTTAAGTTTTTCTTTATTTATTATTTGACCGAGTGGGCGAAAAAAAAATGTTTCGATCATTCTAAAGAGGCCTCATACCTTCTTAAAAATCGGCATCCAATGACATCAGGACTATTGATGGAATTTAAATTTGTTACTTGTACAATCAAATGTCAGCAGGATTAAATTTCTTTTTCTCTCGATTGATTCAAAAAACATGTTGAGTTTTCTGGTCGAAACCAAGACTCCCTCGAAGATTCAAAAGAGGCCTCATAAATTCTTAAAAATCACCGTCCAAAGACATCAGGGCTATTGATGAAATTCAAATTTGTTACTGTAATGAAATGCCAGCAGACATCCAGCATGATCGTAAATCCGGTGAAATCTCGTTGCAGCAGGGCATAGATTCTTGCAGATTTAATGGACTCTCATTTAAATACAAATCTGATGTCGATACAGGGGGTTCCAGGAACACACGTTCGGCACGGACTGACCAAGGGTCGAAGTATGTTTGCTAACCGAGTAATGACCCGGGAGAGTTTCTCTTGACCAAACCATGGGGTCGGCGGATGGACCAAGAATAGACGCGAGGAGAATCTCCATGCAAACAAGTCCTACCCCTCTTGGCCTCCGAGCTCATCTAAATATCCTTTCCAGCTCGTTATTTTATTTGAACTTTGTCCTTTTTGTTGTTTATTGTCAAATTTGAACTCATGAAAGTCAAATGTGTGTTTGCATCGATTCCACAAACGAAATCTATCTGGTGGATATAAATATTTTTTTTCAATTATGATGAGTCTTAATTTTTTGTATTGATTAACTGAGAACTGAGTTTAAACTCTTTGAAAGATCAATGTAGCTCAAAAAGTTTGAGTAACTACCAATGAACCGGCGATGAGGGATCCTTAAAATCAGTGCTTTTCTCTATCAGCTCGGGATTTGGATTTGTCGATGAAATAGGAAGTTTCAAGAGACGATCCTGAAAAGAAGAAAAGGAAGGTAAAATTTAATTCAGATAAACTCAGTAAAATACAAAATAAAATTAAAACAGTAATAAAAACAAAAATTGTTCGCACAAAATCGGGATATCGTTTTTACACAAATATTTTGAACACAAAATAAAGAAGAAAAAAATTGTCTCGATATCTAACTGTGTATAGGAAAGATAAAACTGGTTATGCTTGATCAAACAAGTTGGCGGCTTGAATTCAATATGTGAGGAAGGCTTTGTTGTTGGGTTTCGCGTGAAATTATAATGCGGCATGTAAAGCTATACCTGTTTGGCGAAGCGTAAAGCCGGCAAAACACAAATTCGTGGTTACGTTTAGCCCGCGTCGCGCAAGTATTGGATAACCAATAGTGCCAGAACTTAAAGTTTACTCGCGTTACTCTTTTGATATCGACAGCCCGGTGTCTGCCGGCATATTTCACCAGACTAATATCCGCATTGTCTCATCTCCCGTCTTTCACGCACGTCTCGCGTGTCTAAACTCGCAAGTTCTCTCGCGCCCCACCTCGCAACAGTCCTCAGCTTCATCGCCTGACGAGCTTTTCGCCCAAGGATAAGGCTATCAAGCGCACGTTGCGCCGTGCGGACGCGTGTACGCGATTCAGGGTTCGGTGTCGAATATCGTCTCCTTCTCTCGACAAGATAATACACTTCGCGTACATATTTCTTGCGCTGCTTTGCTCTCCCGACTGCTAACGAATTTAATATCACTTGTACTACGCCAGTGGAATCCTCGTTCTGGGCGTGCACCATTTGTACCCCACATTTACATGATTCGACTCGATATCTCATTCTCATCTATCATCTTTTATTATTATTCAGCTCAAACATTATTAAATAAACATTTTTTTTAAGTTGATCTTTATATTAAACAACAATTATTTTCAGCTTGGTTAAATAAAATTAAGCCTGACATATAAAAAAATTATTTGTCACCATTGTTTTTTTAATATAAAAAAACGATAGAAATAACGTTTTTATTTATCTTGTCTTAATGAAAAAATAGAAAAAGATGAAATTTGTTTGGCTATGAAAATGATATCACCTGAAAATGACATTGACCTGCAACTGACATAGTTGCATGCACGGATTTGTAGTTAGTGTCTTAAGGAAAGTCAGCGGGAAGAATGCCTATCCAGGCATGGTAGTATATACCATGACTCGTAAGAGTTTATCTTACGAGGGGACCGTTAAGGTTAAAGGGTGATCGCGAGGATCGGAAGAGAGCTGCCTAGCGAGACAATCTCATCTAGATCCCGTCGTACATCGTACCACCCGAGGCCCTACATCTCCTAGTCCCGGAAGACTCCTTTTCCTCCATCTCTTTCAGCCTCGAGTGCTCTTTATCTAGCTAGTCCTAGACCCTACGAATTGAGCACACTTGGCCCTTCAAGCACGACGTAACGTACGATATATGTTCCGCTATCGACAGACAAATGATCTTTCCATCTCACTTTTGTTAATTACAGAAGAAAATGAAAAACGAACTACGAACAAAAATGAAAACTTTGCAACTTCTGGTGATGTCAAATATTTATTAAGCTATGTTCATCTCCAAATTTGGCATTCAATTGACCGCTCGATGTCAACGTTCAAAAATTGCGTCAACCGGGCGTTTTAATTAAAATTGAGTTTCAGAATCTAACGCAGTTAATTCCACAGAGGGATCGTTTTCGCGTTGGATCCAACGACAAGTCCTTGCGTCATGCCTTCACATTTGACGATTTTCTCCGGGCCGTCGACGAGGGTAAATACAAAATTTAATAGAAACTTGGTTGTTGACGAAGTAGAAGAAGAAGATCCTGCCACTAGACGACCCCTACTGCTCGGCGCCTTTCATCCTGCGTTGGGAATAGCGGTGTGCTGGTAGTCACCAGCGACTCGCCCGTAGTCGCAGTCCCCGTGTTCTGGCAATTAAACCATTACTTTAATTACCTATACGCTAACATTAATAATGCATCCCGCTTTCCCCAGATGCTTTCCAGATCTCGAGAGCCTGGCAACCCCTTCGCATCTTTGATCGAACACCAAGTTTTCCTAGAGTGCTCCTCCGGAGGATTCCGTTGGCTTTATCATGACAACGAGGTGCAAAGTTAAGAAAATAAGATGAAAGAGGGAGCGTAACGGCAGCAATTGCTAAATAGTAAACAACACTTTACTCCATTCAGACTCTCTTAAGAATGTTTTGTGGGAATAGTAAAGTTCCTAACTTTTGACGTACATCAGTTGTTAACTGGACTTTTCAAATTATCCTTAAACACATAATTGAGATAAAACCGTTCCCTTTAATTTTTCTCTTTTTTTTCTTTTTTTATCCTTCTCCCCCCTTTTTGTACTAAAACTGCACTTGTAATTGTTTAAGATCAGGATACACGGAGTCTCTCGCAAGAACACTACATCTCTATGATTAGGCTCAAGAGTAGCATCAACTTCCGCATGTCTTCCGCATAAGAGAGGTATTGCTGCAACCCAACCTGGGTCTGTATAATTATCTACTCTTTCCTGTCAGCAGGGATCTACGACTGGTGTTTACGCGCGTGGTGTAAATGTATCGCCAGTGTAGCTGGCGAAACATTCCTCCTCGGTAAACTCAATTTATTTCGCTACAAGGACAGGGAGGTGAGAGCGAAACGAGAAAGCCCTTTCGGAGGCGCCAAACGGTGATGCCACCGGCGACTTGTGAACCACTTGTCGCTGGTACAGGCTCCATAAATTCTTCTGCAACACTCTGAGTTGCAACCTTTCACTGGACTCCTTCTCTTAGGCGTGCTGATTTGGACAAACAACTCTCTCTCTCTCTCCTTGAATCCTCCAATTATCGCAACGTTATTTTCCATCAACGGGATTT
Source organism: Trissolcus japonicus (assembly GCA_030522925.1). Taxonomy (NCBI): domain Eukaryota; kingdom Metazoa; phylum Arthropoda; class Insecta; order Hymenoptera; family Scelionidae; genus Trissolcus; species Trissolcus japonicus. Next base: position 111,812 of record JAPYZS010000121.1, on the reverse strand, counting down.
GCTTTTTCATTTTAATTTATGTTTAATCCAAAGAAGGAATTAGTGCATTAACATGTTAAGCAGTGATTACGTCGGCTTAATCTTAATGTTCGATGGGCGAAATATATTTAAATATGATTGGGAGAGTCAAGACTAGTGCTGTAGTAGTCTGATTTTGAGCTGAATCGATTTTCAGCTATCTTCGTTGCGCCCTGCGGCTTGTTCGTCCGCCATGCGGGCTATCCAAGAACCAACGGGTTGAAAGGGAGGTAGTTGGACCATAAGAGGGTGGTGGTTACAGGGGGGTAGGGGTGGGGAATGGAAGATGTAGGACAGCGGCGGTTGAAACCGCGAGGGCGAGACGTAGGAGAGTGCCAGCCGTAGGCTTCCTGCATCCGACGTCTCGTCGACGAACGTAACGAGATGAAGTCAGTGGCGTATGACGTCACGCTGCTGGGCGTCCGCCTCGTCGCGCTCGCTGACTTCCTGGCGACTGTTTCCGTAGAATGGAGACCCACCGACAAAGGCCAGGCCACTCGTACAGGATAAGAGAGACCCGCAGCAGTCACCCATATTGTCGAATGTCTCAAGACCGTTGGCATATATGCTTCACCAGGAACATTCAGTTGTTACGAGAATGCTCCTCCGGGAGCTCCGTGTAATCTTCGTTACAGTGCATTTGTTTTAATGTCAGTTTGACATCTAGTTTTGATATTGACAATTTTAACCGTATCAAAAAAGCCGACACCGAGCGTTTCTTTCAGCCCTTATCTTGCGACAAAATCTTAACGATGTCTACGAAATCAAAACGTTGATTCGTCCATAACACGAGAGAGACCATTTTCGTTGGAACAAAATTCAGACGATGTTATAACAATTGTAATCCAATACGTTGGGATCGTTTATGTATCTTGATCTATATTGGAGTTTAAATGTCCTTTGCAACGACCGTGATGTCGATTCGGTAATACGAACCACCGTCATATCTCGACACGTTTAACAAAACGCGTCAGAGTCAGAAGACCGCCGGATGGAAGGAACCGAAGGCACGTCGAGGGAGAAAGAAAAAAAATGTCTGTACACAATTGCACACGTATGCATGCGCACGCACACCAACAAGCTCCTCTGAATGTTGTACTTTGAAAACTTTGGATGTTAGGGGAAGGGGTAGCCTGGCTGCCAAGAACGTAATGCAAAGGTTTTAGCTGAAGGTGGGCGACAGTCGTACGAACGTAGGACGGCAGCCAGTGAAACTCGCCTTAGTAACGGCGTAAAAAGTTCTCTGATTTTCTCGTAAAAGTTGCCGTGCCATGAGTAGAGAAAAAAAAGTTTTTAATTATTTATCAACAATATGACGCGATAAAATTTTAATTAAAATGTGAACAATGTATGTTTCAGATGTAAATTCATTACACATAATGAGGGGGATAATTTTTTGCCAACCTCCCCCCCCCCCCTCCTGGAAAATCATTCAAGAACGCAATCGAAGGCAGAACAAACAGCACAGATCGCGAGAAAAGATGGAAGTCAAAGACAAATAACGACTCGGCAGCATCTATGCTCTATCATTCCATTTACTACATTCTCTGCTTGATGGAATTCGCGTCTCAACCGTGTAATTACAAGGGGGAAATTAAGCACCGACGCAGCCGCCGTTTGGTCCATCCGTCCGTCTGTCATTCGCTTAACGAGAGACTAGAAGGAACCGCGTTGTCAACGACAAAGGTAATGATGAGACGAGCAACTGTGTGTCATCCAGCCTTCTCAGGCTTTAGATCTCAGCAATGGATCGACGCCACAAAGCACCCATTTAAGGATCATATCAGCCGCCACTGCTTCTAATATCTCTGCAGGTTTTGCAGTGAAGGGTTTAATTTCTTATTCTAACCCTTCGAAAAGAGATGCCAGTTCAAATTTCAATTTTGCGTTTTTACATTTAAATAGAAAATAAATTGAGAGTAATTGGCATGCAAAATTTTCTAACCAACTTAACTGTCCTTGTACAAAAGTTCGATTGATAAATAAAATTTAGAATTTGTGTGACATTTACGCAGTCATTTGTTTCTTTTTGTCTGCACAGAAAAAAAAGTCTTGGAAAATTCACATAACCTATTTCAATTAATGATGATTTTGTAAATGAAAATAGAGAAAAGGTTTCGAAACAAATTATTTATATAATTATTTTCAAAAAATTAACGTAGAACAATAATTTCATTTTCACGAAATGAAATTATTATATGAATTATTATATGAATTTCACAAGACTTATGTGTATTGTCAAAATCTCTTCGACGTTTCTTCAAAAATTCTTTGGAACTCTACGACACTTTTATTCCGTGTGGGATATTTTATTTTCTTTTATATTTGAAATGTCATTTTTCATGAAGTATTGTTGTCAACTGAACAGAACGAGCCAATGATACAGTTTCATGGAGAATAATCGTCATTACGTGGATAATTACGTGCGAACTCCACTTAACGAACGCAGCACAAGAGGCCACGGTACAAAGGTCCACGTGGAAACCCGCGGACAAAAGCAGCGTAATTATCGAGCTGCAAGGTGAACGCGATCGACGTCGCCGCTGATGCCGTTGATAAGGTAGCTGACTGGGCTTCCTCGAGTTTCGAGCCAGCCGAGCAGCCAGCCAAGTCTGCTTGGTCAAAGTTTCTCTTTGCACTTCAGCTTCCAAGAAAGTTTGAGCCTGCCTCAGCAGTCTCTGACTTTCTTCATGCGACCGCGTAATCGGTCGTAATTTTGTAACCACCTTCATACACGTCAGTTCAACAGTTTAAACGCTACTACAAACTATTATCGAATAAAAAAAACCGGGTTTCAACCGGGTTAACTGTGAAATAATGGAAATAATAGAAATTCGGTGAAATCAAGTTTTAAATCGTCATCAGTGTTACGACAACAGGGATGCTTAATAATTTGAGGATCTAACTTCTGTTTGTGGGTTTTCTTTTGATTTGAAATTCGTGAAAAAGAATTGCGCATGCAAATCGGTTGAGGACGGGGAGGAGAAAGGAGCTTGAAATTGAATAATCCGTCGCGGGGGAAGGCAAACAAAATACTCATCCAGCGGAATTTCGCGAGCTCACGCAAAATCAATTACAGTATTTTCCAGAAGAATAGCGCGGGTTCGCAGACAACAGCGGGCCAGCGTGTCGCGGGAATGCGCTTTCTCATCGGCGCGCGAGAGCTAAGACCGTATGTAAATTAGAATTCGTCTCATTCGATTGCGTCACGCTCGCGGCACATGGGACCTCCATCCAGGCTTGTATTCTAATTTTGGGATTTGCACTGTCGTGAGAAAACGAAGACGCTGCGACGCATCTCGCGGTTAATCGAAATTTTGGCAAGAGTGCTTAAATTTAACAATTTTGAGCGGCTATTTGATTACTAGGAACAATCGAAAATGGAACAATTTTCTTCAATCATTTTGTCTATGAGAATTCTTTTCTTTATTATTATTTTTCTCATCTACATGACGACAAGTCGGCCTCAACGAGTTTTATTTTTTTATATTCCGTCAGCTGGGCGACGTGGCAGGTTTAATACACGTAAAATTAAAATTAGGCCCTGATTTCCATCTGGTAATGGGAAAAAGAATGCCGAGGCCACCCCCTCTCGGTAAAAAAAAATTTCTCTGCAAAATCTTCGTTTATGCATTATTAATTCCAGCCCCACCTCATCTTTTCCACTCCTTATCCCAATGACTCAGCTGGGTAATGTTTTATTTATTTGCCTTGTAACATGGAACGGTAATTGAGGCAATTTTGGCAATGATATCAAATTGTGGGATGTTTTTTTAAGTCATAAATTTTAATCGCGATCAATCTGTAGAAACATCTGGACGAGTTGATGGTAAAAAAACAACCCCTACGAAAACAAAAAAGAGAGAGAAATGAGTGCAGTCATTTTGCCTTTCAAGTCACAATTAAACGAGGTACGAGAATTTCGTGATCGCAATCCGATTGAAATAGTACAAAGTGAAGTTATAAAGCCTTTGCGAGTTTATGGTGGGGCAGGGGTTGTGTGTGCTCACACAAGGTCGAGGGTTAAGCTACGATATCTGGATGTCTTTAGGAATTTCCATTAAACCAAATTCCGAGCGCAAGCACGGGCACGCAAGTAGAGTTTTATCGTCGGATAAAGCGAAGATACAGAGAGGATGATCAATGGACAGGCGGAAGGCTCTAACCACGGTCTGACGCTATCCTCTATGAAGATAGTAAGGAAAGGGCTGCCCCATGATCTTATCCGTATGTTACCACCTAAGCTGTTTGCGTCTTGTAAACTTGCAGTCTCTCGGACCCTTGGACCTCGATTGCTGATAAGACAGCCAGGCAGGAGAGAGACTCCACGTCCGTATCTGAATACCATTCAATATGCGAATTGCTTCATCACCGGATATTTGCGAGATTAATCCCGTAAACGAGATAACGAGCTCTTTGCAAAAACAGACATCTGTCGTTGCTTTCAATGACAACACAGATTTTGGCCAATGCACGCAAATCCTTTCATAAGCAGAAGTTGCGAAATTTGCGACATCTGCATTTCACAGCCATAGTTTACAATGAATTTATGCAAAATGGGCCAGGGAATTGATGTCTTCGATACAAGTTGGAGGACAAGAAACGTTCCCATTCGGTGTATAAGCCTGGGCGGCACGTATCCTTCGGCGAAGTAGCTATCGAAGTTATCGCGAATCTCAAATAAGTTGGCAGTTTTGCGAGTACGTGCGGTACATGCGCCAAAGACCGTTGACAAGTTTGCGCAAAACTCACACGCGGCGATAAAGCTCTCGCGACTGTTTCGAGAAATCGGATCCGCGGACTCTGGCTGGTTGCTGAATAACTTGGAATTATGTTTGGGACCAAGTTCGCAGTCACGTGCATCAAACGGTGCTGATAAAATAATTGACTTAAAAACAAAATGTGATGATTTATGGTTATTTCGTTTTTATTTTCAGCGTCAAGAGGTTCATCTGAAATTGAAATTTTCGTCCTGGGGGATAGTCTTGTGATTATTAAGAAAATTACCAAACCAGACGATTCGAATTGGCTTGGCCGAGAACATCGGACAACTGAATTAAGCATGAATGGCCAATTAACCCAGAGACCAAGGACCGGACCAGGAGACCGCATTGACCATCGCAAGAATCGCTCTCAGTCTGTCTTGGAGCTCGGACTAATCGACTGCTATTAACCCGGAACCTTCTCTGAATATGGATAAAGCTCCGAGTCGCCTGTTAATTTAGCTTTCTCAGTTTAAGAAGAAAAAAAAGTGTAAGAAAAGTCTCGAGGGCCATAAATCGGACTGTCGTGTGGCGCGCATTTGTCGAGATATTAATGCTCAAATTGTTTTTCATTTCTCGTGCAATTTCTTATCTCTTCCCCATGGACGATCGCGTTCTTTTTGGTTGTTTTTCAATCAAGGCGAAGGTGGTACCGGGACCCCTTTCCACATTCCAGGCTCGGCGCACCACGCGATAGTACATTTTTAATTACTTACACCCACGCAGCTGCATTGCGCGATGACTATAAATCAAGCACAGCGCCGCCCAGCGAAGTAATTACAGCTTGAATTTTAGATAATGTTGCCGCAACCAAGGTTCTTCGCTCCGTCGTTGGCCCCTCACACTCTCGCTCTCTTGCCCCAATACACACCACCCTATCGCAATCCAATCCGTGGCCAAGCACACCAAGCAAACACCATCATCTCACGAGACAAACTTTTTTTTAATCAGAAATGATGGAAAAATAGGTAAATTTTTACTATGAATTTTATTTTTTCTTCTCAAACAAATTAGTCTTGTCTTGCCATCCGGACTCTCAGGATGTTTCTCTCGAGAGAAAATTGGCGATCGACATAAATCTTGAATTTATGAACTATCGAAAAGAAAGGCACTTCTTTTGGGGTTGTTTTTTTTTTTCATTATTTCTATCGTATTTTGAATACCATTTTTTAAATTCTAACTAAAAATTCAACTTTATTTTGTATATTATGCAAGGTTTTTTTTAAAAAAATTAATTTGTTTTTCAATTTTGATTTTTATAATTCCATGGAATTTTTGTAAACTTGTTTCACGTCAGTAAATCTTAAAGTTTGGGCCTAAAAAACGGTAAAAACAAAATTCACGATACTGTATCGCGAAATTGAAACGAATTGTTTACATAATTATGCGCCAATTAAGAGTCAATTTTAGGAGTGATGTGGCAGGCGGTGAAAAAGCGAAGTGGATCGCGGGAGTGGCTCTGACGGGGGCAGCGACTGGCTGCGCGGCGGTGGCGGCTCTGCTTACCGCGCAATTAAGGCGCGGTTGAGGGAACTTAAAAAAAGCATCTCTAGGAAAGAGAGGAATTTAATTAGGAGCCCCTCACTCTTGTGTTTGCATGCACCCGGAAGGAAGCGAACGAATTGGATTCCGAGAGTCGAAAGAACGAAACAAAGGAACGCTCCGTTTCGCACACGTGCATCAAAAATAGCAATCGAACCGAATTTCATCAGTGATATATATATGGAACCTACTGCACAAAAAATACTTTCCCACACGTTTGGATTGAATTTCGGGATCAACAAGAGGTTGCAGACATAGCAGATGCTAAACTCCATCTAGGATGATCAGCATAAGATGGAAGATGAGTGAAGGAAAAGGGGCGCTTAATTAGAGCCAGACTTTCGCAGCACGCTTGAGGCTTTCCTCTCTCGCTGTTTCCTCGCCGATAGTTTATACGCACAAAGTGGCTATCTTGGCGAAAATCGAATCGCTGTGTAGCCACGTTGTATCGCCACTTTGCAGCAACAGCCGAAAATCGATCCCACGTTTTTTACTTTAATCCGGCCTAATCAACGCGCACGTTTTATAATGCCACGATATCCTCGGAGGTTCCTTTCTGTTTGGCTCCCTCCGGGATCTTGGTTCGACTTAATGGCTTATTTTATCCGGCAATATCGCGGCTCGCGAGGCTCAAATATCGACGCTATAAATTATCGAGCGACAGGAAATGAATTTTCACGAAGGGACGGACGGCGCGCGGCATTCCACGACGCACTTCGATATCGATATTCGAACGGGGGAGAGGCTTTGTTCCATTTCGCTCGATCTTCTTAATTACACTCCGGATCACGCGAACCGTTTTTTGAGACAATGTGAGAGATAAGTCGCGGCAGAGCCGGGGCCGCACGAAAGCCGAATAATTGATGGCTTTGAAGCTCTGGCCGCAACTCCGAGGGACAACTCTGGTCTGTCTTATAGATAATTCAATCCGTCTAAGTCCGTCAGACCGAACGTCCCTACCGATCCCAGATATATGATTAACCGCTCCAACTTTGCTGATAATGTTTTACAACCCGAATTTCGCGTTCATTTCGAACGTTGAATATTGCAAGAGACCAAACGAAATCTCAATTATGCCTTCCACGAGGAGGAGGGGGGGGGGAGAGGGGAGGCTCAAATTTATTTTATTCTAAAACGAGAAAATTGGAATCAGCCGCGCGATGCAGATGACGCGCCAGTCCTGTCCTAACTTTTCAACTAGAGATACACACCGAGTAACCGAACGTCGCAAACTTGGCCAAAGTAGCGGAGTCCAAACTGGCAGTTGCGCGAAATCGGGCTATCGAATCGATATCAGTCATGCAACGTCGTCCCTCGTTCGTTCTTTAGCGTTAACCACTTGGCGATAATTTTCGAACATGCGACACCACCGTTTTTCTTTCTGAGAAAATAAGTCACACGACAAACACGCGTACGCAGAAAAATTCAGCAAATTATGATTACACAATAATTGCAAAATTATTGCAAAGATCTCTCAGATAGCGCGGTCGAAAATTGGAAGTCGGAAAGCAAATTAAGTAATTCTCTATGTTGAAAAAAATAAAAATGCACACATAAATCCGTTGCGGGTAAGTCCCTGTTTGCGTTATTTATTATATTTATTTGAATTTTTTCGTGCTTGTTTGATATCAAGTTGATATTTAGATATATACGTTTATAACAAGGGAACAAGGGTGATAATGATGCTGATTACACGCTAGGTTAAAATAATTTAACGCGTCGCGAAATCGCATATCAGGCACACATTCGCAATTGTATAACACATAATAAACGTCGCTATTTAGGCACTCGCGTTCGCAAGCCGTACCACGGACAAACGTGGGAAATTGCGTGTGTGAATCCGTCGAGTAAACGGCGTTACACACTCGCTTTCATAATGCATGTTAGTCGTGCATATACACTCGTCGTAATGTCGTAATAATACACATTTGCGGCTAATTTTGTGGCAGTCTTTACGGTGCCGACTGCGACTACCTACCGAGAGGGCGAGCAAACTGATGCACCAAAATGAGTCCCCCCCCCTCCCCGTTTGAATCTATTTTCAAAATTTCTATAATGTTAAAAATCTTTTGATTAAAATGTTAATGTTATTTTTTAATCAAAAAAAAAAGATATAAACAAATTGAAAAGATCAATTCATTATCGAAATTGTTTGAAAATGCATGAAATGCATTGCAACAATTAAATAAAATGAATGGAGATTGAGATTTGAGCTCGCGTTGTCGTGATATCACCAAGTCCTGGGCACTCGTTCCGTTTAGCTGCGACTCGGCAATTACCTTTAGGGCATAATTGTCCCTTACATTTTTCAGCGCCGGTTACGTGTGTATTCGTGTATATATGCACGGTGTACCATTGCCACCGGTGTGCGGGCGTTTTGATCACGCGAGGCCGTGCCTGTCGCAAAAGTCCACGCGACCCCGGACAAGCCACGCAATGCCGAAACAACGCTCGACTCATTGGCCTCACTTGCCCGAGCCCATATCAGATTTCAAATTACTAATTAAGCTCCTATCTTTCTCTCGCTTGCTCGTACATTGTCTCGACCTTTATAACCAATCACATGTTCAAACAAATATCTTAATGATGACGGATAGTAATAAAATTAGGCGATGAAATTTATTTATAAACCTCCTTTGGGTTATGGCCTAGATTATTATTTTAAACTGCAATTTTTGTGACGATGAACAAACATTAAAACAAAGAAATTATAAAGTGCAATTAAATTTTTTAAAAATGTTGATAATTTTGAGTCATTATCAATCATTTAATTGTTATCAGTTACTTAACGTTGCATTCGTAATGTTGAAGTACTCTGGCAACTTTTTTTTGTCTTTTTTTTTGTCTTTTTTTTTTTGTCAAAGTGCAGACCGTAACGATAGGAACAATTGAGAAAAGAAACACAACTTCTGCAAAGAATGAAGTGTACTTAAAACTTGGAAACTTTCGTATTAGAGTATGCTTTAATACAAAGATTGACATTATTTCGATCGGTTTTCTCGATTGCAATTTAATTACACCCCATTTGTTTTAAAAATGCAAACTCGTTACAGATGAATAATATAAATTCATGGTTATTGGTTCATTCAGACTGGTCAAACAATTTAAAGAGTGATACTAAATATCAGTGTAGACTTACCAGTTGCACCTATGCTACGCGTGTAGGTTGAAAAATTGGAATTTACCTGAAACAGACGAAAAAAAGAACGGTGTTAAAATGGTTTAAAAGGTCTTCATTCTGGTAGGACTGGATAAAGGTAATTAAGAAGGAACGAAAGCGAGCGTAATTGCGAAAATTAATTATCGCCGAACACGAATGTCATGTGCTTGGTAATTAATCTGATGGCCGTAATCTGGAATCTGGGGAGTTGTTTAATGACGTTGCCGTGACGGAGGACAGGCGAAACATGTCAAGATATATCCTTTTTTTATTTTCAAATTATAAATCCAAATCTTGCAGAAAGTGACGTATACAAATATATTAAGTTGAACTTTCTCGATGATTGTGTTTTTCAGCCGTCGAATTGATTTGGGAATATGGGTTTGTGTGTGAGAGAGAGAGTGAGTGTTAAGTGAATATTCGGTTTGTACTCAAGGTATGATATACGGACGGTGCGAAGGGTTGAAGTTCCGCGAAACAGACTGGTCTCTCGAGCGCAATCACGAAACCAATTGGAATCGGTAAATACTGGCATTGCCTTGAGTGCTAGATGTGGTTTTGATGGTGATGGTATTCGCGGGCCGGGAACGAGCTAGACGAAAGAGAAGATTTCGACCAAGTCGATTAGCAGACTTGATTAGCAGACGAGTTGTAATATCTAACAGATATGTCGTCGTGGCATGCAAACGTATAATCATGTCCCATCGAAGAACGCGTCGGATAAGCCCCCGAACCGTCCGTCTATTGTTTTTAATAATGTCATGACAAGTAATGCCGTAATCGATTTCAAGTGCACACTATTTCCCAGCGGAAAGACGTTGATTGATCTGGTCTATGACGCTACTCTTTTTTTGTCTCAGTACAAGATTTATCAATAAAAGTTCAATAATGGATGAAACTGGTGGATTCATCACAAAAACCGAAGTTGAGTTGAAATATTATCACAAAATTAAACTTTCCAATTTTTTCACCCGTCCCATTTTAATGTCATTAAATTTGAAAAAAAGAATAGCTAATCACTCAAATGATTGTAAACTAAATGCACCTTTCGGTACGAGCGATTCAATCATCCTAACTAAACTATCAGATATCCAACGTGACCTTCGCAAAGTAGATCACTGAATCTATTCTCGAGATCTTATCTTGGAACTTCAAACTACCGAACAGACTCAAACTATACAAAATTAATAAACACTCTGCAACTTGTCTCTCGGTTGGAATCTCCTCACGGAAATAATCAAACGAAAAACAAAAGCAACGCTTTGCGTGCAATAGTCGGTTATCGCGTCCAATCGTGCGTGAGTTCGACGGGGAGGGGACGAGGGTGTCTTCACAGAAGCCTTAATGCTCGGAAATTAATTGATCGCGGACGGTTGGCGGGCACCTAGAGGAACCTACATACTCCTCTCTGAAGGGTCGTCAGTGCAGGTTAATATTGGTACTACCCCGTACCAGTCAAGGAGCCATCTCGTGCCCGCTCGCATTGCCTCCCACTCAACCTCTGCAGGTGCAACGATATAATTCGATGCCCTATCTTCATTCCCTCGAATGATTTCGGCAACCGAAAATATCCCCCGAGTATCTTCCACCCCATGTGAATACGTAAACCTGTTTCTTTAAATTTTTTTAATTTTTTTTCAAATTATATCAAACCATGTGAAAATTTTGTCTTCATAAAAAAAGATGCTTTTGCAGTTGATGAATTTGAATTGCCCTTTGATGTAAAACGGTCAAGACGGTTGCATAGCAATTTGTAATATGTGCGAAATTCACAATTGTTCTTTTTCTTTTGACTGGTATATTGCGAAGATAGGAAAGAGGCATGGCAAAGAGCGTAGGATCGGTTTGGGAACGTTTGTTTGACGAGGTCGAGAGCCGAGGGTTATTAAGCTGCGCCCGCAGACCACATCAGAGGGCGCCTCGGTATATTCATCTACCTCATACTCTCTCATCACTTGCTTCACTCACTCATATATCTCTAATATTGTTCGCAACATAAAAGTGCACTGGTTTATTTCCGCTCGAGCCTCGTTTCAAGTTCATATTCGATGCCTGCGCACTTCGTTTATCGTTACGATTCTGTTTACCCTTCGTCCAGCTTTTTGTTTTCAATCAAACATTGCTAGTTCTTACGTGTATCCCTATCATTAGTCTCGCATTTTTTTCATTTCATCATCGACTTTTCATAAGTGCAATCTGAATTCAATTTGCACGCCTTTTGACAACCGCTCGTTTTTCCGTTTTATTGGAAAGAAAAAGAAGCGGTGTTTGAAATATAGTTCATCGAAAAAAACGTCGACTCTAACGGTTATTAACTTTTGTCATCGTTCAAAACATGTTTGTTGTAAAAACGAATTAAAAGTTGACGTCAGAAAAAAAGGAATCAACGACGACGAACACGCTTGTCGCAAAATTTCAAAATGTTTCGCCGGCTTATACGCTCTCGGTGCAGCGCGTCGCTTGTCGTTGCGAAGTAAAGTTGACGGTGCCCATAATAGCTACTCTCTCCGCGAGCGAAGCGCCAAGTCGTTCCCGGGAGTATTCTAATTGTGAAAGACAGCCTCGAGAAAATACTCGACAGAAGTTGCCCGAGCTCCTTTACGTCGGGCATTTCAACGTGATGCCACCCCGAAAATCCTCTGACTGTCTTTCTCTATTACACTGTTTTCGTCTTCCATTTCACCGCAACTTCATTCCACCGTCGCCACATTGTCTCTGGACACGGGACTAAAAAAAGCCGAAAATATTGTAACACCGGCAACGGGGCGAAGTTGATGAAATTTCAAACTCAATTTCGTTTGACATTTTTCGTCCTGTGACAGTAACCCCTTTCGAGTGATAAACGAGTGATCCCAATTTGTTGGGATCTATTTTTTTTTCTTTCACAAAAAAAAAACAAAAAATGCCGATAAAATTTTTGCAAGAACCCCATCAAATTGATAACGCGTGAAACGAGTCACAAAACTGAGTCAATCCTCGCGTGTCTGTCAGTTGCGATTAGTGTCTCCCTCGGGTGGTCTGACGGAGGCTGCTGTCTGCGTCTCATTCTCCAAGTGACAGACCTTGTATTAACTATCAAGTAACTTCTCGTTAGAAGCCCTTTTCACTATCACTTCGTTATTTCTCACCTCCCTCCTCGACCCGTTCTTGTTACGACGGAACAGCGTACAACATTCGCACAAATACATATCAACGCACCGTGCGACTCAACTTTAGCACTCTCTCGTGTCGTGATGGTTTCCATAACGATGAACTCATTATATTTTATATAAAATCTCAAACTTTTGTCGCTCACTTTTGGACTGACAAATTAATGACTGCGCCACCAAGTGCCCGGGACCACACTACTTTAAATCCTTTGATGAGCGGTGGCCGCATATTAGGAAATTTATTATGGCGCAAGCAAACGACGACAATACCTCATCGGGGTCAAGCTGTCGAAAACGGTTTCGCCCCGGTCGCGCTTTTTCGGACCGACACACATCTCGGAATTATTCATTGTTAGTGGGCGCAAAGGCCTGCGACTCGTTACCGCGATAAATCAGAAAACGAAAACACACTCGGCAAAGCTCCGACGCTTATTTGAATTCATTCAATTTCCTCAGCTGCGACTCATTTGTGTATAATCATTTTTAATTGGAAGCAAAAATTTGATGGTACGAAGTGTTGACAATTAATCAGCTCGAAAACGGCTGTTTTATTCATGCGTCGCGTCTAACGTGCCTGCGCGCGCCTTTATATGAATAAACTGACATAGTTGATCGTCAAGGAAACCATGAATATACCTGGACCAAGTTAACGCTCGTGATACGCCGTAGGCAGGGACATCTCATTAATATTTAGACGTATTTTGAGCGGCGAGCCACCACCATTATGAACGCCGTCATCGTGCCAGTACCGACATTCCCGTTCCCCGCGCCATATCGACATTATACATAATTATTCGCACGAGATTGGCGTGTGCTCGACCAGACTCGAAACCCAAAACGCGTACACGCTTTTAAAAGCCAACTCTGTTTTATCAACACCTTCTTTATTTAGTATACAAGCATGACTTTTCATAAAATAAAGAATGTATCAAAAGTCAAGTGAACAATTAATGTATAATAAAAGTTAAGGAAAATATTTTGGACAATTTTTGGCACAATTTTAAATTTAGGTTGAGTTAAAAATTGTTTATTTTGCTTAAACAAAAGTTTAGCAAGTCATTAGTTGTATTCGAAACTAACAGATTGGCCGATAAAAGGCGACGATTGAGGCTTATTTTCCGATAATCTGATAGCGACCGCCATGTCCAGGGACTAAATTATAGCCGAACTGCAAATGAATACAGCTTGATCACTCGAAATTACGTTGACGCGACGCACAACTATTTTCGCCGATCTTTCGTCGTGGCTTTGTCTGTCGTTTCTCCAAGTTCGCAGCGCCGGTTCGTCCCCTCGTATTACTTCCAACATCGCCACCTATTCGAACTCTATATCGGCGGGATAAAACGCAAGCTTCTAATGATCGTAAATTGAGATTGCTCAAATTTATTAATTCAAGCTTGGAACTTCATCAACTTGACAATTTACTGAAACAAAAATAAATAAAACTTTTGATTTTGAGGAAATTTTGAAATTTTTCAGGAATGTAACAATTTTCCTGCACAAGGTTTTGAGAAAAGATGTTTTTTGCAGATCAAAATTTATGCAGTTGGAACTTGACGACGAACGGAGCTCAGTGTCGGAAACTGACTGCATTTTCCGAGGTTTCTAATCGATTGCCGTGAGTTTCAAACTTTATTCCGCCCCGTCCGGTCGGCCGCCTTTTACTTCTTCCTGCGTTGCTCTCGCTTGCAAGAGGACGTTTAGAAAACGACGAGAAAAGGAAACAAAGAAGAGAGACGTACGCTTGCGAGGGAAAGAAGCGAGCCAAGCCGGGAGAGGCAGCGAAGTCTGTAAATTTTCTTACATTTTATGAGCCATCAGAATTTCATAACCTCGAGCCAGTCCGCGTGGTACTTTGCACAAGAAAAGTTTCGCGAGCGAAAAGACCTCTCTCCCCCGCAAAAGAAGACTTTCTCCAGCGCCGCCGTTGCTTATCTTTGTATTTCCACGCTACTTTATCTCTCGTTGCGTTTTTCCGTGCTACGATAATCTCGAATTTTATTTCACGGAAATTTTGAGCGCGCGACCTCGCATGAGTTAACGATCAAATGGCTTGTGAAAACGCGCATAGATCGATTGGCTGGCATTGATTGGTTAATTCACGAAACTACCCTCAAACGACAATTCCTTATACTTTTTTCATTGACTGTAATTTTTTTTGTATGGTAGCAATCAATGTTTTTAGAGTTACATTTTATACATTAAAAAATGTTTTTTGAATTTTTAATTTTGTCACAGCTTGCAATTGTCAGGTCTCCGATTTCCTAAATTTTAGTGACAAATGAAAAAGATGACGCTGTTTTGCGCAACCAGAATTGTTGTAAACGAATGTTTTGCAACGAATGGACGGCGTATTCCATTTAACTATAACTGACGGGGAAAGGTATATAAGAGCACGGCATAACCATCGAACGGGTCACAAAAAAGAAATGAGAATCGACGCACGGCTACATCGACGCAAAAGTTCGGGCATAACTTTCGAATACTAATATCTAACACAGGACGCAGGATATCGTAATAACCAGTTTCATGCTTGTTATTGCGAAAAAGTAAAACGTGCTTAAACTGACAAGAATACTGTGTTCGTATTCATATTCATTATGTATGGATCTTGTATAAGTTTGTAATAAATAGAGTTTGATCCACGTGGAAGGAAAAAAGTTTACTTTCGTAACACATAGGAATGACTAATAAACAACTTCGAATTTGTCATCCGAAAAAATATTACGCCGAGCAAGTATAATGTATACCGCTTTATGTAACTCGGGTTGTTGTTACGTGATGTATAATGTTGATTCGAACTTATGAAAGAAGTTAATTAATGTTTGTTCAATCGTCGGCTAAAGACATACAAACGCTTAGCGTTAAAATTAGTTTTCCGCTTTTTCTTTTTTTTTATTGATTTCATACAATGTTGGATAAAGTTTTTTTTTCTCTTACGCGCAACAGCTTGTTAATGTTATGCACTAAAAAAGACTTTTGTGCTTTATAAATTCGAATAAGTGAAGCTATTTTTAGTCAAAATTACAATGGAATTTTCACTTCAAAAAAGAGTTCAAAGCAAGAAATATAAGAAACTGCGTTTGAAAAACAGATATTTAAGTGATCATTAGTCGAATAATTAACGAGTTGCCACATTTACAGTGTTTGAACTTTGTAACTTTTAATTATTTTCAACTGATTATTTCAACACGAATAAGAAAACACGATTTTAATTTCAAGATACGCTAAACTTGAATCTCACAGATGTTGGATAAGTTCATTTATAAAAGATTCATATTGAATTCGTAAACTCATAAAAGATACATATTCACTAAATAGTACTCGATTATGCTCAATTAATAGGATTCAAATTTGTTTGTTAGTTCTATTTTTCACATCCTCAAATTGAATATTAATTAATGAAACATTTATTGGTCGCAATAGCAGGTTATTATTTATTTACGAATGTAAGCGTTGGAATTTCAGAACCATGAAAAAAATAGACAAACTAGTAATAGTATAAAACACATTCAATTACATTTGATTATCACAGTTGAGAACTTTCTAGTTTGTGGATATTTTAAATTCGTCATATTAAAGGGCCGTCAATCAGAATCAAACGTGTCATCGGCACTGCGATAAAGCTAGACCGCACTTTCATTAAAAAGCTTGTAATAGTAATGAGAAAATTAAACAAGTTATTAAATACTTGACAGGGATACATGAATTTAAATCCATCGTTTCGATTTAGTAATGTGATTTAATAATCGATGATTATTAAATCTACGATAATTTTCATCAATATCTACATTGGAAGAACAGTTGTTGGTTGTAATGTAAAGTATCATGTCTGATATTTTTACTAAAAATTGATTAACTCAATTGTAAATACTATTCAATTGTTCATAAATAAATGTTAACAAATTTGCAACTCGATTTCAGTATAACCGTACGAATTGTTATAATGTTTATTCAAGTTCAACCACTATCATCCTGCAGACCAAGTTTCAACATGACTGCATCAGTAGAAATACGCCATTTTGGTCAGGCAGGAAACTTCGAGAACACGAGTGCGCAAGGAACTTTGAAGTATTTCAGTAAATAGTTCTGTTAATTATCAAAAGTATACATCACATCTTGAATGTTCAAATGTTTAGAACTTCAATCTATTAACGTAAACATACTGATTAGCCACACGCGCAAATATATATCAAGATTAAGATATAAGTTCATTCATAACTAAATAATTGAAAATTTTAAAACAATTCTGAAAAGTATAATGAAAATTGTTTCATGTCAAAAAAATTATACTTTTAGCGCGTAACAAAACGTAAAATCTGATATCTGACTGGATACCAAACTCCGCCATTTTGAGCAGAAAGAAAAGCTGCCCGAGCGCTCCTACTTGTTCTCCGATACAAATATGCCTGAAACTTTATCTATTAAAAAACGGTTTTTCTTTTAGAGGCAAATTCATAATTCTCAACAAATACAAATAAATGAACGACATCACACTAAATTTTGAAAAAATGAAATAAAAATTATCGATCTAATAACATTTCATCTATAAATGAGCTATCCAGAAATGTTCAAAAAATATTTCTAGTTTGATATAACTGAGAAAAAATAAAACGTCGAAATCTAATGGAGTACTTACGGAGATCGGTACTCCGCTCGATCGATCGTTCTTCGCGCACTTATTGTTCTAGACCGCATCGCGCGACGAGGACCCACATTGTTGACACCCAAGAACCGTTCGATGAACTTCAATAAATAATCACTCAAGAGTACCAAGTCCGGCAAGATTGTTCAGACTCGCGATACTGACAATGATTACGACCGGTTGCAAAGCTAAATGACCTTGATGATTTTGAGCGCACAAAAACGACGGGAATCAGGTGGATCGAGGACCGTGAAGCAGACCGAATGGTGGTAACAATCGGCGCTCATGCTGGGAATATCTAGCGGGTACTTGTCTTGGGTGGTCGTGAGAGCCGCGGGGGTCGTGAGATCGGCGCGATCCGGAGGAGGTGGTGACGATGCTGTTTCTGGAGGGAGGAGGCTACGGGGGTGGCGATGCCGTTGCGTGTTTTCAGGGATATGCGGGGGAGGTAAAAGGTCGAAGGTGGAAGGAGGACCGAGTAGAAGGGCGGTTAGGTGGTCCGCCCCACCCGTTGCAGACGTCGCTGATTGGACCACCTCCGACCACCCGCATCAGAGGGCTCCTCTTTTGCCTCCTCTTCCGCGTTTCCATCATTCCGTATGAACACTCCTCTCCTCTCACCTATCTCTCCTCATCTCCTCCTTCTCTCTCGTCCGTCTACCTTCTTTTTCGTCTTAGCGCAGGCTTTCTTTTCATCTCGCTTTTACGATTCCTATTTTCTGCTGCATCATTTCCTGCATTCGAATAGGCCACTAAAAGGTCCAACCGGTTAAATTTGGTACCTAAGCTTTTTGCTTCTACCACCATTTTGAAACGACGACTCTTCCTCGCAAGCAGAATTCAATTTCCCAAACCATTTTTATTCATGCCCAAGTTACATGAATTTAATCAATTTGCACACCCTTAAAAATCTTTTACTTCGACCAACAAAATCAACATTCTGAATATTTTGATCTTAGAATAATTTTCTTCTCACACCAACAATATTCTTTCTTCCATTTAAGTCTTATTATTCCTATAAAAGATCATTTTGAGAGTGAAATTGTAAATTAAATCATCAAATTCTTTGTACTTGTCATTTTAGTTCTCCTCATAATTTTCTGACATTCTAATTTTATTTGTTCTATTTTTTTATTCTTTCTCTCTATCTCTTTGTTCCCCGAGTCCTAATAACAGTTACCTCATCAGTTATCTAGTCCAAAATTTGATTGGCACCCCTAATTAACTCATTTCAAAAATCGAATCGAAATCTTATCAAGCATTATCGAACGAAAGCGGCATTTAATTATCCATCCGACATTACTTGACGGTGTAATAAAAGCAAGAACAAAGATTGCACCGAAAAAAAAACGAGGATAAATGAAAGACGCGCGATCGGAATAGACGATCTTTCATTAATTGGAAACCAACGAACGGGTTAAGATGGGGCTTCGGGGCTAAAAATGAACCCTCGCTCGTGATGCGCCACCGGCAAGCCCTAATGAAGCGAGCGTTCGAGACTGGCTGGCGCTGTGCATGCCTTCGCGTCGTATCAATTGCCCGTTCCCCTTCGGCCCCCGTGCCAAGTAGTTGCATTCTTCGACAAATTAGATCACGCTATCGAATCGAGCATCCCACGCGCGATGTGCCAAGAAGTCGCGCTGAGATATCGCTCGCGTTTGATACGTTCGTTACGCTGTTTTACACTTCCCCGGCCGTGTCGGGTTCCCTGCGATAATCTCGTTGTCAATAGAGTTTTCCTCTTGCGTGAGTTCGACGAATAATTGTCACGTGACCTTTCGTTTCGAGTAGACAAACATCTTGCAGCAGGCAACCTTGCAGCAGGACTTGGCGAAAATAAGGTTACTACAAAATGAAAGATCCATTGTCCCAGCTACGTGTAAACGTCAAAATGCTTGCAATTAACTGCACGATTGAAAATAGCTAAAAAAATTGAGAGAAAACTGAGCGCACGAAATGTAACAATGGCGTTCTTTATGTTTTTTTTTTTTTTTTTTTTTTTTTTTCAGGCACGAAAGAAT
This sequence comes from Trissolcus japonicus, assembly GCA_030522925.1. NCBI lineage: Eukaryota > Metazoa > Arthropoda > Insecta > Hymenoptera > Scelionidae > Trissolcus > Trissolcus japonicus. Next base: position 92,514 of record JAPYZS010000121.1, on the reverse strand, counting down.
TCGATTGTAGGGGAGTGCAGTGGCGGTGAAAAATGCAGGTTACCACAATTGTTTTGCGAGAGGCCCAGTAACCTAGTGAGCGAGTTTGAAATGTCGTTCACTGGAAGGAAAAAAAAGGAAACGAAACGAGAGGTCATTTGTTCCGAACTCTCACTGTAATTGATAAACGCAAAGGGAAGATACTCATTTGCATAAATACCTCGCAAAGTTTTGGGACTTGAGGATTGGGGAAGGTTAGGGTCGTTTGATTCTGCAGATCGATTTAGTTGGCAAAGGGTTCTTGACTCCTATCTTTCTGACTGAGCTTGGCGGAGACGCCCCCGTCTTTGATAAACTTGGTTCACTCGTACAGTCGCAACGTGCAGCGGTTGAGTGAAAGTTAAAATTAGAAGATGAACTTTTTTTTTCACCACACTAGACAACGCGTGGACAGTGAAGACGTTTCAAACTTGTTGCAGCGAACCGCAGTTGTCGAACCGAGACGAGGTGTCAATAACGTCAGGAAGATATGATCACAAGATGTAGCACACCTCGAGACCTAGACACTACTGAACCAGCCCCATGGAAAACCTTGTTAACAGCAGTCGACAATCAAGTTTAAATTTTGTTTAACAATCCCTTCCTAAATCTGTTTCTGTCTTTCTTTATCCTGACTACTGTTCATGACAGCAACTCGGGTGCGAGTTTTCTTTCGATGCTTCCACTGAGGCTTGTACCCCTTTTTTTCAAAATTCATGTATTTGCAACAGGCTCACAAAATTTCATCACAGTCAAAATGCACTGAACAACTAGACTTCGAATATTGCATTCGATCGCGGCAATTGCAAGCGAAACGGAGAGTAAAGGAAGCCAACCAAGTTCAACGTAACCTTCGTAACTGAACGTGGATGCGAAACTTGGTAGTCGCATAACAAGAAAGAAGTAAGTATCGTTGAGGTAGACTAGTTTGTTCAATGGCACAGGAGAAAGGGGGTTCGAAGTTCTTCGTAAGAACAAGAACAAGAACAAAGTTCTGACATCCATCCCCACCTACTTTTCAGCAAGTAACACGCAGCCAACTAGGCGCAAGCACTTCACCTTGGAAACTTTGACCAAATCCAAATTCCATGTGCAACATTCTTCTACACGGCAGATATGGCATTCGTTGTGCCTTGTTTACTTGTGCACCTCCCACGCGATGACTGAACCATTGACGGTGGCACTAGTCATATTTTGTCTGGAGACTCAACTTTTGAAATAAGTTAAAAAAGCGTATGACTAGGCCAGAACCAACAACTTACTTGGTTGAGCTTTTCTTTCCGCCATTATGGTACTCGGGCAAGGGCCTCGAGATGGCACAAGCGGTCGTCAGAATGTTTGAGCCGCGGTAATTGGACATGCAAAGTACAAGTTGGAACAACGTCGATACCGGGGTAACTCTAGATGCAAGGATGCAACTTGATGTTTGTCCGAGACAGACTGCAGCCGAAGGAAAGCGATTTTCCACGAACGACCCCGAAAGCACGACACAAACGGCACTACGAACGGTGACGACGAAGACCAACGTGAAGAAGAATGAGATGGCGCCCACCCGGGGGAGGAAGAAAATTGTGGAGGATGAGAAGAAAAGGTGCAGGAGATGGAGAAGGATTTCGTTCTGGCGAAGGAGATAGTGCTATAGTCGGGCGCGGTGCGGAGTTAGATTAGAGGTGAGAGAAGGACGGAGAGAGGCAAAGATGAAGAGGTGGCGTAGGTGTGAGGGCGCGGGCTGGTGTGCGACGCCGCGCTCGTAGTGGTGAGAATAAAAGTTTTCTCGGTTGTGTGTGTACGCACGCATCGACTGCCTCGGCAGCTGCAGAGAAAGAGAGGTACGCGACGCCAAGAGGGGCTTTAGATATAACGCCAGCTACACCAGTCCGCCTCTACGGAGACGAGCTCTCAAGCAAAACGCGTGGTCCACCTCGAGTTATTTCCTTTTGCAGCAGCCATTTTACTAACGCCCGCGCGACTCGTTTCGCTCTGGTGCCAGTTGGACCACGCGAATTATTACCAGGCACAGGTGCATTTCTTTTTTAACTCGCTACAATCGCACTGGTAAAAACATTTATCAAGCTGCTTTATTTAGAGTGCATATTTTATTTGATGTATTAAACTGACTCAGCGAGAGCAAACATACGGCAATTATTTTATTATCTTTTTATTATCAAAAATCATTTAGTCTTGTTAAAAAATTTCTTATTTTCAATTCAATTTCAATGATGATTTACAAAATTCATTTTATACGAATGATACGAATGATGATGGGGAATCGTGGTTTTGCATTGTTGCATAGAGGAGAGAGTCGACGATTTGGTCGGTGCATTCGTTGTTGGGTGAAAAATAGTCAGTTTTGCGTCGCGCGACAGGCGTCTGAATACGAACGAGCGTGTCTGTTCCGCGGCGGGTGTACATTTCCTGAGCTACCGAACGTCAAGTTTAATGCAGATTAAGGGCTGCGGAGTGGAGGGTCCTTTGTAGAAAGCGTTTCGTTCGGTATTAGCTTGGAAGTAGCTCGTAGAACCGAGGTATTACCTGGAATTACGTCTCAATCTACCGTAGCCGTCGACTAAACTAATATTAAAACTTTTAACGTAGTTAGCGCAGCCCGTGGTTGCTTTACCATCCATGAACCTCCACTCTATGCGCGACTGCATTGACCGTTACCGGACTTTGATGTGTTTTCTGTGAAAATTCTCTGCCAAGTCATAAATTAGCCACTGGATCGTGCCCGTCTCTCATCATCGTTACATTCGAGCACCTCGAGTTTTATCGAAAATGCTCAAGAAATATTCAATCTTCTCCCCAGCTCCACTATTACGTTAAAAAATCATTCGTACTTCGTAAAGGCTGTTTCAAACGTGTAAACTCAAAGTGTACCTAGTTGTTGTTATCGAAACTTTGTAATTTTCTCTTGTATTATTTGTTTATTTTATTTTTCTTTGTTTTATCTTCCAAATTCGAGCAGGTGTTTCATTCGAAACAAGATGGGATGAAACTTCTGTACAATATAAAACAAATTGATTATGGCATAATGAACTTGTATGTTCCGCAGGATGAAAAGTGATTTCGAATGTATTAAGAAAATTAATACTGTCGACGAGGAGATGCCCGGTTACTTTCGTCTGTTGATAATGCCGACTTTTCAAACTTTTCATTGAAAGTTGTTCTCAGAGCCAAGGTTGAATAATTCGATTCGCTGTTATCATGCTCCATTACCAAAGTCAGAAACGAATTTTGACAAGAATAATCGATTCAGAAGTTGAAAGTATATGTATGCCGTATAAAAAATGTCGCGGTTCTCGTATTTTGTACAATCCTGTTTCCTCATCCTACTTCTCTTAGATGGCCTATCAAATTACGCATGCGCTAGAAACTACGCATCCCACTAGAAAATATTCTAGTTCTGCTCTACACCTCAATAAATGAATTTTACGACCAATTTTTATTAAAAAATGAAAATCTAAAGGCGAAAGATTTTATCAATTACTAAAAAAATCAAAAAGTAGTATTTTGTTATACATTTTTTGAAAAATTCTTCAACTATCTGGCAGAGAGGTTTTGAGCTTGGGAGAATTCCGAGCATGCTTCTTCGAAAAAGTGTCGGAAATTTTATTTCATTTTTGATTGCATTTTTCACGAAAGTTAGCAGTCAGAGGCGAAGAAAAGGAGGAGATTCGTGGTAAAGTTTTCGCCGCCCTCTCGCGTCTGTGCAGTCTCCTCGGCCAACCGGTCAGAGTATCTACCCCTTTTCGGCCCCCACGTAGCATGCGGCGATGCAATCCACCCCTCTCAAAGAATCACCTGGAAAAAGCAGCGCCTCCTCTTGAAGTCATCGCGCCCAGACATCGACTTTCTCCATTCTTTCGCGACACTTTCTCGCCCCGAAAGTTCTTTCTGGATCGCAATTATGCAAACTCGTGCGACCTCCGCGGAGGTCGCACGAAACTGGGGGAAAAATTCGCCGCCGTCGCGGCCGAAGTATGTTAATGGCCGGAAGTGAAATAAAACGTGGGTCAGTTGAGCGGCAAAGTTCAAAGTCCTAACTTTGAATCGCCACTTCTATTCGACTTTCCAATTTACGAACAAACCGCGACCTTAGACACAAGTTCTTCACTTAGTTTTCATTCTCTTAATGATGATTCATTGCCGTCTCTCTTGATAATCTACTTTACGCTCGTTGAGCTTGCATTTTTCATTCTAGAATTATATGCTTCCAAAAATTAACAAAAACATTCATCCTAGTGTTTATCACAGACGAGCAAATTATAACTTCGGACAGATTTAAATAAAAATTAAATCAAAAACTAAAACAACCTTGTACCTTGTTTGATTAATACTTTACACATGCCAACAATAATTCACAGCCTACAAGCTGAGATTAAATTAGTTTTATCAGCGCATACATATAACTCTCTACATGGTACGGAGCCGCAGAGGCGAAAATTCATCCGCGCACTTTCGCTAATGATGAAATGCTTTACTTAAATGAAAAGTGTTAAATATAGCCCGGAGGACCGTGTGGCACTAAATACGAGCTGATATAAGAAAACAAACAAGGTACACTGCTTGTACGCTCGTATTTGTGCGTAAATACGAGATGCGTAGCAGAGTAAACACGAGGGAGAGCATTGCCACATATATCCTTAACTCGAGAGGACGCTACCGGCAGTCCGAAACATAAATCTATCAGTTTATTCTCTATCTTTACTTTATCCTGCGCCCTTTACGATCCTATCGTCGCAGCCACCTCGAGGCGTTGCTCTGCTTGCGTCGAGAGATATCGACTCGAAGACATCGCCTTTAGGATCAACCGTGTACATCTTACGTGAACATACACTAAACATTGCAATTATGTCAAAACTGTTTATGTTAATTGCTTTTTTTCAATTTGTCTGAGTACGAAAAAAATAAAATCAAAGGATTTATGTGAAGCAAGATTGATTATGTTTACGTAACATATTGAAAAATCATAGACGTCCAATCGGTGCGAATGCTTGGGGTACTTGAATTAATTAATGTAGAAAATGAGGTTCTCGGTCTGAAAGAATGATTGATCACGTAATGAGAAATTCCTAATAATGACTGCGTCGTTTCAGTTGAGGGTAATGATAGGGAAACGTGTCATGAAGAGTTGGGGCGAGTACTAAGAAATGGCATTAGATTATAATTTATAATAAAATCCGTGCAAAGAGATAAAGAGAAGACGCCACAACCCTCGGAGGTTTAACCCTTCGAGCCATTGGCGTAATTCGCTGCCTCTCAATTCCACGTTTTATTTTATAATTTTTTTTTCGCTCTCTCCTTGTCAATTATTTAATTCAAATTTTATCTTCAAATCATCAAATTATAATCACAACTGTGAATGCCATTTGTTTTGACCCGCTTCGTTAAGAAGAACGTTTTATTCCGACGAAGGAATAATATTCAAGTGGCGCATTATTACTATGAGGCTGAGAAAAATAATTGCAAGAGAAAATATAAATGAAACATAAAGAGAGCTCAGGGCCAAGGCAACATGGCAAAATATTATCCTGACGTAAAGATGCAGTAGGGACAAAACGGTTAGCGTAATGGGGTAGAATGTGAAACTTACTCCAGTTAAGATATTAAACGTTCGCGGATCGATATACGAAGTGAAACATTTCACGATATCATTCCAGAAGATTTAGCAGAAAAATACGGATCCATTGAGGAGCCGAAATCGTTTGCACGAAGAATTAAATTATTCAAATTGTAATATGAGGTGTGAAAGTGTCAGCGATTATACCAATTTCCTACTCGAACAGTTTTTATTTTTCTTCCTCGTCATCGCCTTTAGAAACATTTAAAACAGAAAGAAGAAACAGTTAGCGCATGTGTCCCATAAATGTTTGCGACTTTATGGCCAAATTCATTCAACTAATGAATTTACAATTAACAATGACATAACACATTTATAATTAGCAACTAAAAAATTTATTTAGTAACTTGAAAAAAAAAAACAGATTCAAGTAACGAATGTGGTTATGAATAAAATATGAAAACAACTTTTGTCCCGGTAACGTGTGTTTATAGACAGGCGGGTGGTATGAATTTGCGAGGAATTTGCTCTTTTCGACAACGCACAGCGGAGAAGCGATACCGGGCTCTTCTAATAAAATGCATGATTTAGCTTTCCCTTCATTCTGCTAACCGAAACGAGAGAACCAAACCGAACGAACGAACAGGCCTCTCTTTCCCTCACTTTCGGCACTACTCGTTCGAAGGCAGCCCGCTACATACACCAACATGCGACGACGCCATGAATTATAGAATCGCGGTAAAAGCGAAAGTTTCGAGCCGAGGCCGGTGCTGATTTTAGTGCGCATCGGCAGCTTTTACGCGTATCCCCGTCACAGGCCGACCAGCTGCCAGCCTTGCTCTGATGTAATGAAATAGCGCGGGGTTAACCGCGCGCCTTCCAACAAACCAGCCAGGTCTTGCCTTCTCGACGCACACGTTGTACGCTGCGACACACCGTTTTATTATCACTCAAGTGAGACATTTGAACAATGGCCTGATTGGATTAATAGAAAATAAGGCGTGAAATAATGATTGTAGCAAAGTTTAATCAGGACGGTTGGACCCTGAGGAAATAGCGGCATGAGACTTGGAGAATGCGAAGGTATTCCCTGGATGTCGAGGTGTGGGCATCGCTGCAGGGGTACAAGGGTGAGAAGCGTGATGACTGCGGTCGGACGGAGGATATAGTGGACAAATGGGCAAACGACGGGGAGACTTGAGATCGTGTGAAGCAAGTTGGAACGAGACGACCAAGTCGGCCGTGATTACTGTGCCGTGTATTCAAATGGTCACTCCGACCAACACCAATCACACGGAGCATACCCGCGAGCATCCCCGATACCTTTGTCTTATGCCGCAGGGACTTTCCACGCAACATTTCCACTCTCACTTTGTATTCATTACTTGCGACGTCCTGTCGAATTCCTTTCTTATTCGCGTCATATTTGTCCCTGCTCATATAACATGTCTTATTTCATCCACGAACTTTTGTTTACTGAAATATTACAAGTTTCAATTTATCACCCCTTTTTCATATAAGTGAAATGTTTTTCTGTAAGATTTCTATTTTAACCCTGAAATAAAAATATTCAAATTGTTTCTTATGCTTTTGAGATAGGAGAATATTATTAACATGATTAAAAATTCAAGTTAATTGAAAGTGAAAATGAAAACGGATTGGAAGTTTGAAAATATGAAATTTGGATTGACGGTCAAGTGTTGCGCCATAGGGATGATTATGAAAGGTTTTTTGTGAATGGACGAGTGTTCGCCATAATATTCGGAGCTTAGAGGTTTATGCTAAGCAAACATTATGCAAATCGTTCGATCGTCGAACATCGAAAGATATGGAGGGTTCTCAAGGAGGGCAGAGGAAGACGACCTTCGTTAGACCCGGGTCCATGAATCGTTAATGCTAATCAGTATGGTCAGGTACACTTCGTCGAAGTGACGTCAACCCTTCGTCACGATGCTCCGTGAACGACGTGGCATTTTGATGAATTAGTCCCGGTCATTGGATATCACTAACTCGCAAATTCGACGACAGGGGGAACTAACGTTGAAAATAGTCAACATCTCTGAAATTAACTTGCACGTACAATCAAACCGCTGATTCAAAATAAAATTCCATTTTCCAGGAGAGTTGGCTTTTTTTCGTTCGTGCTTCTTTTTTTGTTACAACAAAAATTGTTGAAACAAAAAAGCGTCTTTAAAGACTGATTCTAAGCACCGGGGATGACGTATCTGACGAAACGCAATATGCAGAGTCAGACGAGGAAACACAAACGGTGTATTGAAATCGCTCGCTTTTTGGCCGCGCGTTCGACATTAAATGGTAAATACTTGAAGTTCTCGAGTTATGGAGAGGTATGAAGGGATGAGTGCCTAGCCATTGTACAAAACGCAGTCCGAAAATGAAGCCAAACAGCCAGCAGCAATTTTTTTTTGGTTATCCAGTTATTAGTTTCATTCGGCTGATAAAGCCCGGCATACTCTAGATTCGTTCGACCTCGAGTACTATTGTTTTTTGCCGTGACTCCGCAAACTCGCCTGACCTCCCACCTGAACGAAAGAGAGACAAAGATATCAGCTGCCTGAAAAATGAAAAAGGGGAAAAATTACTTAATTCAAATTTTGATTAAAATTAAACAGCAATCGTAATTAAAATTCGAACAATGGCTGCAAGTTCATTGAACAATTTTTCTCATTCTCACAACATCTGTAAAGAGCTCGAACACAATTTGCGGGCGAGATTCGCTAACGCCATTGTTCTAGCGATCGTTATCCGGCTGGCAGTGGGGCAAAAGTTACCGCGCTCTATCTTGAATCTCAATTAATACCGCTACCCTTATCGCAAGATCATCCCCTTATTATCGACGACCGCGAAGCATGTCTTACCAAAGGCGGCGGGATCTTTTACACAAAATTTATCGTCGACAGATGTATTGGTCGTGATTCGACTTTCGCCTTACATCTCTGCAAACTTTCATCTCACCGCTGCACATGTTGCGCCAGAAGGTTAAAAATCTGCTGGCACATTAAATCTGGATGCGATACTCTCTTTAACATTGTTTAATTAGCGTTAAGCTCTAATTTGAATTGAATTCAACTTGGATACGTATTAGACGCTTTTGACCCAGTTTTCTTATTTCAATTTGCCACAACCTCATTCCGAGACTGATTAGATTTCCATGATACTTTTTTCTGTTTCATTTGTCGTTGTCGTACATATCATTTTGTCTGGATAGTTTTCATTAGTTTGCAAAAATGATAGAACAATCGGCTGGAATCAATTCTCTAAACAAGTTAGAAGAGGGGTTAGAAAATTTACACATTGAGAAGGCAATAACGATTTCACTAAAACAGATTGAAAGATTCGCAGGAGCGTGGCTGATAAATTCTGCACGCTGGATATTCAGGTAAGGGCAAGCTATTACAAGGCGATATCCATCGAAGACGTCAGATGGGAAGGCCGCCTGGAGAGAAATAAAGAGCGATTGAGTCGGTAAATCAGGGCCCTCCCCCTTTCGGAACTAACAGAATAAACGGGTGGAACACCTCGGTAGCGTCTATCTATTCTTTTCCTCCAAACAGCATCAAGGAGCGCGACGCTCGTAGTCACCTAGCGTGCCAGCCAAGATTGGGGCAACGGCACGCTGCGCACATACGTATCGCAGCATTACCGAACTCTTTCGTTTGTCCTGTCGTGGCAGTATATAACCACGCCAGCCGTTCCTTCGTACGCATTCAGCATATCCTCGACGACCAACTTTATGAAGCCATAAATAGCCGCTTCTGTCCATTCGAACTCGTGTAATACACGATTTGTCTTTTTTATCTGCTGTCCTTCTTGTTTTTTTATTTTTTGTTAACTAGACGAAACTGCCCCGTGAGGGCACTAAAGGCCTCGTTGAATTGCTCCAAATTCACTGCTCCTTCGCCGTTAGCAAAAGCTTTTTCGACAACATGATGATAGACGGATTTACCCCTGGGTCAAAAATAATTGGATTTCGAACGAGTAATACTATCGCGCCACTCTGAAAAATAAAAACTGCCATCAGAAACTATGTTCGTGAATTATATTTTCTTTTTTTGGTTTCTTTTTAAAGATAGATTTTTTTAAATTTGTCAAATTTTTTTTTTTCGAAATTGCATTACGAAAATGCGCGTTTTTCTGTAGATGTGGAGCAGAGCCCAGGAGAGGTTTCTTATCGAGATCGACATTGGTACGCGTACGACACCATCTGCAAGAACGAGAGACGGGGACAAGAAGAGCAGGCACGAGCGAGCTTTTTACGGGGCGTCCATAAATTCTACGATCGCCATCGATAACAGCCGCAAGATACGTTATCATAGCAGTCGGCCGGCAGCTAGCCGGACGGACCGTTTTATAGATAATTTATTGGTCCGGCAATTTGTAAGGGTTCTGAAAAGTTTGCTCCCAACTGCGATTTATTTGTAGGAAGAAAAAAAAATCCGAGCTTGAGCCGACAATCTGAAACAACTTTGAAATATTAATCGTCGTACAAATTGAGTTATATCATTATGCTAATGAATCATATGTCGTAAAATGAATAAATAAATAAATAAAAATAAAAATTAGAGAGAAGAGAAAAAAAGAAGTTGCAGCGTAATTTAACGTAACATATAATTTTAATACTAAGTTCGAGCAAGTGATTACCTCTAGTTGGAACTTATGTCTTTGTTTGGTGGCTATTTTTAGATTCACCTGGTGGTAAGATTCACTCACCCTGACAATTGTGTTTTATTATTTCAACAGACAAGAGACTTTTTGGCTTCAAACAAAAGTGACTCGATGAGACAATACAGATTCTTATATATTCTTATCCTAAGATACGCGCACTTGCCGACCCAAAACTCGTGTACGAGCAGGAACATTTATCAAGTTCACGACATAAAGCGCGTTACGGCTTATTCGTGTGTAAATAACTTTCGTCTTTTGGTGCTGGCTTACACATGGATAACACTTAACGATCTTCTTTCTCGTCACTGTTGGGGCTAAACCGCCGTCGTCGAATTCCCATCATGCTCTCTCAATCAAAATTCATTTTTGTCGACAAAACTGAACGAAATTTTGATACTTGGATACACGAACTATCTTATATTTATTATAATTAATTTATTTCTACTTTTTTTGTTGATATTTTTGAAAATCAACGTGATTACATGAGACATGAAAATGTGTGCGAAACGTAAAATGACAAATGTTAAAAGTATCCGTACGAGTGCAAGATTTACAGTTTTCGACTTCCTATAGGAAAGTCGTTCTTACGAAGCTCCGCAAGTTCGGACGGAAACATTCGAGGCGTCTTCTCGCCCTGCGTGTATAACTCGAATCTTGAAGTTTCCGAATACCGGATTGACGTATTGCCACCAGATAACTCGCTCAGTAAACAACCGATACGTATTCATGTTGCGATTGCCGGATAACGTAATGCAAACACAAAACGAACGACATGTTTGCAAACCCTGACGGGAAACAATTTTTCCCGATTTAAATTAATGATAAAAAACAAGCAGATAAATAAGAAAACACTTCAGGCACTTTATATTTGTTTTTAAAAATTCAAAGTTGGGCTCAAATTTTAAAACCTGTTTTGTTATTTTCGTGCCAAGTGTTTCTTTTATTTATTATTTTTTTATTTTAGTTTTTGACGTTGTCGTTGACGAATTTGAGTCGATGGAAATTCGTGTTCAACAGTTTGAAAGTTCGTTTCAAGCTAAGTTAATAGTACGAAACGCGAAAGAAGTTTCGTGAAGTTGAGTTCCTGTAGTCCTGTTAAGCAAAACGTTGGCACGACTGGCCCAGAACTAGAGACTTTAAGTGAAAGAGAATCTGTGGATCAAACTTTTCAAATGTACTTCATTTTTTACAAATCAATTACAAAAAATAACGAATAGATATATATTTCATAAGTATATGAAAACCAAAAAAAGATTGAACGAAAATTAAATGTCCTTTTTTCAAACTCTTAACCAGATTTTCATAACTTTTTAATCAAATGCACTCGAAAGTTACGTCAGCACTTATAAAATCAATAAAACCAACATCTACTTGATAGAATGTGATCTACTCAATAAAATTAGCCGGGCGGTCATCGAGTTTGATATTTCTCCACGACCGTAGGGCAAATTAAGCGATTGCGTCTTAGGCTGCGCGATTGGTTGTACTCAAGGTGCTTTCGCGCGAGAAAAATTGATTAACGAAATGGAGTGGGGGCGAGCCGAACGCGCTCAAGTGGACCATATTAATTTCGCTTTGCGAGTTGCGTACACGCAAAAGAAAGGCAATAGTGTGAGAGCGACAGGGGTCAGCTAATCATAAAGGACGCGGAAACGAAGTGAATTAATCAATGGATTAAATGTACGCGAGCCTCGCTAGCCGAGGGGCGCGAATGGGGAAAAAGCCTGCTCCATCTCGATGTTCCTCGTTTGTCACGTAAATGGCCGGACATTTAGCAACCGAGTCATAATATTTCAGTGTTACTGCCCAATGAACATAACATGTGCAATCATGAATTTCCTTACATCCGGCAAGGCAACCAATTTTGTTACAGATAAAAAAACTACTTGTAAGGTGTTTCATATATCACGTTTACAATTAATCATATTTATGTTTCATCAATGCTGTCAAATTATTTTTAAAAATTAATTTAACAATCTTATTTTTTTAATCTTATCTCGACATTTTTCAAGTAGTTCGTTTCGGTTTAGTCAGCCCAGATAACCAAGCCGAATTTTTCATTGATCTTTAACTAAAACTTAAAATTAAACTGATTTTAACTTTTGTAACAAACAATTTTAATTGCCAGACAACTTTTGTCAAGAAATTATCTGAGATTTGTTCAACCTTCAGATTTTTTAAGTAGTAAATTGGAGTTTGGTCAGCCGTTGGCGCGTTTTCCAATTTCAATTTATGATTAGACGTTCATTTGGGGTTTTGCAAAATCAATAATCAGACTGGGAGAATTGTTAAACAGTTTTACAATTAAACAAGTTGCAATCTGTCGCGAAGTACTAGCATTTAACTCAGCTTTCAAGTACAGGAATCCAATATGCTATGTCACGATAGTCACGCCGCCGCAACGTATCAAACATCCGGCGGTCTTCGTCGACATTATGATGAACATCGATGTGTATACAAATATCATGCTGAAAGCCCTTGCAAGTGAACAAAGAGGCAAGTCAAAGACCTGGCCTCTCTGATGACAAAGTTGTCGCACGAGCAAATAATGCTTAGTTCCACATTTTCTCATTTGCACAAAGAAGCAACGGCAAAATATGTTTTTCTAACATCATCAAAACCATATTCAATATATAAAAACACTCTGGGATCCATTGTTCAATAAAATTTGTATCATTTTTGGGACAAATTATTCTTGGTTGCTTGGGGGGACTGTTTACGCACATCCAGGATGCGGGCTTAAAGGATCAAACAAGTTAAAGACATTTAGAGTTCAGGATCGCTTATAGCGGCCGACGACAAACAATTAGAAATTCGTATCATGCAAAACCGTAATCACAATCTTGTGTAATTCAGTGCAAAATGCAACATTTTGTTACTAAGCGATTGAATGGTGTTTAACAATGATCAACAGTTATCGCTGACAAAGTTGTTTACCAGGTCAAACTCGATGTCAGAACATGGTTATTTATCCGATCATGATTGCTCATTTTAATTTTAACAATCAGAATTACAACCGAGGAACATGATATATGCGTAAGTTAGTGCAACTTTGTTGAAACAGCGGGCTCACTTGCATTTACAAATACGGTAGCGAACTTAGATTAACAGAACATGCAGTTGATCGAAATTTGCTCGGAATTCGAAATAATTCAAGTTTGCGCGATCGAATTGTATTTCTATGGTCAAAATGAGTTGTCGGTTTGATGGAACGTTTTTAGGATTATCTGCTAATTAGTAACGCTATATATATTTTTGTTTCAGAAATTACATCTTGGAGTTGAGATTAAAAATTACATAAATAAAAGAAAATAATACATTTTTGTTTTGTTTATCATTAAATGTTTTGCTCAATCATACCGCAATTTGAACGAAGATACTTTTTTTTATCAGACAGAGGAAAAAGCTAATTTAAAAGTGTCGTGCCGGATTAGTCGAATTCAAATGACATTAAGTACCATCGAAAATCTCAAATCTCGGTACCAGTGCGACGGGTTGTCAGAGCAAAGACCATCGAGAAGAAATTATTGAGCCAATCGAGCGCGCGTTAAGTTGACGATTTGACAAAATAAAGCCGACGCGAATGACAGAACGAAGGAGGAAAAATTTGTGTACGATGGGCTGTCCACAGCGGTCGCTAAATGACGCCCTCTCTAGAAGCAAATGTGCCTAGCTGCGTCTCTCTCGGCAAGTGAAAGGCCGGACGCTTAATTGGACAAAGCCCCTACCTTCCTTAGCAAAAGCTCACAACTTGCAATATTCTGAAAAAAAAGTATAAATTATTTTTCGTCGACCATCGCAGGGGGGGAACGCGCTCGACAAGTCGCGAAATTTTTCAGACGATTGTGAGAGAGAGTTTGAAGGGGCAGAAAGACAAACACAAAGTGAAAACAACATTTGTTCTCATCGCAGCGTGAGAGAATTGGAAGTTCAACAATTTTTATATTAAAAAAAGAAAAACAAACAAACGAACAAATTATTCCTAACTTGTAAAATTCGAATAATACTTATCTTCGAGAATTTATTTCTGACTAATAAAAATGCGTGAAATCTGCGGGTGAGACCTGTTGCATCCGTATAAATGCACGCGTTAAATTCACAAGCCTGATTTTTCATAATACCCCATGGCCCCTTGTTGGTTTATTTTATCGCTCGATCCTGATAACATTTTTTTCGCGCGATATCTACGCCGGTGGCGTCATCTGTGCTCAAACAGATATCTGCGGTACAAGTTCGGGCGCAATTTCAGGCGTCCCGGGAGACAAAAAGGGAGAGAAATAAAGAAAGCGAAATCAGTTTAAGGAGGCAAAGAAAAATGTTGGGCAAGTGCAATAACAAAGATGAAGGGGGGGGGATGATCTCGGGGGGTAGCGTGGCTATAATTTCATTAGCTATCTTGAGAACAAATGAGCGAGCATTTCGAGACGCGCCGGCTGGCCGGAAAATTTGCTGCCTGGCGAAAATAACGACGACGTGATTGGCCAACGATACAACTCGCCTAATATTCGACTTTTATTTGACTCGATGCGTTTCTTTGAAAACACGATATTTCTTCATTCAATGAACATCTTATGAGATCGAAGAGCTGTGACGTTATTGCTCTTGACGGTGAGATAATTTTTTTCCCTCTGAATGAAAAAAAAGGCCTTTGAAAGAATATTTGATGATTACATTTTTGTATCCAATTAGACGTAGGTGAAATTTTAAAATCTGGTTTTTAGATCCAATTAAAATTAATCACCAAGGCCATTTCTGTTGTCAAGAAACAGTGAGAAGGGATCAGAAAAACATGGAACGAAACAAAAGCCTCAGCATGCGTACCTTAATAATTACTCGTTTTTAATATTTGTCTCCGCAGCTCATTTCGCATGGAAAAGAAAAAATGGGGGAAAAAATTAACAAAGCAGGGCGGAACAAGCGTTTAACGAGTCGTTTGTAGTCCGGCCGTATTACCTGTGAAACGCGAAGCGTCGTTTCATCGCGGAGAATTTAGTTTGATAACTGAAGTGTCTCGTTGGTGAAAAGAAGGCGGGTGCAGACACTTGAGGGCACACAGGGCTTATCTCGCGTTGAATTTTTTTTAAGATTAGTCTCTAGTGACGTATTAAGGGAGGACCGTTTAAGCCTCTCGGAATCAGGACCTCCTCCTGACGAGCGTCCCCGTGGCTGTAGCTATTGCACGTAAATAGCTACTTGTCGGATCGTTTTGCGCCGCTCCAGGAATTTTGCCGTAGATTAGGTTCGCCGGCGTAATAACATTATGCGATAACTGCGGATCAAATCGACATCGCATATTATATACGCCGCTTTTAACGAACCCCTCTCTACTTTTTGCTATGCTTTGTACACGTATGAAATCGCTGATAATAAAACCACTTGCCTCACTTCATGAATTCCTAACAAGATGCGAGTTTGCAGATTTTGTTTTGTTTCCTCCTATACTTCTAATCAACATTAATTAGTAACCTTGATGAAAATTAAATCCATGGAGTTTGAAAAAGACCATCAATGTAACAAAATCAAAATTACCCACTCGAGAAAGAGGAATTAAGGCGAAATATAAATCAAATTCAAATTTTTTTTTCTATTTTGCGAGCTTTTGTTTGATGATCATGAATAAAATATCAGCAATTACATTTTTAGATGACAAGTGTCGCAAGGTTTTTCATTATTATTTATCTCTATACTATAATTTTAATGTCAAAGACAAAATTTAAAAATTCGCATATCAAACGCGATGAAACTTTTTTCATCAGAATTGTAAAAGTTTTGAAATTCGATTTGAAATATGAAAAAAACGAATAAACAAAAAACATTGCTACTTTTTGCGTATTCATTTGAATTCCTGTGTTGAAAGCACCGTTGGTGAAAGAAATACGGACGAATAAAAATCATATTTTGTTTCAAATAATTATTTGTTTTTTCAAACATTATTTTATTTCTCATATAACTTTGAATATAACTCGTTTCGTAAATAAATCACCAGTTGGAAAGGTATTTAGATTTGAAAGTTACATTAAGGGTGTTTTCATACTCGTCTCTATTTGATTACTCTGCGAAGAGGATTCAATCCAAAGTCAAAAATCGAAAATAAAATCGAAAAAAAAAAAACAGGAACATCGTCAGGTGACGGGTTTTTTCCCCATAATTTGCCACGCTTGTTACACCAGTTTTCCGCTCCAATTGACTGCACCCCTACCGAAATCCCGCCACCTTCGGCTGATTTTATTTTTATAATTTCCCTTGACCCGGACGCGCCCTCGTGAGTTAACCCTTGCCGGCGCACTTTGAAGCAGTCCGCAAAAGCTTCCATTCATTTTTATTACGCGAATAAATGACGCGAAAGCACATTGCGCTCTATTAACGAAGCAATCTTCCCAGCCTCGGCAAACATCGCGCACGCTACATTGTCTTGGAAACTTCTTTCCACCTTTTCGGGGCGAAAAACTTGAACTGTTCTTTTAAGTGTGACTAAAGTGTTTGACACTGCTCTTTTTAAGCCAAATTAATTGGTTTTAAATTCATTAATTCGGTGTTGATTAAAACACGAATTGAAATCAGGGCGATGTCCTCTATCATTTTTATTTTTTTTTTTTTCATTCTCAATGAGAATTTAATTGCAAATTCTTGATTTTCATTCGTCCTTTTACGTGTGAAATCAAAAAGACGCTGTGAATCTGAGTGACCAGTCCAAGAGGAATGCGAAGCTCGCGTCAATGTGTCTTCGTACGTCGTCTTTGGCGTTGGCAATGTCGCGAACACGAGTTTAATTCGGGCGGCTAAGAAATTCAACGAGCGGTTGCATTCCGGCGGAAACTTCGTGATTGTGTGTCCAGGTCGTCGGCGAGAGTTACGTCGTTCTTGACGGTGGTCTGGCTGACCGCGAGTATTTATGTCGCTGGCCGGTGTCACGGCTGTCCGTGGTAGTTTTCGCAGGCTGCCGGCCAGCCGCCCGGGCTAATGGTTATGGTAATTACCAGCCCTAATTGCGAGCAATAGAATTACAAAATATCAAAGTTCAACGCTGTCGCAAACTCAGCAGCTGAGTACTTGTTCCAGGGTGCACGAAGAAAATCTACCGCGACCAACCGGGCTATATAAGGCTTCCAAGATCGTTTGCGCAAACATCGTTTAAACGCACGCTCTCTCTCTCTCACTCACACAATGCGCGCCATTTTCGCCAGTGCAACCATAGTTGTTCGTATGATCAATTTTGCACGATAGTCAAGTTTGAAAATTGATACACGTAATCTGGTTTGCAAAAAACTTTTGCGTTTTGCTTTTACCGTTTAATGGGCATAAATTTTGTTAGCAATGTGTATCGTGATTCGTTCAAAATCGTTTCAGCGAGAAACATTTTCCAACCGCCGACGCGACGTGTGAAACTTAAATTAATGTACACGTGTAGTGAAAAAAGTTCAAAGAGGCTTTCGCGAGAACGTCGCTCGCGAAACAAATAATGAATAGAGAATGTGAAAATACAAATTCGGCGCGCGCCCGCGCCCTCTTCAGAAAAGTTTGAGTCGACGTGTATGGGCGAGAAAGACGAACGCGATTAATAAATTCGCCATGCAAGGATCCGCTCGGCCACTCTCTCTCTCTCCGAGCTCTCCGGCGAAATTCAATTAATGCCGCATATCGAGCTAGCGCGCTAGCGGTAGGCGCCTGCAATATCCAATTTTCTGAATGGAAAAGCACATTAGCCGAATGTTTAATTGCTACTCAGGATCAGGAGTGGTCGGCGGTCTCGGCTGGCCGGCCAACCCAAACCCTCGGTTGAGGTACGACGCTGAACCCCCTTCCCCCAAATCCCTCCACACGGTTCTGTTGTTTTTCGTGAGCTGCACCTTCGAATCGCCGACGCTTTTCAACCGGACCAAATATAAAGCCCGTGCTATTTCGCGACGCTCGATTAATCCGATAATTGATGAAACTTTTTCGACGTTTTCCCAGTTTCGAGCGAGCAGTTTTGTTTATGCGATTTTAGCTCGGCTTGAATTCAAGTGACACTTGAATTGAAATAAGATGATTAACTACGTTTATTTGCATTGAAGTAGATTAATTATTTCTCTACCTTCAAATACGTTTTTGCAAACTAAAATTTATATAAAAGTTTATATTCAGTTCGTAAGTATGATTATCAATAATTCATCCTTATGTTTACAAAAACAATGAAAAACAAGCTAACAGAAGATACAACAATAATTAGTAGTTGATTAAAAATATTTGAAGAATGAATTGTGACTGTCAAATAAAGATTTGATTAAATTTAATTAAAATATATTTTACTTTATCCCCCTAGTGAGTTCAGTTGATTGATCACGAAGTGAAGATTTTGTCATTGATGTGTATGAGAGTCCGTTGGCGATGCATTTCTTAGTCGGGCAAGGACCAGACTATTGGTCATTCCTCGGGAGATTCATAATCTCAATAATAAACAGATGCGACTCGTTGGTTCAGAACCTTCTTGTCGGGTACCATTACTCTCGAGAATTGGCGCAAAGAGCAGATAGATGGCCTAAGGTCGATGGTGATTAAAACTTGTTTGAAAACTGAGAGCCTACATAAATCATAACATAAACAA
Source organism: Trissolcus japonicus (assembly GCA_030522925.1). Classification (NCBI taxonomy): domain Eukaryota; kingdom Metazoa; phylum Arthropoda; class Insecta; order Hymenoptera; family Scelionidae; genus Trissolcus; species Trissolcus japonicus. The sequence continues at coordinate 73,666 of JAPYZS010000121.1, read as the reverse complement.
AAGTACTGCGCGCTTAGATTGTTTCTTTTTTATTTTTTGAAGATCAGAATCCAATTCATCATTCGAATTTTTTTTCGAATATGTCTTAGAAACATTTCTAAAAATCTCGTTTAACGGTGAGAGGTACCTTTAAATCAGACCAAGTGGTGTGTTATATCGTTAGGAAAATGTATGCAACAATTTTCACATTTTTTTCACTTTATAATCCAGTATTTATCAAAGTGAAGAAAAATTGGAACTTATAGAAACTGTACATCAAAAATTGTCGCACACATTTCATTTGAACCGTACTTGATTTCGGTTCAATTAGTTAAAAAAAAATTCCATGTCCAATTAATTCGGCAGGAATGATGATGCGGGCGGACAAAAAAAAAGTTTCGGTCAAATTCGGCAAACATAATGGACGCAAAAGTTGAAGACAAACAAATGGCCGTAACGCGCGATATTTTCGTCGCCGGAAGTACAAGCGTCGCCGCAAAAGTTTGGTCAACTATTCGCTCATGCGGACCGATTCCAGGACGCGACTGGATTAAACACGCAAGTAATTCGTTATAATAAAAATTTGCCGCTCCTTCACGGACGCCCGGAATTCGTCCTAACGAATTTCCGTCCACCCTCTCAAGCGTAATGTACGGTTCACTTTTTCCCTTCGTTGAGTATAAAATCAACAAATACATACTGTCTTTTTTTTTAGAAAAAGCGATGAAAAATAGTTCGACTTCTTATTTTAATGTATTTTTTGTTTTTTATTATTGTCAACGACGATATATGGGAAAAGAAAGGAATTAAAATGTTGAAACAATAGTTTCATGAAATTTATTCTGACGAGAAAAATAAAAATGCCCTTTGTGTTGAAGCAAGTGGAATTGAATGAAACTGATATGAATTTGTGATGTCGTTTTGACGAACGAGAGAGAGAGGCGAATTTTTGTCGCGTTATTTTAACATTCGTATAGGAAAGTGACTTCATTTTATTAGAAGGCAAAGAATGTGCGGCCCATGCGTGCGTCTTCTGAATGGCAACGCAGTCACGAACAGAACAAGATGGAGCGGACAGGTGGAGGATACAATCGTGGATGCAAAGCGGACTCCGCCTCGGCAAATTCGCATTCTCACTTGCCCGGCCAATTCTTATTCCCCGCGAAATAACCTTAAATTTTGTTTGAGAATCCTTTTTACACAAAGAACCGATATGCACAGCCACAGGGACTCACACACTAAATGCTAATAACGTCTGGGCGCGTGACCTGCATGTCCTATTTTCCACTTGATATCGGACTTCAAGTTTCACATGCAAAAAAGAAAATGAATATATGGTACGTTATAATTTTGTAACTTTCTCGCACAGCTTCTTGGGTTCTGGAATCGGGAGAACAAAAGATGCACTGGGTATGAAGATTTGGAGATCAAGAAGCGTTCCATAACTTGGGATCTTATCTGATGTGCAAAAGGATTTTTCCGGATAACTTTTATGAATGCAAAGGGTGAAAACGCCCCTTCATTGCGACTTGAGTAGATTTTCAATATACCAAATTTTCCCCGTTCTGTAATGTTCGAAGGTTCTGTTTTACATTAGTAACATAATTAAAAAACAAAATCAAATTGATTATGATTATTATTGTTATTGTAAAAAATTGAATTTATTTTTGTTGGCAAGTTTAAACATGACAATGATTGACCATAGTATTATTCATAACAAATAAATCTTTTCTACTCATCAGGAGAGGTGATATGAAAATTGTATTTTTTTTTTTTTTTTTTTTTTTTTTTGAAAAGTCTAAACTCAGAACTCCAGGGAAATGAGACGAAGAAAACTCTATAGCAAGGACGGGAAAGTGGCGAGATAACGTCTGCAGCCGACAGATTCCATTCCAGATTGCAGATTCTCTACCCCGCGCGTTTAGATCTGACCGCAGCTTGACGCAAAAGTTTGTTTGTTCGGTTAGCTGGTGTTTCTTACAGGTAAAAGGACAACGTAGGAACGAAATCCTTCGTGCAAAAATGAATCGTAAGCGCTAAAACATTGTCTGTCGTGCCAAATTGAGAAATAAAAATTGAAAAAAGGGATGAGGGGTAACAGAAATTTCTCCTCGAATCATCAAACAGCCGATAAAAAACTTTGATTACATGTAACATTTTGGTGTCAACAATTTTATGACTCGCATACAAGTTTATGCGATTTTTCGTACCGATTCGGCGTTCATTCTCGCAAATGCACGCCCGTCTCAGACGTGCCGCCTAAATTTACGGACGTTCGGATACGAAAACCGCGGGATTTATGCGCAAAAGCCACACATATGATTTTTACGAGCTTTACGTGTTTGCCAAAAGTCGGACGTTACGTACAGTTTGCGAACAAATAAAAAGAGCCGCGAATCGTTGAAATGAAACAGGTACGGAAACAAGGATATACAAAAACATTTTAACCCGGAGTCATGATTTTTATCCCCTCTTTGTGGTACTTTTTTCTAAAAACGTGTTCTATCTCTCTTATTTGATGAAAATTATCTCACATACAGCACAAATTTCCAATCTTCACTTCCAAGTTTTGATGAAAAGTTTCGTCTGAAAGACAAGCATCTGTGATCTTAAGATTCCCTTTACTTTCAAAGGAGGGTTAAAATGAAGAAAGATCAATCAAGTTGCGGAGTGATAATATCATTAGATGTTTTGATGTTGTGTTGTTGTTGCTCGGGCAAACTGTTGGTAAAATTTGCGATTGGACGGCGCAATACGTATGTTGGAGGCAGCGTTAATGCTATTTGTCGCAACCGCAGCGAAGTTTCAGCTTGCCGGTCAGTTGCAAAGTAGTCGCAGAGTCGGTTTCACCTAATGGTCAAGTATACGCGCGACATGGCTGACCGTAAAGTGTTCTGAGAATGCATCAGAGAGCTTCTTCGGACACTTCAATAGAAAATGTTTCATTAGTCAACTTGGCTATTAAAGAGGTACATTCAATCATATGAATTCTTTTTTAAATAGATTTTCTAGCTAAAAAGTTGACGTGCGCTCTCAAAATTTCATAAAAAAAAAAGAAAAACAATTTCAAAGGTTTGGCACAAACTGACGAGCGGGAGTAAATCAGATCGTAAAGTCTCACGCAGAGGAGCAAACCTGAGCGAAACAAGGGCGTGAAAAAGGTGAGAATGGCAAAAAAATTGGGGCTGCGAAAAATCGCAGGAGGAAAATCCAAGTAATTAACAACTTTTTGAAGCCGAGGATAATCTCCGGACAGATTCTCTTCGTTTAGCAGAAAGAGTTTTAGCAGCTGAGCTGTGACCATTTGAGTGAGCGTCGTGTACGCGCCCATCGTTCGCCGAATGTCAACTCGTTTGCGCGATGTTTATAATTAAACTTTATTTTCTTCTTCCCGCCGTTCTCCCTGGTGATTCTAATTATCGACGCCCTTTTTTGCCGTTCTGTCCTCTTCCCGAAACGTCCTCTATCGACGTCTTTACACCAGACAAACTTTGCTCGAAAATCCCAGACGTAAATCCCAACTCTGTCCTTTACGATCGAATTTATAGTGGCTGCAATTTATCGCAGAATCGACGGATGCAAATAAAATTCTTTTTTTTCATCCTGGACTGAGACTTTGTGGAAAGAAAACAAAAAAGCCGATCGCAGGAGTTCACTTGGAATAAATCAAAAACGAAGCCGTATGCGCTTAGATTGGACAATGAATGCGAATAGAGAGAATATAGAGATGGCAGAGACCATACGAGCGGCAAAGAAGAGATCCGCGAAATCCTGCGCCATCAGGGAGTGCAAATTGAATGGAGTTTCTCTCCCAGCTGAGCACGCAGAACGAGCGCTCTTCCTTTTCGTCGCGCGGCTGTATGGGTATAACACACTGAGCGCGATACGATTCACAGAACCGACGACGAATGGCTCTCCCATTGTCGGCTAGCTGTTAATTAGATATCTAGTCGCGTCGTTCGAATTCACCTTATACGCAGCGCTAGCTTTCTATTATTAAGCACTGTTTCGCTTTTCATACCATCAAAACGACTATCTCTGAATGGTCACATTCATTTGCGTCAAACGACGACGCCTTTATCCTCAATACGATATATTATAAACCAAGGGAAAGAAACACGAGATTATCACCACAATCGAAACCACCGAAGGCTGTCAACTTTTCATAAGGAAATACCTGCCCGCTTCCTGTTACTGCGTTATATTTATCACAATTACGCTTTAAGAATTTTTTTAATTCTAATATAAAAAAAAAATATAAGACCATCTGATAAAAATTTCTATGAAATAGTGACTTTACGGAATTAATTTTTTTGTTAAAAATTTGTCTTTTATCTTGACATGTTGTCAGGACAAGAAAAAAGATTTTATTGTTAATTTTATTATAATGTTGTAACTAATTAATTAATTATTTTACTTTCTTTATATTTTATATTAAAATTCTATTTTTTTATTTAATCCCACAACCACCTTAAGTCAACCAATTTGTTTTGAAGATTTCTTCTGATTATTCAAGTATTGTTGATGAGTCTGATAATCAGGGAATGCATAATGGAAAACTAACGTAATTGTTTGAATGAAGCAGGGTCTTGAACAAAAGTGTGACCATTTTGGTGGAATGTTAAAAGAAGCACGTGACCGACGAAGTTGTCCATTAATTGGCACGAGATCTTTGTCTTGTCGTATGGCGACATTCATTGTCGTTCTCTCGTCGCGTCACGGTTCGACGCGCACATTCAGCGGATTAGCCGGATCCGCACGATCTCGACCGTGTTACATAATTGCCACGCAGATTTCTATAGAAATCTCCGTACCCTTCAGTGCAGCTTATGTCATACATGCGGTCACCCAATTGCGAAACGAGCGATTCGCGGTTCACCTTGCATTGAGCGGCTTATCAGAAATTCCTTTGCTGATAAATAAACATCCGCGCCAACGTCTAATGAATGCCTCATAATTATCTCGTTGCTTGCTTACCTGAAACAAAAGAAAACATTATTATTATTATTTTTATTATAATTATAATCATCGATTTTATTTTGACATTTTTATCACTATTATTTTAATTTTAATGTCATTATTTTTAATGTTGTCATTTCTGTTATTCAGAGAATTTATTAACGAAAAATCGGTCAAGTTTTTGGACACGAGGCAAACAATATGATCTGGTGAAATAAATATTAGATTAGATTGGATTGAGAGGTGTAACTTTTGGTCCAAGATTTATGAAAGGTCACGGAAATCTGAAGCACTGGGCGCGGCAACACTTTGTTATGAAAAATATACGGAGATCTCGGGCGACAGCGATCCTTTAATCCACACCCTTCGACGGCAGTCCAAACAGTGAAATGAATTATATTATTTGCCACTCTCGGGATGGAATAATTAAAGTGCGTTTGTAACTCTTGGGCCGCGTCCTACCCCCCTGAGAAGAAGGGTGAAAAAGATTGACAGTGAATTATTTAACTCTGACAATTAAGGGAAAACTGCCGGAACACACCGTCGCAGCAGGCATCACACTTCGCCAGCGATTGTTATAACGATGAGAATAACGTCCGAACAACGGCAAAATTTCAAACGCACCAATATTTCATACCAATTTTCGAAATGTTTTCTCGAAACTACATAGCCCGGCTTTATTTTCATCGTCGAATATTCAAGCCAAATGAAGTTCAATGTTCAATCATTTCTTATTTAGGTCAATGGCTGGTGAGATATATTTCATTGAAAATCAAATTCATTTTATCAGAGATTTATGCATGAATAACACTCTCCATGGAGCTAACGTGCGCCGCTAATTGATAGGCATAAAAGTTTCAATATTCAAAACAGCATTAAAATGATCTATTTCTTGCATTTTTGCGTTTGAACTTATACAACTTTGCAAGTAATCAAGAATGCGAAAATTCATTTTACAGAAATTTTTCTTATGCTTCAAAGAAGAACTATGCCAAATTTCAAGTGAATTGAATGAAAATTGCCTAAGAAAAACAATGTTGAATTTACCCTATTTTCAACTGTTTACTTAAATAAATAAATAAATAAATAATACTCAATTGAAAATACATTGACAATACACAGACCATAGTCAAGTATTTTCTATACATAAATGATAAATAATCAGTAAATCAATATGTCAAGATGTGACTTTTTTAAAGTCATGATAATTTTTAGTAAGGATTAATTATAATTAATTATAAAATACATCTCAGACGAAACGCGGCGTTACACGCGGAAGAGTGTTAACAGGCACGAAATATTCGATAATATTAACCGCAGGCGGGTGTTTTAATTAAAACAAACACGCCCACTTGACTACCATACAAAATTTTTCGTCATAAAGTTTCTTCTTAAGCAAATGTTGACTCCAATGACGGAAGTGTGCTGCGATCGTACAGTAAACCACGCGACTTCCGGCACACGACGAGGTACGAGCATGTTGTAATTACTGGTGCGCGCTCCTATAAGAAGTATAAACTTGAAAGTTTGCGTCAGTTGAAGTTAATTAAATCGCTACAAAACTTACATTAACTATATTGTAAACGTGTACAGATGGTCGCGGTAATACAATATTGAAGATGCGTACCCGCAAGTAACGAGCCTCGTGTCTCTAATTGCATAAATTTACATCGTGCCAATTTGATTTTCATTGCGTTCGGATGGTTAAATTTAAGATTACAGATGAGGACACGCAGAGGATGGGAGTAGGGAGTGAAAAATCTATCGGATCAGCAGCAGGATTGGTTGCCAATAAAAATCGTTGTATCGCCGTCATAATACAACGTTAATGGCCGTCGATTACATTCTTGTAATTACTGTCATAAATTCTTGGCAGAAGCCTGTTGTTGAGACGAACATTAGTACAATGCATTCTCACTCGACGTTGTTACGACTTTCGCATCAATCTTTATTCGTGGTAGGGGATCGTTTGAAGCGTCGTTATGTATTTAGACGAAAATTACGATCCGTGTGTCTTGTAGATGGAGAAATAAAATCAATAGGTTCGCATCACGCAGACCCCTTTTGATCGAAATCGACACCAAAAAAACGTTTTCGACAAAAGTTTCCTTTCCAACATTTTCCCAACAAAAAATGTTTAGGGGAAACTGTTTTTTAGTGGATTTTTGTTAACAATATGATGGCATAGTTTTTGATTTTTAAAACGGTCTTGATCAGCGTCATTTGTCGTTTTTTGTCTGCTTTCAGCTTTGTTCCGATTCTTCTGCCAAAGTTGGTCGAATATTATTCTGGACACGGGCAACTGCTCGAGTTCTGTCGAGGGAAGAAGCGCGGATGCGGAAGATTCAGAGGGGAAACAAAAGTGTCATCCCGAGATATCATCTGGATGCACGTCAATCCTTTCGATCGGACAGTCAACTCGATCGGAGTCTTTGTTTTCGTCGCTGCTCTGCCTTTCAAAGCGTCGACGACTTTTTTGCCCCCCTCCCCCCTCCCCCTCGCCTACTACCTTTCACGTTCGTTTTCTCGCGCGTGGAATCAATTATGGAACTTTTCGAATTTGTCTGTAATATTGAAATTTCTTTTATACCCCGGCAGCTCATAATTGAAGTCTATCGAAAAGCGACGACAGTGCAAAGAGAGACGTTGCCGGAGAAAAGGCGACTTCGAAAGGGGTGTGGGCCAAAGGATGCCGGGGCGTGCGAACTTTTTGTTTTTCCCTCGGCCATTGTTTCCGTTCGTTTCATCTGTTACTTCAGGCCGATCAACTTTCCTTTGCGATCTATATTTCGCGACGACAATCTAAATATCCAACAGACACTCTCGCGCATTATCATAAATTGCTTTTCCATTTCACGCTCCATTTTTTCTCGTTCGTGCTTATTTTTTAGTCATCATTGTAAAGTACTTTGATGAAAAAAGAACGAACAAAAAATAAATAAATAAAAACATCGATCGTCCATCCTTGATGGCTAATAAATTTTCATTATCCGACAGACATTACCTCAGAAAACATTCGACACCATCTCAATCAAAATGAATCATTTCCAATTAATTCCGAGATTGAGTTGGTGTATCAGAGGTCAGTATATAGTGACGCACGGAAACATATCTATGTAATTGTCAAATTACATTATGAAATCCGGACGGTTAATAAATGCGACCGTTCGATCGCAAAGACCCCGGAAGACGGAGAATTAACGAATTATCAAAAAAATGTAAATTAATCCGGTCCATCATAATGTAATCCATAATTGTTGATGAATTCGTCCAATGTCGACTGGCGCATTAAACACTCGACGAGCTTTTGCTCGGTGTTATCTTTCATCAATTTTCATTACGCACAGCGCCGCGTCAGCGTAGATGCTGATTAAGACAAAATCCACATGTTTTCTTGCTACGTCCGTAATCTCGCCTCGGTGCTGATTACCCCTCTAATTAAGAAGCGAGCCGGTTTGCCGTTGGCGCGCTGTCGTAAATTGATCGATCGCCCTCAAAAGCCGCGGCGAAAGATAATCAAAGATGACGTGGCGCCGGTCAAAAATCATGCGAAGATACGCCGGAGCTGCTGCGCCCGCGATAACGAATGTGACTCCAGCGTACATATAACGACGCCGTTGATTACACGTTACCGGTCTATTTTGCTCGCAAGTCAACATAAGCATTCGTCAAGTTTTGAATTATTCCCTCGCACCGAAGTTTCCGAACTCATTTTTTTAAAACGTTTCGCGTGAATCACGCTCTCCCACTCTCCGGGGTTTGTGCGCCGGAGTTTTCGAGAGTGTAATTAATGCAATTTTTGTTAATCCCGGAGAACTTTTTGAACGCTTCGCTGATAAATGTTATTGTCAAAAAAGATTTGATTTAATTAGCAGAGAAATTACTCGTACACCCATTGCTATATACTCCTACCCTAACGTATATCACCAATTTCATTTAACAATCATTTAATAAGACACAAAATTAAGCAACTTTTTGTATCAACAATTTTGCGTCAAAAGTAAAAAAGATAAGGAAAAATTGACTATACATTTGATAATCGAAAATTCAAGGAGGAACGATCTGAGATGGATGCAAAACGAGTTTGTCCGGACGAACGGCGTTTCTCTGGGTTATGCAAAAAGGCGTCTGATATTCATGTGAGAGGAGCACACAATGTTCGATAAAGGTTGAATAAATAGGAAAAGGGAAGGGTGGAAGCAGCGTAACCAAGAACGGACATACGCGGCCGAGTAGTCACGTCCCTGCCAGTATCCGTCCGTCACGTATGCATATCTTGGGGACGGCCTGGTGAAACTACCCTTGCCTCGCTCTCCCGCGGGAGTTGGGCCGAACGTACGTGGTCAGCGCGGGCCAAACTGTTGGCAAAGTTTCGTAAAATAGTTAGCGACACTTCCACGCGGCCCCGTGGTACAGTCCGACAGTTGCAAGCCCTCCTCTCCGCCACGAGTCACTTCGCCCAAGACTTGACATGCCAAAACAGTGGTCTGCTCCGCGTTCAGTCCGTCCTGATATAACACCCATGACTGATATATGACCAGCCCGGCGATCCCCTGCCCTTCCACTGATACGAATCCTCTACGTGACCGATATCCTTGCAATCTGTACCTATAACCTCCAAATGTCACGCGCCATTCATTCTAAAATATGTCTGGTATGTCATTGTGAGTTGATCCTGTATTTGATACACGAAGGTCTGTCTAACTTGAATGATGATTTGCGTTACTTTTCGAACATACATTAATTTATTGATTCATTTATTTGCACCAAAAGAATTCGCATTTTGGAAATTCAATGTAAAAAAAGCTAGAATTAATGAATGTTTGAACGGCAAAATTGAAAATTTAAATTTGTCCAGTAAAAAACATTGTTCAGTTGGTTGATTATAAATTTTCAAGTTTTATGCTAATATGTTTATCGCGCAGTTCAAAAGCAAGCGAATTAAGGACGTTTGAAATAAACTGAGCGTGAATGACAAGTCGCAGCACGGTTGATCGCGTCGATCGACATAAAGTTCGGCAAGACGACCGCTTCTTGCCCTCTTGCAGCGCGAACATCGGAGAGGCGCTTCCGGCCCGATGTCGCGCTGACACGGTTTGCAGTTCGACTTCCGATCTCAGACGACGCCTGCTTCCGAGACATTACGTAGATCACTAATCACAATGAATCTTTTGCGCCAAGTTGGACAATCGAATGTTTTTCTTCGACCTCACTATTTTACACCGCAAATAATTCTTCAAATGGATAATTAATGTTTTAAACCATTTTTCATTCATGCATTTCAAGTTCAAACATTTTCAGAGACTTTTTTTCCATTCAAAAATAATAATTTTATGAATCAAAAATCACACAAACTTGTGTAGCAAAATTCCAAAATTCCTCAATCATTTAATCGAGGTGAAAAAAATGTTAAACGAAGAAGAAAGGTTGAAACGGAAAAATGTTTCAACTTGTGTCAATGATCTGTTCTTAACTTTGTAATAAAAGTTATTGAGTTAACTGACTAACATTCAAAAGAACTTGAACAAATTATAAAGTTAAAAAACAATTTGAAGCTCTAATTTTCTTAATTAAAAGGACTCTCTTAAAAATGCATAAACTTGACATCAGAATCGCGGCGGAGCACGAATTAGGACATGACAAACTTCCTGGCTGGCGCGCACGAAAAATCTAAAACACCCACTACTCCCCCCCCTCCCCCCAAACGATATACTTTTACATTACGTATGATATCATTAGATCTTCGAACATTCCTTTTCGTCACGAAGAGTTTATGGTTGGGCTAACTCCTCCGCGAGTTCGCCAAGTTTCACCCATTACGCGCGGTTAAAACTTTGTTCAAAACACTTTCATCTGCGCTCTTCCGTGACCGTGAAATAAGCTCGATCGCGAATATTTGTCACTCGCGATTTGGAAATCAGCTGTCAACGAACCAGCAGCGCACGTTTGGCCAGTTTTCTTCATCGACGAAAAAAAAAAAGAAAAATCGGCAAAAGACAGGGAGGATATGAGTTTGCAAGTGGTTCGGATTTAGAGCATGGTTTTTAGAAAATTGATGTGGTCATTGTAGATCACCGTCTCAAAATATTATGTTTTTACATAATTAATAAAACTTGTGGAATAAACTAACATTGAACTACGTAGAATATCGGAATCGCATAACTTTATTGTCACTTTCACCGGTTGGAGAACTCTTGCGAACTCGCATGGCTCCGGCGTCGAAGTTAGTCAACCAAGTTAGAACATTGGTTGCTATCTTCACATCGTATCGGTATCGATATTTACACCTCTTTGACAGTTAAATTTGGATGTATAACCGTGAAACTCAACACCTCGAACGTCAAATATTGTTTAAACAAATGAACTCAAATTAACGATCTTAACCACTCAAATTTAGATCTCGTAGAAAATTGAATGGAAATTATACATTGGTTTCTACAGGAAAATAAAAAACTATTCTAAAAACATGAATGAAGTTGTCTTTGGCTTTGAAACAGTTGAAACATGGCAAGGCACTTAAGCGCTTGCTCATCTGAAAAGTTTGCCCGACACGATTCCTCGTTTTGATGTGTTGTCTCACACAATTCTCTGTTTTTAATCTTGCTTTTTGTATATTTCTCTTGTGTCCAAACCGTTAAAAAAATTAATGTAAAAATACCTTATGGATCGTTAAATGTTGAAAGTCAAGTTTTTCGTTTAAAAAATCTTGAATATAATGGTATCTTGATAGAAGATGAATATAAAAATGAAAAACCATTTTTGTCAGTTGAAGAAAAAATTGATTTTCAAATAACATGATGTCTTATAATAGAAGTCAAATTTTTCATTATTACTGCAGAATACGAATAAAATCTATTTGGAACGATTGGACGAAGAAGAGCAGTGGTATTTATGAATCGTCGGAACGAGATCGAGACAATCGTGAGACTTTTCAAGTGATCTTACGCTGACTCGGCAACAATGATATCTTTATCTCGAAGTGAAGTAAACAAACTTGGTATCTCGGTTGAATGGGGACGTATGTTACTTGGCAATCGAAAGCAATTTGTTCTCTGCCGCGACGTTCACGAGCCTCATCATATACGTTAAATAAATCGCCCTTGAAATGAGCCCACTAAACGATCAATCATTATTCTAAAAACTGCTATAATTATCTTAAAGACAAAATTATCTTAAAAACAAAATTATTTTAAAGACAAAACAGAAAGATAGAGATACCGAACTGCAACTGCAAACTGAAAAGGGTTTTCCGTTGAAAGGCGTGTGGTTTAGTCACGAATATACGCTGTAATTGCTTTTTCTTGAATAGCAAAGTCCGAGTAAGTAATGGAGATAATCAAGGAGTGACCCATGAGATTGATGTTGTATGATGTTCGCTCGAGGGAATTGTCGTAAAGTTATACGTTGGACGGATGGACAGTCATTTCGCCCTCTTCCTTTCATCAGTCGAAAGTTTCTTTTGCATAATTAGAGTTTCCGCAAGGGTTAGAAGAGGTCACCTCCACCGAGGCAACCGTAAGAATTATTTACCTCACATGCAAGGCCCATCTTCATACTTTATGACGTTATCGAACTTAAATGGCCTCAAATTGTTTTATGGAAAAGACCAGCCAATTATTTAAAGTTGAGTCGGAATTATAAAGCATCGCCTGATCGAAACCGTTTTCCCTAGATGAAGATAAGAGATACTACATTTTCTTTTGCTCTATCACAAAAAAAAGAAAGAAAAAGGAAAAAGATTTCTCAAAGAAGTTATATCCTTCTCTGCCACGAGAAATAACACCCGTGAAAATTGATCCAACGTTGGAGACTTCCCACTGGGACACTGTGAGTAACTGTGACCAGGGCGCCGTGCGAAAACAAGCCGTTTAAAACGCGAAAAACAAATAACGTAATAAAGAGAAGTGTCCGAGACATTAAATCGTCGTTAAATCCGGGGGACCTGAGTCTGAGCGTGCAAAACAAAAGGAAATCGTTAATGACAGAGCCGATGGATTAAGACGCGCCGGGCGAGCGTTACCGAGACAACTTTACACATCCTGCACTAAGGAGATGCGGGTTTGTTTACCAATCAATGGGAGTCTGGAATCCTCACCCCCCGCCCCCTTCCAACTCGAAAATTGATGTCCCAATCCTAAATTTTCAGATGACTTGGCTTGATAATTCAAATCGAATTTTGAAATGACATTCGGCCACGTGAACTCCATCAGCCGACGTCGATTAAAGCGCTACTTCTCGCTCCCCGGAGGATCATTAGAACTGCCTCGCTATTTCGCTGGTTCGAAGCGGAACCCTTTCGCGAAGACAGTTCACCTGAAACATGATGTGTATGTGTGCATTAACGTGAGCAGGTCCTCGAAGGTATACGAGGTACCCGGAGTCTCCGAGTCTCGTGAGTCGGGATTAAAGGTGCATTACGCCGCTCCAAAGGGTTTCTAATTAGATCCGGAAAGAAGCAAAGGGTTTGGCGAGTCAGCTAACTCGGTTTACCAAGAGGAGGCTCCCAGCATTAACAGCCTTTACGTCCGCAGAGACGCCTTTTAAGGCATCGCCAAAGCGCATTTCCGAAAGAGCATTCGCCAAAAGCACCTTCGCTCCAAGCGCAAACTCTTTCAGCTGAATTTATTTACGTTAAACGAATCAACTCAACTTGCTTACAATTCAAGAGTCTTATCAGTCACATTGCCCCTGTAGTCTGACGGGCTACGTCCTGGTTAACAGATAACACAAATTCATCTTTATGTACTGATGTAACTGCGTTATAAATTTTGTCCTTCTGTATTCATATAAATTCAATTAATCATGTAAACTTAACTGAACAACCAATCAAAGAATCAATGTCATCTACTTTATTTTATTTTGTGTTTTGTTTTTCTAATTATGTTTTCAAACTTTTTTTTATTGTGTTTATTGTGTGAGAATGCAACTTGACGAGGGATTTTATAAAGCGAGAGCAGATCTACACACTAATTGGCAGACAAGAACGATATTATCGACTGCACGTCAACGTTGTGAACGAATTGAATTGTATAATGGAAATTTAATTTACAGTTTAATTATAATTTGATTATTACCGAGAAAATGGAAGTTGTTCGTATACAAAATGACATAATTCGCTCGACTACAAGAGCTTTCCAAGTCGATACAGGACACTGCGCCATGCTCCCGGAATCCTGCCTCTTACTTCAGCCAAAGTTTCAGCCATTCAGTTTTATGCGTTCCAAACTAAATACGCGAGGATATGACGAAGTTGACTATTCTTAAGGATAAAGAGGATGAAGCACGCACATAAGGAAAAGTTTTGTGTAAGTGATTGTTCCACCCTCCCGCACCGTTACGATTATTGTAGGCCTTATAGTGCGGTTCATAAGAACATCGGAGATCGAATTACCATTGGCTCCAGTTCAATAAAATTTTCTACCAACAATGAAATCGAAAACGTATCCTAAACGGTTTTTCATCCCCTTCAAAACGACAAGATACACCGACACAACAAATCCCATGGCATGATTTTTTTCATGGTCTGACTAAATCTAGACCAAATCACTAGACACATTCAATCGAAAAGGATCGTCATCCATTTGCCCGATGCACTCGACGGTTCCGGCTAAAATCAATAACTTCGATATCTTATCAGATTCCCACTTCACGCAACAACTATCTCGTCGATAAAACGAACCCACCCTCCACCCCCTCCCCGACGAAAAAAAAAATGAAAGATACTGTTCAATAATTTTTTGTAATAAGAAAATTGCAATGAAGAAGAAAAAATACTCGCAACGGTGGGGAAAAATAGTGGAAGGAAATCGGAGAGCTCGGAGCGGAGAGAAAGAAAGCTGAGGCAAAAGGTCAGACGCCTGGTTTTGGTGCTCGGGTTTGGTCGGGATGGTTCGCAGAGTACCACCATCGCATAAGGTGGTGTGCGGTGGAAAAAAGGAAAAACGATGACGGGGGCGGTGTTCGACGCCCACGCACCTCGCGGATTTTGGCGGGCTCGGGGCGTTCCTGGCGCCACGAGGGAAGCCCAATCGTCGGTTAGAGGTTAGAATTCCGGCCGGCGCAGTGAGGACGCCGACGCCCACCGCGTTCTATCGGCCCCATCTGGAGGCTGCTGGCGCAGCCCTTGGCGCGCAGGGGAAAAACGCACTGACCTCGATACCCAGCCATCCCTCCTCACTTTTTGCACCGCCGCGAACCTCCGGAGCCCGTTACACACCCAACCCGCACCTTTTCCACTCGCTCAGCTACCCATCCGTTATGCAGCTTCTCTCTGCGATTCTGCCTTCCTCGCGTGTCATTCCAACTCTTATATCCTTTACATGTCTCCTGCGGACGACACCACTCTGATGACGATTATTATGACTCACGTATAACTTTACTTCTTCCTGCCACTTCACTTTTTTTCCTCCCTAACATTTTTTTGTCAAACAACTTTATCATTAATTTTATTTCACTTTTTCCTGAAATTCGCTACATTTCATAACAAGAGAGAAAACTTTTTCCTGTTTTTTTATACTCATGTTTTTTTCTTTTCAGAATTAAATTCATATAAAAAGAGAAGTCCTGTCAAGGATTTCATATAAAAAAGTTCGCCGGGTTGAATTTCTAGTTTCGATCAAACAAATGCATAATAAAAGCAGGGGGGAGGGGAGGGTGCAACAAAAACGTCGACAATGCGAAAATCATGGACAACATTCTGCAAGCCTCGACAGAAATATCCTGGCTCGGCATTAACTTGACGGAGCATGCATTCGTAGCAAATTTCGCACTGGCCTCGCCGATTCGTTTGCAGCGAAGTTACACGCCGTAAACAAGCAGCAGCAGTGGCAGCGGAGTGCACACGCTGACCGTAAATGCATGACTATTTACGGTGTGCACATGTATACAATCGCGCGTGTGTAACAATCCCAAACGAAAACTGGAGCTTGTAAACTACCGTTGCCGAAACTTAACTCGAGTAGACACAATGAGAGACAGCCTCGGGCTGTGCGAATCCGTTTTCCGTCGTGCAAGTTTCTTCCACTCGCCGTGCGCGACTTCTCCCAAAGTCCGACGTGTTAGTGGACAATAGCCAGCGCGCAACGTTATACCAGATGAGACTAAACATCAGCCGAGAGTTGACAATTTACTGCGTCTCGCGGATACTTTTCCACTCGTTGCGAGCCACAATTCATCCATCAGCGTAACAAAAACTCGATTACAAAACTCGTTCCTGTCCCAATTTGATCACTGAAAAACAATCTTCGAATGAAAACGAATCATCCAGTATCTGTAAAAAGAGAAACCAAACACTGATCAAGACTTGAAGCTCAAGATTTATTTTAAGTATTAGAGGATAAAACTTGTCTATAATTATTAATAATCGGCAACAATAATGGACTTGGATTTATTTGAAGAGCGACCCTCGAGATGGCTGAGTAGGGCAGCCTAAGTCTAGTCTGGCGCTGCGTTTAGGGGATTATTAGCTAAAGTTGGTGGCCTTGTGCGACGATATATTACAGAGGACAACAATGCTGCCGGCTTTTCCACAATACAATTGTGCCTCGAACTTGTACTTAGAAAACACTCTCCGCCCGGTATTTCGACGGCCTCCTATGCACCGCGAATTTACATTCGAAACCGTCACTCCGGCCATAAAGTATGTGTACGCCTGTCACACGCCGCACGCTTATCGGATCCCCTGTCAGATATTTCGTAGCACAACATATTTTCACGTCGAGTCGTGTGGATAGCCACCACTATAACATACAAAATTCGATTTTTAAACCAAAGTTGATGTCGTCGGGGAGGTAAGGAACAGAGGGCGCCCGTTGTCGGCCATCAGTCATTATTTTCTGCAACATTTAGCAAGCGCGTCAAACTGTTTTGCACTTGGTAACGGAAGTTTACCAAGTATGTGCTGCGTCCGCAAAGAAATAGTGGGTTGGAGGGTAAATGTTTTTTTTTCTCTTCTCACACCTCATGTAAGAATGAGTTATGAACGCGGCAATTAAGTTGGACGGAAAAAAAAGCCGCGAAACTTGAGGTGTAGACCGACGATCTTCAACTTTTTGTCAGCACCGCTCGACAGACTACAATTGTAATCAGGCCGTAAAATCATTACAGATTTGGTTTATTCTCTTTTTTTCTTGTTTTCTTCAGTTTTTTATTCCTCGCGCCGTTTTTATTTTAAAGTTGATTTTTCGAGTGAAATTTGACTTTTCGATGTCAGCTGGAGCTCTCATTTGCGACAATACCAGAGATAAACACTTGACGCTGAGTCGTTATTGTCGTTGCTCTGTCTGTGTCACCTTCATTCTTTCGGCAAGGGCTCTTAAGAGGGAATGAGGAAAAAATTATTCAACTTTGTCCCAAGTACCCGCATCTCGCGTCCCTCTCGCACGCGCAAACAAACCGTCAACTTTCGAGAACTCGATCGCCTCGGCTTCTGATCGCATTCAAATTTTCACAGGATTTTTCTTCCTGAAAACTTTTTTTTTTTTTTTGATTGTATGCGCTGCGACAAAAGATCATGCAATCGGCGCTCAATATAATTGACCGGCTAATTATTAACAACTAACATCTCATAATTGTTTCAACTTCACAAGTTGAACTGCAATTTGTGTGCTTACATTATTCTAAAAAAAAACAAATTTCATTCTAAAGAACGTTTCAATCGATCCAATAGTTTGGCGTTGTTAAATACTGTTTGGAATATCAGAATTATGGTTTCGTAACTATGTTGATGTTTAGTAGCTGTCTGCGATATTACAAAATAATAAAATCGATAGCCAACGTGGTAACCAACAATGAATTGCATGGAAAAAGTGGAACAAATATTTTTTTTGGAAAACAATAACGAGACGACGAGAATTCCGATGCTTAATAGAAATGAGTATAAAGATGTAACTTCTTTTTCCTTCATACGTTCCATTTCGTGTGAAGGTGTAGGCAAATACATCGGCAGTAAAGGGGTGTATAAGGAATAGCTGCGATGCAGCACTCGGAGCGGAGGGCCAATTCGAAGCCACGAAACTTTTAATAGAATTTATCGCAATGCAATTCATGAGAAAGCCGTACGTCTTAGCGTCACGTATATAACAGACTCTAAGGCACTGTCGGTCTCGCTCGTGCACCCTCGCGAGTACAGATATGTAGACAAGGAGAGGAGAGCTCTGGGAAAGAGATAAAATCGAGCCTCTTTCACCTCCGCGCGGAAGCCCTCTCTTTTGCTTTCGACCGGGTCGAACGTGCACCGAAAAGTGCCACGTATAAGTTTCAACTGAAGTAAGTTCCGGTTGCCGTATTCCATGGATAGAGCGCAAGGCTAATCGGAATTACAAATACCTGCTTCACAGCCTTATATATACGGCTTGAGGAAATCCCCCCACCCCCAATCCATTATTCTTTACAAAGATTATAAAATTCACTAATTCAAATTTCCTAGGATTATAATTGCATCTCATATTTTCAGTCGTAAAAGAAAAAACAACCTTCTATTCCTATTTTAAAACTAGAACAGTGAGAAAAAAAGTTGAAAAAATGTTATTTATCCACTACTGTAAAAATCAGACGGGGAAAAAGTTTTTATTTTGGCGTTATCTTGGCCACGTTGTTGGAAAGTCTCGAAGCAGTGATTTGTGCCTGGCCATACGTGCATTGTTCGAAGATAGCCGCAGTATTTTGTAGGGAGTTAAGTACCTCGAAGAGCGCGTTCGGGAACGCACGTACGCGGTGCGTGCAAAACGAGGTGGTAGCCATCGACTACTCAGCGTCCCGGTGGCTGCACTTACGATCCCAGGGCTAGGATTTGTCTTTCCGTAGCAACAGATTAACTACATTCCCCTGTAATTATCATCATAAAGTCGAGTTTACGAGCAGTAAGGGCCCTCGTAAAGGAATGCTTCATTTTGCCTCCACGCATCGTGCGCCAAACTACCGTTGGTTTTCACAACACTTTGCTATTTTGCGAACCATTTCACTCGATGGTTTACAAATTGAACAGTTTTATTGACAGTTTACGACTCGGCCCGAATTCTTTCTTTGATTTACGCCCCGATCAGGCCAACTTTACGACTCCTTTTTTTCTCACTTCTTACATCTCGATTAATCCCATTTTATTAATCATAACCAAACAGCCAATACGTTTACCCTTCAACCACGAAATTCAATATCCATCCAATCTCTCAACATTGCTTCGGCACAAAATTATAAATTTAATATACATAACCGATTAGTTGATTTAATATTCCATGGGCATTAATCTTATGACTAACTAAAGGAGAATTAGCACCTGATATTTGAGTTGTCAAACTGCTAATGGTCATAAAACTGGCCAGCTGTCTGAAAATACATATATCACAAACATGAAAACGAAGAAACAATGTGTGTGAACGGCGGCGCAAATCAAGAAATGAAAGCTCACGGAAGAAGGACGGCTGGATAACGACGACAATTTAAATACAATCGAAATACTTAACGGGCGATATAGTCTCGAGTGTTGCAAAGACCAAATGGCATTAAAGTCAGGAACTACCATAATTACGGCGAGTTCAACGAGAATTATGGCGACTTGATGCGCAGCAAGGGCCAGCGGTGGTTTATAATCCGTATATTTTATTAACATTTATTCGTCGTTACTGGGCGCCGGATTATTCATATTGTTCGCTGCCCAAGTGTCTTAAACGTATACTTTAATGGTTTAGATCTCGTACACAACCAACCTAATCTGAGTATCAAATTTTATGAAGTCCACAGCTTTCTTACCTGAAACAAAAAGAAAAGAAACATTGCAATAACAAATCACTCAAAACAATTGTGCAATGAAAACAGAAGAGAGAAACTTTTCTTTTTTTACAAACAGAATAAATTTCTTTTGATGTTCTTAAAATTTACTTTGAGCTTTCGAACTGATCGCAACGAAATGGTTTAATGCCATTATCTTCATTAGATGCGGAACCACTGTGGATTACAATACCTAATGAAGCGCCCGTCGTCTGGAGGCTCCTTTTTTTACCTCGAAGACGAGCATTGCCAAACAACAGTGCGGCCAAATATAAAAATAAACGAATTCATTTGTATCGCAAATGCGCGATCCAGTGCCTTTTTGATGGCGCAGGGACAAAGGGAACCCAACCGGACTGGTTAACGCGGATTTGCAATTTTAATTATCATACAGCGGGCGAACGATAACGTCAAGTTATAGTTTGAACGAGATAATGAGCTGAGAAGAAATTTGAAAGTTTTCTTTGCTCGTCCTCGCCAAACGAAACGTCTAATAAATATTTAACCTGTACTTTCCCTAGTAATAAAAATGTCTCTCCAACATTTTCCATTTATTTATTTTTACATATTTGTTACTACTGTTTTATATTGAAAAAAAAAAACAAAACAAACAAATTACAGCTTGTTTGCTTCATTTCAAGATTTTATTTAAAAAGGTACCAGAATCGAGCATGAAAAAGTTTCGGACATTTTGTGAGCATAATGCAATTATCGGTATATTGCATTAGGAGAAAAGAAATTCCGGTTGATTCGTTGTCGCTTTGCGAACAAGAGATGCATTAAGGAACGGCGAAACAAAAGCGGAGAGCTTTGGGAAAGCAGGCCAGCCAGCGGAACAACAAACTCGGGGGCTGCGAGCCAGAACGATCAGCGACTGCAAACGTTACGTTTTAAGTGGCAAGTTTGCTGCCGCGACGTTCTTTTTTTTGCCGCGTCCTTCCGATTCATCTCAAATATTCGACGTCTGGACTTTGAAGGCGGATCAAATGGAAAACCGTGCATGCACGCGCGAAAAAGTTGTGCAACTTTTGGCCGACCAATTCCTTTCAAGCAAATGACAGGCGGGCGTTTTTGTGTTCGATTGTAGTTATAAACTTCTGTTTTTTCACTAACATCTTTGCCAAATGAAAACTTTTCGTGTATCAACATTGTCCCTTCTTTTTTTGTCTCCATTCAAAAGCTACAGGAAAAATGATAAAAAAAAATGATAGAAACAATACCACGAACATAAAGCAAACTATTTTATTATTCATGAACAAATGGGAATACGTCTTCGTGACAGCTTTTCATTCAACTTTTGATATCTGAATACTTCTCGATATTTTTTGCAAGTTTTGGTGGACGGACGTTTTCTCAAGGGAAAACCCTGCATTCTAATATATCAAATCAAGAAGGCACTCACATTTAAAGAATAAAACATTCAGAGAGTGAGAAAAACGTGAGAGAAAAAAAAAGAAGGCAGGGAATTTATTGAAATGAATGTTTATGGTCGTGTGCGGTTTCGGCGACTTGACAAATGAGGAATAAATATGTGGCTTGGGAGCGTGGACGCGCCGGAATGCGCGAAGATTTCACAGCGCGACGAAA
Organism: Trissolcus japonicus; assembly: GCA_030522925.1. Taxonomy (NCBI): domain Eukaryota; kingdom Metazoa; phylum Arthropoda; class Insecta; order Hymenoptera; family Scelionidae; genus Trissolcus; species Trissolcus japonicus. The sequence continues at coordinate 52,378 of JAPYZS010000121.1, read as the reverse complement.
TATCGTGGACAAATAAGGGCAGTCCTGCAGGGAATAGGGGTCGCGTATGATTTGTGAAAATGCAAGAATAAGGGAGAGCGCATCCGTTGAGACAAGCGCGGTCAAGATAGCCTGTTCAAAAATACGGAAAATATTCAAACAAATGGTCGTGCATTCAACGTCCAACCCTAAATTCACCATTTATCTGTCGAATCCCGGCCAAATGTGTGCCGAATATTTATTTCTTTCTTGCCTTGACGGGTTTTATTTCAATTTAATTTTACCTCCTTCAAATTTCTGAATTAATATTTTTACCTTAAAAACGGTATTGGATTGAACTCAATGTTGTCCTACAAAAATAGCATCCAAATTCGACTTTTCAGTGCACAAAGTCAAAAACTAAGTAGAAAATGATTGGAGGCTCGATTGACAAAAAAGTTCAGAGACAAATTGCAAAACTATGTTTTATAGCTTTTGATCCGAAGTTTCGCTTGCATTTCGAAAGAGAAAGGGATTTCTTTCTATAAGAGCTTTTCCAAGGTGTTAATGTCGTGGCAAACGCTGAACGCGGGTAATAAAGTTCTAAGAATGCAAGGTGATCGTAAAATGATAATTACAGCCGTAAAGTTAAGTGATATTGAACTTGATGCTGGCTAAAGGAAAGCCTTGTTTCGTTCAAGAGAGCCAGGTGGGTCTCTCGAGGTTAATTTCTCTAATTACGTTTTACTATTATGAATGAACGATGCGATCCGATGTTGCGCAACCTGACCGTCCGATCGTAAAAAAGGTGATATCGCGAGAGACGATAAGGCACCGCGTTTCATAACCCGATCATTTTTCGCCTCATAAATTTCATATACCCTGCAAAAGATTGGTTGAGTTTAAAAAAAATCACAAAATTTTTTTCATCACATTTTGACTCCCAAAAACAAAAATTTTCTTTATTTGAACTGCTTCTTCCGTAAACAAAACAAATCGCTTGTGACACAATTCCGAGTTGTGATAAACGCAGAGGAAATAGTTTGCAGTTTTTTTGACGGTATAATTACCATAAAATAAAAGAAAGCTCGGAAGTTGAAGAATGACTTTCTCTTAACTAACTTTCTTTTTCTCGGCCGGACTCGGAGTTAAACTTGGAAGTTCATCGAAAGGGAAAAGTTGTTATTGTTTCGGTTAAACCCACGTGACCATATTCATATACACATCACCGGCTTTTCCACCGATTCGCACGTACATAAAGTTATGCACCACAGGGAAAGTTAGACAAATTGGCGAGTCGGTACTTTTTTTTGGTCCATAAACCAAGAAAAGGATTAAAATGGCTGGGCGTCTATAATCTACTTTGCATTTTCAGCAACCCTTTCTAACCATGGCGGCTAATACGGTAATGCATCGGAATCCCCTCACGAATTTTAGTTTCCGGCATTCGTAAAGCTGGTTTAAGTAATTCCCGATAGAGCGAAAACCGGGCCCGAACGAAGCGCGGCCTTGACACAACTCTAACAAATCCGGGAGTAACAACTCTGATCCGGCGTGCAAATGTGTGTTTTTATTGAACCAGTAACCCATATTGTTTTTTGCGTTTGATACGATTAGCGCATTTTCATTCAACTGAAGTGCATTCAATTCGATTCAATTGAAACTTAATTTTTCATTTCTTTTATGCAGATTTCAGATTTTCATTTGTTTTTTTTTCTTTAAGTGAAAATTGGAAAAACACGTTTCTATAAGTGAATAATGGCTGGAAGGAGCATTTGGCAACGCGATACAAACAAAACCTGCTGCGGAGAGATCAAAAATGGTATTGTTTGCGGGAATCCTTTGACACTTTACGAAGCAATACTCTTTATAATCTTCGGGCCGCGGCTCCGACAACAGTATTCCCGGGCAAAGTTTGCAAAGTACACGAGTTAAATGCATTATAGCCCGATTCCAAGGACATTTTCCTTTTGTCTTGAATTACCTCGGCGTGGCGAGGCTCACGAACAATTTATCGCTTTAGAGGAATAAGAGAAGAACGGAGGAGGCAAAAATTTGGACGCCAGACAGCGACGCAAAATCGAATGATAAAGCTTGGAACGAAAATCGTTCCCTTTTTCCCAAGAGGCGGACGACGTCGAACCAAGGGGAAAACTATGTATACAGCGTCGCTCCTCTCCGAAGGGTCAAACTTCTTGTAAACCATAAAGAGGATTCCCAGTCATTAGATCGTTTTGCCCGGGCGCCAGCAACCGATCCGTGTCGCCTTTCAAACTTACCTCTCGTCGTCCACTCTCCTTCTTCTTCTCTTTTTTTCCTTTTTTTAATTCCTTCTCTTTCTTCCGTGCTCACTAGATCACGGTCACCACCCGATCTTTTAAGAGGATTACTCCTCAATCGAGCCTACTCGTGTCGACTTAGAGATCGGAAATGTTGCGAACATACGTAATGCTCTCATAAGTTGACTGGTGCAGGACAACAATTCAGTCCTTAAAATTTGACGATCCCAATATTGCTGATACATACAAAGGATTTTCATTTGTTTTCCGTCTGGTTGAAAATTTCTTCCTTTCGAGATGGAATTGTTATGAAAAAATAAAGAAAAAGAAATTTGAACATTCATAAAACTTGATTAAAAAAGAAAGATTGCAATTAAATGATGATAAAATATCGAGCGATCCCAGTTAATCTGTAAGAAAGAGCAATAAGTATGTCAGGAAAGAACAATCGTGCGAGCGAAACATCGTGATTTGAGGATAGTCACCCCGTGCCATAGATCACCCAGCGGAGGAATTGAGTTAGGAAGAAAGGAACCAGTTCGGCAAACACTTCTTTGCAACAGGATTTATGGCTTAAAAAAGTCCAGGGTCTCCACTTTATCTGTAATGTACTGATCTTGCCTTCGTCGACCCTGCGTACCGGTGCCGAGTCGCAACCTGCTGAACGCGTTCGCCAAGGGGTCCGGACGAGCACACATGAGAGAGTAGAGAGTCGCCATGATTTATCGCGTCGACCCAAGTGGTGGCCCCAAGACGGATCTCTCGAATTTTACATCTCTTAAATATTTGTTTATCTGATGCTGATAAGTCAATGTACTGGGCGCTTTTATATTTTCCTTTGGAATTATGTACTGACATGTGGATTGCGGATAATACATCCAAGTTTACTGGAAACCTCACCTTATCCCCGTAAATCAAAGCAGACCCACGTGATTTATCCGTTTACTTTTTTCTTTCATTTTTTTTTTTTTTTTTTTCAAAATAACTTTTCGTTTTTAAATTACACGTCTCGCCGCTTAAAAATATCTCTGACTTGTTTTTCTTTTGAGATAAAATTGCCTTTTTTAATCACATTTGTAGTTGATGAAATTTTTCAGTTTCTCGAAAGTAGACTTGGTATTGATCTAAGGAGAGACCCTTTCAGCAAAGATACCCATATGTCCTGACATGCCAGCGCCCATATCTCGATTGAAGATCACCACCCACATGTCGGAGGTGCATCCATGTTAATATTTGCGGATGTGATTGCTCGGCTTGAAGGTTCGCCGAGCAACTTGTGTCTCTGTCTCGGGCGATCCCACACATTTGCTGTCGATGCAAAGAACAACTTTCTGCTCGGAGCACTCGAAATGTCGCGTCTCCTCGAGAGAAACTTCGACACTTAGGCAATCGTTAGATCTGCAAATATATACCCAAGAATATATAATATATAAGAGGTTAATATTTCAGTGCCGTCTCGAAATTTGTAAATTTGGGTGCGTCTCTCTGAGCGAGAGTTGGACGCTCAAGTTTAATTTAAAGACAATAATTGGGGTGAGACAGCGCGCGCCGCACGCGCAAGGATTTTGCGTTTGTCTTGAGAGTCAACATATTAATTCCGCTGATCAGTGGGACGCGATCTCTGATTAAATAAAGCTAATGGCACCGGAGAAACAGATACGTCTTCAAAGAGTACTTTGGGCGCTAGTAAACCAAGCCGGCAAGATCTTACGGATAACTTCAGTCTCTGCGGTTCGGATTGTGAAAGACCAAAGATGCCGCGTTTGGTCGAATGCAAAGTTCTTAAAGCGTGAGAGGGCCGATGTGTCTTGAGCTTGATTCGCGCGCTGCAGGTACGTAAGGCGCCCAAAGTAAGTCACTATCAACGATTCCTTTGAAGGATGACTTCGAACGAGCACTCGAAAAGGCTACGCAGTCGCGCAATCACGGCTGATTAGCTTTAATTATTCACTGGCTTAATGAAAAGGACGCTAACCAACTGGAGTGCATATCACATCTAAAAGTTTCCATCAAGAAGACAAACCGCATTATTCAGAAAAAAGAAATGAACCACAGCCGTGACGTATTTTTATTTTTTATTATTTTTTTTCTTTTCATCTTTTTGTTGCTGCAAAAAAAGATATACAAGGGCACGAATTTTCAAACAGGAAACGGACGTCGAATGGTCGAACCCGACGCAATTACGTCACCGGTCTTGGCTTCATCTTAGGGGGGAAGAGCGAGAATTCGTAGCAACGCAGCTGAAGTAAATCTCCCTCCGAGTCAGCCACAGTGTGATCAATGAACGGCGCAGATGCTGATTCGGACGCAGAATATTGTGTATCTAATCGTCCACCCTGTCACTCTGACCACAGCCTGCCACCCCCTCGTCTCTCGGGACGACGTCCCATAAATCGGAATTTCGAATCAGCCCTTACTGCAACCGGGCAAACTCATATAAGATCGGAACCGACGATTTGTCGCAACCGCGAATTATGACCGATCGATAATTCAATATCAGCCTCGTCCCCAACTTGACCAGTTTGACGGCAGCAAAACAGCGCAATCCTTGAAAATGCCTATGCCGCAAACTCGACGTCCTTAACACCGCAAATTTCGGTGCAACAACCTCAAAAAAACCAAAACAAAAACAAAACAAAAAACAGCACTTGATAAATCAATCAAGTGACGTCTGACACAATCAAGACTCATACTACTGAAAAAGAAACCAATTTTAAAGTAAAATCACTGTGCCTGACGACATCAACGTACGTACTACTGATTTTTTCGACATGAAACTTGATAAAACATCAAAACAAATGATGATATACTTATTGTCATTCAAATTTTTAGCCTCATCGAGGTAGGCACACCACTATATAACTGAAAGACCATAGTGTTAGCGTCGATACGCTGCTGCCGAATCCTCTCTTGTCAAGTTTAAATCTGCTACGTGACTAAGTTGCAAGCGGCCTGCTAAGATGTCCGCTAATTTATATGTTCGCGTTAACTTGGCTCCCTCAACCGCGGGGGCAAGTTGACAGAGTCTCGCAGAGGAAGGAAGGAAGGAAGCTTCTCCAGGAAAGCCGCGGGTAGCATAAGTAATCGTTGCCATCGTGTCGGGCAGATGCGACAAAGATCCCTTGTCCCTCTGGGAGGAGCGCATCGTCCTTATCTCTCCTGCTGCGGATTTTGTTACAAATGTACTCGCTTTTTTTCGTTCCCAGCTCTCATTCCTCGCTGCCAAATTTTTCGCACACCAAATGCAACGAACTCGCATCAAATGAATTGAGCATCCCCGAGGTTTATTAATTCCCCACGAAAGAGTTAGAGATAGGGAAAAAGTGAGATGGTGAAAAATTAAACTTCGTAAGAACCACAGTCAGGTATTTAAATCCGATTTTACATTTCGAATTAGCTGGGATTTTTACCGGACTTGCTCGATCTCAGTGCAAATAATAATGGTTGGTTAATGACATAAGACAACAGGAGCGCGGTGTACAAAGCTCTCGCGAGAGTCAAGAGGTCGCCTCAAATACACGGCGAAGGAAAATTGCCGCCCTCACACTCGGCAGCTGTAGGACAATGTTTTCTTATAATTAATGAGGAAGGGTCGCTGAATGGACCAGTACATGGCCGCAAGGATGGAAAGGGTGTAACTAAGAACGTAAGGCAATACCTTCGACGTTGGACAAACTTGCAAGGAATGTTCGTCGCGGAATGCTGCGTCGTTATTGGCCGCGTTTATCATCGACAGCGGCTCAAATTGTGTTGCACGTTTTTTTACCGCATACCCACACGTACGTTCGATCTGCGAGGCCGAACAATAACAAATGCCGACGTCAAAAAAAAAACTAAATAAATGTTGGCTCGCGAGACTCCGAGAAATACATCCGATCCATCAGTTTTGGAAAACACAATCTTGCCGTTAAATTGTGTATGAATTTTAGCTCCGTCGGGGATTATTGATTTACGTTTTGTTATATATACTGGCGGCACTGCACACTGCAGCATGTTATAACGAAAGGCTGATGGCGCGGTTGAAGAAGGGACAGGAGCCTTGTTTAAAATATCATTACTTTCGTTCTATGTCAATGTGAATTATATCGTGCATGCCGCGCTTGTGCCGCGCGCGTTTCACAAAACTCCGTGCAGCGTTCGTATTTAATTATGTCTGGTATCCGAATATAATGAAGTTTGATCGAACGACTCGGCAAGTTTGTTACAGAGTTTAGTCGAATGCCTGCGAAACAAGAATACTAACCACAGGCGTAATGCAAATTAAATTACACGGACCGGTGATCGGCTTGCAAAACACGACCAATTCCTTCTGCTTTTGTTATTTTTTTTTTCGAACATATTTCAGTGATTTCATGCGATTACAAATGAGTTTGAAGTCTTTTGTCATTCGCCTCAATTGGACGAAACATTAAATAACAATAAAACAAATACTTTTATCAAATCATGTTGCTGAATTATCGTAGCCATATAAATTATCGACGATGATAAGTACTTTCGATGGAATGCAATTCTTTAAGGTAATGAGAATCAATGACTCGTATAAATGATAAATTGGATCCCTGAGAATGGCATTCCGGAATTTTTTTTTTTTTTTTCTATCAAATTCAATGCAGAGTCAAACGATAGTGCAAACAAGTTTTAAGTTGGGGCTTGACTTTCGTCGAGCATAATTATCAAGAAAATTTGCAAACCTGCCTGGGGATCCCGGGGGCGTCATGCACTTGGCTATTTGACTTCAACGCCGATACATATTTCAATTGCAACAGGGGAGCGAGTCGTTTGTTTGCCAGTGACCAAAATTCAATAACCAACCAACGAAAAAGCTAATGTGTCTTTTTTTCAATTTTAAGAAATACAAATTATTTACACAATTTTCAAAAACAAATTAGCAATGTTAATAAAAGATCATTATAAACGGTTGAATTAGTCGGATATTTAAAAATAACGGATAATGATATCATTGCAATGTTGGAAACCAAAGAGCGAAAAAAAATCAATATTCACAAATTTTTTAAATAAAATCTAATTTTTTACTAATTTGGTATCCACAACTTAAGAACAGAACAATGGAAACTGTAAAACACAACAATTAAATAAAAAAACTTATGTAACTTGCAAAAGCATTAAGATTCAAAACAATAACTCGTATTTGTCGATACTGTGTTTCCAGTCAGTTTTGTTTCGTCATTTTTTTAAATCGCTTGAAAATTGTACACCAATTTATTTCCATTTTCATTTTCCTTTTTTTTTTCTTTTTTCACTAACAAAACGCCCTGAATTCTTTTCTATTTTTGAACGTCGGTGTTTTGTAAATTGTGTCTTATCAGACGGGCGACCGCGTGCGTGTTGCCAAAATGGTATATTCGGTAAAGATAACGCGAAAAAGCGTACGATTAATTGCAATTCGCAGGCTATTTGTGTTCGCGTGCAACGATCACTCGCAGATACCGCGAGCGAACGACCGTATGCACGTGTATATACGTAAGGTCGGCGGTACAGCACTGCTCTGCTGCTGCATAATCTGGCCACGATAAAACATCGGCGAATTCGCACGATTGAATTACAGTTTAATTAACTCGCGGGCAATTAAGCCCATCCTCCGACTCGCGCAACCCACTCCCCAGTCATCCTTCTTTGCATCCTGCCTCTGGTACCCCGCGCCCTCCCTCTCCGGCATTCGCTTCCTGTCTCGTGTGTTCGCGGATCAAGCGTATCCAACTTGACGTTTTTTCCCCGCAAGTTCCGCCAACGGTAAGCTCGCGATTTCATCAAAAACTTTTGCGCGCTCAATTTTACGCTACTTCACCGATATTTTTTCTACGCCGCTTCTCTTGTCCAGATTTTATTATTTTTGTGTGTGTATTTTTTTTTTTTTTTTTTTTTAGAATAATTATTTTAGCACAAGAAAACATTTCAATAAATTTTATTGATTCGTGATTTTTCAGGCCGAATTTTATTGTGATCAACGTATAGCATTCGCAGTTTTCAGAATAAGGTTTTAATTTTATTATTCTATTATTTTATGGGATCAGGATATCAAGGACGTTTATCGCGATTGAAAATTGAAATCCCAGTTGATACAGAAAGTTGGGACCTGAACGGGGCGAGGTGTTTCAGCTTCAGTTCAAGAGACAAATCGATATAATTTTATCGAAACTACCGGGCAACTCGTAACTTGGATCTCGCACGATATCGAAACTGAAGTGAAAATGCCCGCGGCTACGCTTATCGGCGGTTGCTCTTCGTTCCTATCCAATGTCTTTCAGGAGATCGCCCCTAAGGCCGATTAACGATCGCGACGTTTCTCAGCCGGTTATTATTGCTATGCGGCACGCGTCATCTCTCATTTCAGTATAACTTGTCCTATCAAAGCGTTCAATTTTACATTCAACGGAGGAGACTGTTAGACGCACAGGCCGCGAATTGTTTAATCCCCAAAAACGAAACATCCAGAGTGTTGGTGCAGGTCATAAATATTTTCGCGCTCGTAGTCATTGACTAAACCGCCCAGGCTTAGGCCGTAAACCCCTCGTAATTATTCACTCATCGTTAAATTTGTGGCCTAGGTGGTAATAACGGCATTCCATCTCTCCACGATGCTCACACACCTTGCTTGGTAATTGTTTGCCGGCTTGACAGACTCATGAAAAATTTCATCTCCATTAAACAAGCCAACGTTACATCACACGCGCGGTGTAAAATTATACCTAACCGCGTCACTCTGCATTCCCAGTTTAGGGATTTTAGGAACTTTTTCTCTCAACGGTTGGATGACAAATTATGTGACCTACTTTTGTAATGACCCCTGTAATATTCTCTTACTTCTTTTATCTCCATTTCGAAAAGCACGATCGACAATTTTAAATGAATTTGTTGATAAAAAAAAGGAAGAGGAAAGAAATTCAAATTTACCCGCTGAAACGATCTCGGACAATCAATTAAGTGACGGTTGGATGCAGGCAAGTTTAACGACGAGGCTGCCAACATTCTTTTTAACGCGAGAATTGTCGATTACGCGAAAAAAAAAGTTTTAATTAGAAAAATTTCTACCGCTTCTTCTTTTTTCTTCCTACCTCGCGTAATTAGAGAAGAACGGCGTGGGTATTAATGTTAATGACATGAGATTATGACGCGAACAAGTGTACGTGCGTATGTTCCGTTGCGCCGAAGATTCATAATTAAGTGACGATGCTGCTTATTACATCCGAAGAGTTTCCGAAGAAGCGAAATAAGGTGGAAGAGCGAGGCGCTGGGCTGCGGTTACTCGCATAATCTCTTTCATAATGCAGACGCAAAGATGAAGCGCGCAGGCCGGACCCGCGGTCTTGAATATTTCAGCTCGTTTTGCGCGCCTTTTTCGCCCATTATTCATCGATAATGTGTGAAAACTTTGTTCATTTTACAACTCCCGATGAATTGCAAAAATTTGCCCCTTGTTTACAGTGCCCCGGATGCACCCCCACGTTCCTTGACGTTTTTTTTCTTCTATACGTGTCGCGAAATCTCAAACGAACATCCACTATGAGACGACACCGTAACGTAAAAAGCAAAAAAAAAAAAAAAAAAAAAAAAAAAAAAAAAAAAAAAAAAAAAAAAAAAAAAAAAAAAAAAAAAAAAAAAAAAAAAAAAAAAAAAAAAAAACATAATTTCCAGTTTCAAACGACTCAAATTTTATGATGATGAAAACTTTTTGAAATACAAGGAACAAGTTTTTGAGTGAATTTGGAAATTAATTTTATTAGGTTTGAAATATGTAAATCTTGGTGGAGCTGATCCTTAAGTCCATCAAGTCGACCTTGACAGTTTCTTTGATTATCGTTTGACCATGCAAACCCATCAGTTTCTGGATAGTACTCATGTGTCGAAGAGAGCCAAAGTGAAGAGAGCAAAACGTCAAATGCCGTCTCGTGACAAATAGAAGCTTTGTGCTGCGACAATGGGGAGTTTATTTCCGGACCGGCTGGACCTACAATGTAGGCACTATACTGTAATTAAATTCCCAAAACCAAGGATTCGGAGGTTAGAGCACGACAAGGGGTCGTTCTCGGCGGTGGACCAACGGAGCTGGAAGCCTTAGCATATTGCATACTGCCCGGTCCTTACTACCCTCCCCCACCTGGCGCTTTATATCAGGTTGCTAACGCCATATTGTTCGCACTATGTTCCTACTTCCTTCCTTTCTGGCCGTGTGTAGCCTTCAGCGTCTCTCCTTGCCAACACAAATAAGATCACCGACAAAAATCACACTGAGTGTAAATTTACTAAAGTCCTTGAGTTCGGGCTATGAATCAATATTGACCTGAGACATTATTTACATCTTAGGTTGTCTCGGTTATCGTTAAATTTTTGCATGACGAGGTAAATTGTAACAAAAAACAAAACAAATAAAATAACGATGCGATAAAAAGGGAAGTCAACAAATAAAGTTGGTTTCAGTGACTACACGATTGTGCATTGTGCAAGTTAATGAAATCGACGTTGTTGAGAGCATTGACTTTGGGAAGTGATTATAAACCACGGAGAGACGACTTTCGGAATACGAAGATTCTGAAAATCCTCGGAGCTTAACGGCACAAGAATCTCACTTTGTTTTACAACAAACGCTCTACCCTACATTACAAATTTCATGGAAAAATAGAAGTAGAAGAACAAGTTTTACAGCAAACAAACAAAAAAGGATGGATGAAAATTAAAAGTTTTCTCCGTCGGGTGAGTGTATCAATGCGAAAACACGAAGACTGATGAACTGTTTCAGAAAAAGCCGCAGGGCGTTCTCCACCAATTTTTGGAACAAAATTAATTTCAAGAGAAATCTTAACCCGAAACGTATATCCTTTCAGGGAGCTTAAGCTGATGCAACGCTGACTATGAAGCGAGATCGCTCATGCGATGACACGAATAGCGTTTTAATGCGCGCAGGAGAATATCGGGATCTCGTCTAAGAGGTCGAAAACGTTGCGGGCGGTTCAGGGTTAAAATGAAAGTTGGAAGCGGAGCTTGCCGCAGCAAATCCGGCTTGATTAAAGCACTGTTGAAGGAATCCGTAACCCCATCACTTTGACCCCGAAGCGCTTCTTATTTTGGCCTGGTACACCTCCTCTACCTACCACCCCCACGCTCTTTTTCACCGACCAACCACGCCCTTCGGCCGCAAAGAAACTGCGTATTATCTTAATACAGTCTTGCACCATACCGGAATACAGCTATATTTCATTACAACTCCACGGTCTCCCGGCTATACGAAACCCTTTCTATTTCGATTATAACCGTTGCCAGCGAGCTTAAGGAAATATCGGGAATCAAGCCGAGGGGTGACGTTTTATTTGCTCTTATTTACACGCCGGGAATAAGACTTGGATTATTATTATAGAATTTTCATTTAAGTGAATTTTTTTTTAAATTCAAAATCAAATCATTATTTTAACTAATAGACAAAAATAAATATCCTTGGTTCAAAATAAATCATCTTCTTGGAGGAAGAATAATTATTTGATATAATTGAAGAATCATGAAGAAATTAAAAATGTTGTCTTCGTCTTTTCTATTCACGCTTTTCATACGTAATCCACTTGACTCTGAGGTTTTTATATAAATGAAAACATTAATAAATGTTACATGAAATGACATTGGTGTGTAGAGTTGGTTTTTGCATGATTTCAATTCATGCAAAAAGAATCTCTTTTGTAAATCTGAGTTACAAAATTGGAAATTTTGTAACAAAGTTGTATTCATGCATGAATGCAGAGACAGAGCGAGGGTGAGAGAGCCAAATGTTGAAATTTGTTGTAGCAACAGCCTTCAGCGATTAGTTGAGAGTCAGCGCTAGATTTGAGAAACTAGCGTAAACGCGGACCAGTTACTTACAAGACGTGAGACAGAGAGAACTAGGGAGAGCGGACGAGCTAGAAAGGAAATGGCAGTGACGTTACCGGCTCAGCCCTGTGAAGCTCGGAGAGAAAGCAGTTTCAGGGGGGGGGACAGCGGCTGTGTATTTACGACGTTACAATGCCCCAAGGGCTAATCCTTGCCTCGAGCGCCGCTGCGAATTCTCCCTTTACCCGTTTAGATGCAATCCCATCCGAGCCTCGCCGGACCACGGATTGAAGAGAGCAAAATTGTAAAACTCGTAGGAAAGGCAAGGCAAATACACTGCCTTGCACTCACCTACCAAACTGGTTACATTTACATCACTATCATGCGACCCAAATTGAATTAAGTTCCAGCAAAAGGTTCCCTCCCTAAAAGCAGCTTTCAACATTCGGACGAGGATTATAAATTACTTTACTCATCATTTCTAATACCGTCAATGAAGTAACGTAATGCTAATTAAACAAAAAGTATAAAAGTAAAATTGCCTTCTATATTTGATTACAGTTTGAACTTTTCAACGTTGGGCTATAATATTCATTCTTTTTTGTTCAACAGCAAAATGTTATCAGCGCAAGATTCCTTCGAAAATATTCGACTTGGTATCGCTGAGATATAAGATCTGAGCGGAAATATGTCGGCCGATTTTCGCATAGTTTTGTTGAGTTTCGCGAAAGGCACGCGACCGGCTGGAACTTGAAAAAGAAAGAAACGATGGGAGAAAAAAGAAGGGACTGAGGTCTTTGCGGTTACTCGTAGTTATAGCGGCCGAAGGGGGTGCAAGGGATTGAGGTGAAATGAGGTGAGCGGTAGAGGCGAGCCAGACGACCGTAAGTATTAAATAAATCTCCTTAAGCGGATTAGGGTGCTAGCTTTCCGGTATTTTAACGCTGCTTCCTCTGCGATTCAGAAAACGTATATCATCTGTGTCCAAAACTGATTTCCTTCTTTTTTTATTCCAAGCACAGTTGGTAATTACACTCTTGGGCGCACTTTTTGAATTGCACGAGTCAAAACACTAATACACTATTTCTAAAATTATTAAAATTTATTGCCTTTAATCAGACGTCAGAGCGATGCGCCTGTATATTTTTCAGATGTGACGTGATCTCATTTTTATTTTAGATTTATATTATATGATTAAATTATTTATCCCACAAAATACTTAATGCATAAATAAAAATTTAATAATTCCTATTCCGTGATCACTATTTCAGGTTGTTGTAAAACACTGCCTCTTGTCGCCATCTAGGAATCACCTTGACAGACGCTGTCGCAGCTCCTGCAATTTCCATTTCAAAAAATAGTTGATCCTTTTAAATTAGTAATTTGGAAACTAAAAGTTCAACTAGACACAAAATAAAAGTACAAAAAATGATGGACTGATTTCACAGGACTCTGTAAAGTCAATGCAAGATGTGTAACTTTGTGATAAAGAACAAAGTAATGAAAGTATTGAAGGGTGTTTAATATCAACGAGACAAAAAGAAAGAGAATCGTTCATTAAGATAAAAATTGTACGGAAAGAAGCTAATATCGATAAATGAAATCTTAATCGTTTCATCGTTGAAATGAAGCGCCGGGCATTACTTATAATCTATCGCAGTCTTAGCGTCTTTCATCTCTTCCTCTTTAGAAGCAAGGACTTTATCTCATTGAGATGCTTCTGGAACCCCTTCAGCGGCACTACCACCTTGCTGCTTGCCATTGGCTAAATAGCTAACTTCGCGCAACTATCCCAATAGATTATGATTATTGTGGAGGAAAGCTCTGATTTATGCAATTATCATAAATTCATGCTCCCTCCCACGTTCTGCCACCTTGCGTATGCTCAAGACGCTCCTCCTGTGTCTCTATTCACGAGATTTCAATAGCAAATTATGTACCAGTCTGGTCTCTTCATCGTCACAGAAAAATGTCTCTGCTAAAGTTTCGGCTACGTTTCATGTTACTTATACATACCCACGCCAATTCACCTTTTGTGCATCTCTCTACAAATTTTATCTCAATTTATGTGATCGAGATTGAATTTAATAACTCGCGCTCTAACATTACCAAATATAATTTTCATTAATGAATAAAGGGGAGGGGAGTTCAAATTCTTGAATCAATAAGAATTGACATGAGATATATTTTAAAGAATATTTTAAATCTATACATCTAATGAGGCCGCCTACCAGCATTATGATAAAAGTATCATGCCTGATCAAATCATTATTGCATTACTTAAGTTAAAAATTGTATGGTAAAACTTCATTTTTCATGTATTCATCAATTTTGTTTTTCAACATAATTAAATTCAAACAAATAAAATATAACTGAAGCCACGTTAAAACATTTTAATTCGTTCGAAATTCAAGTCCAATATTTAATAACGATATCATAATTTGTTTTTACCAAGCGACTGTTCCGGTCGTACCAGTTTGAACCAAAGTCAATTTCTTACTTTCAGCAAAGTTGAGGACACCGCTCAACCTAAACATCAAACGATATCCCAGTCTTCTAAATTCTCTACGTTATCAACCCTTGTACAAATCTGTGCCCTGTTTTACCGGCACCGGGAAACCCTCGACCGTCGGGTGAAAAACAACCCTTGCGACAATTCGCAACCCCCTACATTATCCATCACCTTCTCAATTCTACCTTACCGCCGGTAGGTGGCTCTGGTATATCGATCGCGGAATCAACATCCGGAATCTGGACCAGAATGCCAGCCCGTCGACGCAGCAGCCCCACTACAAGTTTGCCAAGTTGCCCAGAACCCCCCTCCCCAGTCGAAACTTCTCGACAAACTTTAAAAATCGTTATTTCACCAAGAAGCAATCTCGCAGCAGCTTTTCTGACGCTTTGCAGCGAATTCCTGAAGACGCACGCCGGATATCGGGGCGTCCACTCGCGCGAACGACGCGCGAGAACACGTCAACCCTAAAGTGAGCCAAAGAGGTCGGGCGTAATTAATCAGCGTCATTGGCGATAAAGGAGTTTGTCGTTTCGATCCCCGGAACAATGCAATCAATTATTCCATCGCCGATTAATTAATTCCTGACACTGATGATATTAAGGAAAACATGATGAGAAGTTCGACGAAAGTTTCGCCCTTGTTTCAGCAAAAGATATCTGACACAATTTTTTTTTATTTCTATGATAGGTCCTCTTGTTTGATTCTTTATTTTTGGTCTAATGTAAAAGCTCAGAATTTGCGTCGGTTATATCGGCCAGATCGATTTGGTCCTGATCGAAACAACTGATGGGTCTAAAATTCAATTAGACTTGGACAAGAATTTGATAATAATTCTCTCTCCAAGCCCAGGGACGGGTATTTTATTTGAGTATACAATTGTAAAATGGAGTAAATTAATGAGATTAAAAGTAAAGCAATTCGCAAAATGAAAGCCGCTGGCCTGCAATGGAAGGACAACAAAAAGCCCGAGCGTCGACAAAAACCGATAATTCCTGCGACGCAACTACACACATAAACGAATGCAACGTTATATCGGCCGTCTGATCTGCTGAAATCAAAAACTGGCGGATGTATAATTTGACCGAAATGAAAGGTAAACAAGAAAATATGCAGGTCAGATACAACGGCGTGATATAAAGCGGAGCTCGGTGCTTTGGGGCGGTACTTATCGGATCACGCGACAGGCGTTGCAACGGAGCTGACCTACGAATCCGTCCGATTGATTTCAATCAAGTATGTGGATTAGAGTTATCAATCAATTACGAGGTCAACGTTTGATAAATGCTCGGTACGAATAATGAGCTAATTTTTTAAAACAGAGCAGAGATTAACAAAATTGATTTCCGATTTAATGTGCCGATGTAATGAAAAAGTCAAATTTAAAGAGGATAAAAAGTGAGAATACAAAAATAAAACGATATTAGAAATATAAAAATGTTGAAATGCAAAAAAATAATTCGTCTGATTTTTCGATTTGGATGATAATTAAGCTCGTTTTTAAAATTTTAATAACAAGTGAACAAATTGCACCGGTGATATTGATTTTGGTGCAGGAGAGCGGACCCAATGGCAAAGACAAATAATCGAAAACTGTTTGAAATGAAATTTTTTAATTTGAAAGTGTATTAAAACTTTTGCCCGGGCGCTTTGAAAAAGCTGCAAAACTTTTAATCATATCCAATAGATCAAACTACAGACATATATTCCCGAAGTAAACTTTATGACGTCTTTAGTTTTCCAAAGAAAGTTGAATCTTGTTAGACGAGATTAATTCGTTTAAATTTTTCAAAACCAATTTCTCCTAAGAAATATTACGCAACTTTTTTCAGCAACTTTCGCGGTTGTTTTGCTTTTTTCCATTCTTATTCTTCGTCCTTTTTTTGTTCGTGCTAACTTTGGCTATTCTGTTCTTTCGTTTATCCAATATGAAAGGGGATAGAATTTACCAAATGAGTGATTATTGATTCAGCCATATAGTCATTTAAGTTAAACAAGTTTGAATGCAAGTTGTAGTCTGTCTATTGAATGGAGTCGTTTACAGAATAGGGGCATTTGATGAAGAAACAAAGTAGGAATTGACGGGACAACCAGTTTAATTGATTGTGATTAGATTAAACTACCCGAAAAGATTATTCAAATGAAAACTAAGCACGATATAAAATAAATAAGTTGCGCAAACGATGGTATAAAGTGTAACGTGTTAACAACCGTGAACCATTTCTAAGATCACAAAATGTCGCGAAAAACTGTAAAAGCGTCTGGTAAAAGTAATGAATTTTTATATCTCAGATTAAAACAGTTGATAAAATTGTTTGACGTTTATTTTTGGATTATTTTTCTGGCTTGACTTTTTTAGTACAAAATGAAATACTTTTTTCGCCCTGACACATAATGACGTCTAACACTAATTAAAAAATGTTTGTCGCGTCCAATGTTATAAATATGAGTGAATGCAAACCACGCAAAGCTCAAAGGAAATGTCAATTTCAATTGTTGATGATGAAAAATTGAGTAATTAAAAGTTAAGCTTTACCTTTTTTGGCGTTGGGTGCAACACAGTTACTGGAACTTGACGCGGTATTGAAACAGGAGGAAGGTGAATCTGCTCTGGCGTAGGAAGTGGAGGCACTCTAGTTTCTTTACTTGACGGCAGTTCAAGAAGGTGCTGAATTGAATGATTTCGGTTTGTTCTTTTCGACGCCATCCTGCAAACAAAACACGTTTACTTTATTAGTCACTGAAAAACATTAAATCGCCATTTTTATTTTTTATTTTTGCCTGTTTTATTTATACTTTTTTTTATTATTAAATTTTTATTTTAATTTGCGTAATTTTCATCGATAAATATTTAAAATGTCCCATGCAAAAGTAATTAAAATTGATATGAAAAAAATAATAAAAGCTGCGAGAGCTTTGCGAAATAATGAATTTGTAATCAACAAATACCAATGCCAACCGCGCGATAGACTAATTAGCCTGCATTAAAGCCCACGAGCCAGGACGACTAAAAAATGATCGAAATAATCAATATAAACAGTACGGTACATGATTACGGACCCGTGTCTGAATTTTGCGTTAATGTAAAGCACAAAAAACCGCAAAAAGGAAAAACTTTTGTCCTCCCTCTCTCTGTTTCTCTCTCGGGTCGTCGTTTCACTGGATATTGGATAAAACTTTTGCATTTAACTTTGCCGTGCTATCGGGAGAGAGCGACCAACAAAGCTCATCAGCTGAAACTTTTCCGGGACAGCGTTACGCGCGAGTCGTGCTAGACAGAGAGCGAGAACGCCGAACAAGAAAGAAGAGAGGCAAGGTGGCGCGCGCCGCACAAATTGCACGCTCTCCGTGTGCGCTTTACATCCACATCGACGGGTGCGAGTGTCCGAACTATTGAGTTTATCCTGTATATACACCGCCGCAACAAAAACCAACAAAAGTATGGACGAAAAAGTTGCGCTCTCGTCGGGGTGAACAAAAATGATTTGAATAATCGTCCTGAAATAGAGTTGAAGACGCAAAGAAAAAGGCGAAACAAAACGAAGATTTCCGCAAAGCTGATGATTTGTAAATGTTGCGATTATAAAATGCTGTCGCTTAAGGTACATTCATAATTCGCTCATCTTTTGTGATACGAATTTCAGAATATAAATTATTATGTTCTTCTCGAGAAAAACTTTTTTTCCTTGAGTACTTTGTGCAACAAGCTCTGACGACCTGCCGGTACTTGGTCTTGTCGTCCACTGTGCAAGTAGGAGCAAATTGTTTAGGGATTAAATGAATGGCAGAGAAAACAAACGTTCGCGGGAAAAAGGTGAATTCTCGAGACGGTTCATGCACACACATACAGCCTTTACAGAACGAGAGATAACGAATTTATGTATAATCAGCCGAGAAGTTACAACGAGAAGACTGTCAATTTAATTAAAACGACGATCCTACCTCGAAGTTGAACTCAATTTCAAGTAAATCAGCTCTTTTCAATTGATTCTAACAACGAATGCATCATAACTCGCGAAACTTTGTCCAATTCCAAAAGTTGATTAAGTTTTCAATCGGTTTTTCCTTATTTTCAAGTTCCCATCAAAAACATGATTGCGATCACAGTGTTCAAAATTCGTACAATAGTACAGCAAAAGTTTGGTCGTGCGAAAAGTGTTTCTTTAAATGTTCATGAAAGTTTTAACTCCGGCGTTTAAAAATTGAAAGATCATATACTTTCAATTACAATTAATCATTTTGAATGAAGTAAAAAAAGAATGAAATTTCCAATAGAGCTTGTCGGTAATTCAATTTCGATTTTATTTAAATGGTGAAATAGAGGTTTCATCCAGAGATGTTTGCTTTGAAGATTGTTTGCAATTGATTTGATCAATTTGTAGCCAATTACGTTTAGGAATAAGCGAAATAATTAACTTATCAATATCATATCAAAGTATCCCAGGTTGCTACTCTTGTCTTCTTAACGCAGATTAAATTATTTATTTATTTATTTATTGCAAGAAATTGCCTCTTGCTGAGCAAGTATGGCTGATTAAATTATTATGACTAGTCGATAGTGAATAAATACAATAATTAATTATTCTAATTTTATCATGTATTACATAATTGTTAAAGCAAAATCATGTTGTTAATTACAAATTAAATTTAAGTAAAATTGCGAATGGTTAAATTGTATACCAACGTCCATCCCTCTGATCCTCTTAGCTCATTAATTAAAGTTCATAAAATCTATTCAAAGCTAAAATTCAGAGGAAAATATTAAACCTTAATATAATTTCAAAAAATAAAAATATCTCCATTCCTATCTCTTATCAATTCGTTAAGGATCAATTTTTATCATTTATCAATTAGTTAATCAATTAATCAAGGATTAATGTTAATCATCTGTTGATCATCTTTGGTATACGAGGGCATGAAAATATGTTGACCTTTAATTTCATTGTTTTTTTTTATCTTAACATATTTCGTGGAAGTGAATTTTCTGCGTTTGAGATGTACTTTACAAGCGAGTATTCCCTTTAACTCCTGAAACCTTTTTATCTCAATCATTACGAATGAAAAAACTTCATCGTGGGATTCAAATAAGAACTCGATTGAAATTCTATTCAAATTAACAAAGTTATAATGTAAAAAATTTTTACTTTAAACTTCAAATTGCTGTCTGAAAATTTTATTCCTCGTTAAAAAAATAGCGAAAGAAGTTTTTATCTTTAATAAACTTTTTCTCGTTTATAAGTTATAACATTATTACAAAACAAAATGATTTCATCGTTGACCAGAAGTAAACTCAGGAAATGGAAGAAATCAAAAAGCAAAAAAAAAATTAAAAATAAAGTGCACTTTCTCAAAAACAAATCAACGATTTGTTTTAAATGTCAAAGAATTTTTTTTTTTCAATAACTACAAAAAAGTTCAAGGATTAAAAAAACAATTGGCCAAAAAAAAAGTGAAAGATAAGCCATCATCGAGACCATGAAAGTCAAACGATTCCGAGTCGTGTCAAGATTGAATTACGGTCAACAAACCAGCTGCAGCACACAACTCGGCCTGTTTTAAAGGCTCATTTGGATATTCGACGGGACAAAACGCAAATGGAAAACAAATTATTAAGACCGCGCACGTTTTCAATTGCAAGAGCAAAATCGATAGAGCGCTAAACTGGTTAATTCATTGCGTTCAATGCTCTCGCGTGTTGGAGGTCCAAAACGCGCGCCCTCGTTATGGCTGACGGACGAAACTGAAAAATTGAAAGTCAAATGGCCAGATTTCATATCGAAACATCACTGATGAACAAAATGTATAACCGGTTACGAATTCATCGCAGATCGAAGGAAACACGAACAATACTTTTATTTCAGTCGAACCTAACTTTTGCAACTTTAATGCCCCAGCGCTTACAAGCAATTTAACACGGCAAAATTAACTTTTCAGTTTTAGCAAAGTTTCCTGGCGACTTAACCGCGCGCCGCCAAGTCCCCCGTCTCCCTCTCTCCCCCTCGCTCGCTCTCTCTCCTCCCGCTTTTGACTAGTTTGCTATCTCCTTTTATCGATACCCCAACTCATTTCAACATGGTTGAAAAGTTCGCTACATCAACTTTTCTATAGCCTTTTGTCAATGGCAATTTTTCTGTGTACGTTTTCATTATTGCCGAGAGAGATAAAGAGGGAGGTAGAGGTGGAGAGAGGCAGATAGTGAGTAAGAGAAAATACGAAAACAGTATCAAGCGCGTGGACCGCGGTACCCACGACGCAGAATCCGTTAATATCGACGGATTATGCACTTGGCCCTTTCTTCTCAAATCATATTTTCTCGGCTACAGAGGAAACGGCCTCTCAACCGCCATGTTGCTGGTGTACAATCTCCCAGCTATTTCTGTGACCCATCAACTTTTTAAAAACGCTCCGCATTATACTCATAATGAATACAAACAACTACTTGCATGTGAAAAAGCATATATGATTCTCAATGACAAAAATGTATGCTTCTGTTCGTTTCAGTTTGTTGTTCAAGTTTAGAATACATATTTTTGAAATCAAAAATGCAACATTTCAGTTGGCGGCAAGTGTAACGTAATAAATATAACAATCAAAAATGGTGTCTAATCGTCTAATCGACTTGTTATGACATTATCAAGTACTTCTACACTAATTAGCCCGGTTAAAAACAAACGAAAGATTAAAATTTCTTCAAGATGAAAATGAAAAAACCTAAATGGAGTTGAAAATTCGTTCAATATAAAATATAATATCAAA
The DNA here is from genome assembly GCA_030522925.1 of Trissolcus japonicus. Lineage (NCBI taxonomy): Eukaryota > Metazoa > Arthropoda > Insecta > Hymenoptera > Scelionidae > Trissolcus > Trissolcus japonicus. Next base: position 31,060 of record JAPYZS010000121.1, on the reverse strand, counting down.
GCTTTCCTCAGGCAGAAAAAAATTATAGCAAATGCATCTTCTTAAAAATGACTCGGCTGAGGTGTAATAGTTGGTATAGTCTGAATAAAAGTTTGTGCCAACTTCTTTTTTTTTTGCTCCGAGTTTGAAATTAATAAAAAATAAATGAACAGACTGTTTGAAAGCTAATTAAAACTTCTTCATGAAATGCCTTGTTTATTTTGAGCCCGGGAAATGTGCTGAGCAATCGGGAAAGATCCGATTAATAGAAGATAACTTATCATAATATTTTTTGTCATCATTTATTAGTTATTCAACATTTATTTTTGTGTTCGTATGGAAAATTTAATAGATAAAAATGTTTAGTTTGAAAAATAGTTTAGAATCTTGTCTGTCTCATGATTTCTTCTCTCTTCTTGATTTTAAATGAGGGATTCAAACATTTTTTCATTAAAGCATGTTTTTAGTTAACACGCACTCAGAGTAAACATTTCATTCAACCTATTAAATTGTAAATAAATTTAATAAACTTTATTAAAATTATTAAATAAATTTTATTTAATTCAATTACAATTTAATAGGTCGAATGAAATTTTTTCTCTAAATGCAATAATGAATTTCTTGCAAATTAAAGGGACAGGAGATTGCAATTATTCCTCATAAGCAAATGAGACTGTTAATTTCACGTATACGAATATTTAATGCCCGAAGCTGAGAGGTCAAACTGCAATTCACGATACTTCACGTTTCCTATTCCTTTATCCAGAATTGAATAACGTATATTACACGACTAGTAACTCGAAGAGTAAACAATACAATATTATTAACGCAGCAAAACTTTGATCGCAAAATCATCTCAACAATATTAATTAAGTTTATATATAAACCGTTTTTGACCTCTCAAAAACCTTGTTGAAATTAAGATAAACTGGAAAATCAAAATTACCATCTATTAAAAACGCATATATGCATAAATGCATTATTATTTTGTCATCACACACGGACGAAAATATATTTGCAAATATATGTCAAATTTATATTTATGATATATATAGTATATTTTTTCGATAACATTTATATTAAGTTTATATTATACTTATAAAACTTATTGCCGCTTTATAAATAATTTACAAAAAGAATATGTAGAATCTCTACGAATGTATTTTAAATATCTTAAATATACGTGAAATATATGTTCAAAAATCTTTTCGTCCGTGTGGGGTGTTTTTCTTAAAATACCTTAGTTAGTTTATATTTTTATTAATAAATTTTTTAACATTATTAATATTTTCATCAAATGACTGTTCATATTAAAGGGCTCATTTTAAACAACTATTAAGCATTTAGTTATGAATTAGGATTGTCCATTTATTGATTAAGATGTTTGTGAACCAGCAATTAAAAGTATGAGAATAGTGTGATTAAGGTTGTGAACAATGAGTTCCGAAAAAAACTGAGTGAAAACGCTAGGAAGAAAAGGTTTCGTGATTAACTGCTAGCCCCGTTCTTGCAGTTTACTTTTCTAGGCTGAATATGCGCGGGAAGAAGGTAAGCGATGTGGATTATAATATGCGTCACACGCAGGCGCACCGATCCGTGAAAGACTCAGAGATATCATTTTACCAAGAAACCAAAGTTCCAACAAAAGTCAGTTATGAAGTTACAAAAGTGATAAATTGTAACGTAATCATCCCTTTTTTTCATTACAAACAAGTTACTGACAATCGCAAATACAATTCTGTTCTCGCTATATCATCCATCTTGAATCAAATGAAAAATTGCATTACATATATTTCTTATTATGCATTCTACATTCCCTCTATTCATACTTTGAATGTATGCCGTTTTTAAAATGTTATTGAATCGCATAGTTTGACTGTTATAAGATCAAACTGCAAATTGAAATGATAATGAGATGAGGATGTTAAAAAAATCGTGATTTAAAATAAAAACGCTGGTGCGAGCTTTAATTAAAAGTTGATTCTCTTTAGCTCGATTTTACTATTGGACTTGGAATATAAAAAATTTTTTTTGGCACAAAAACTGAACTTGCATTCGAATATTTCTGTTATCCACCTATAACTATAATTATTATTATAATTCAATTCACAATAAGACATCATTAAGTTTAATTAATGTTTGATAAAATTTCTCATTTCAGAAACACAAAGATCAATTTCCAAAGTTCAAACGAATTTCGAACTGCTTAGAAGTTTCTTTTTTTCACCAAACTCAACACCGTAACAAGTTTCAAGTTGGAAACTTGCGAGTTAAGCAATGATGTGTTGTATATGTTAATAATGCAAGATGTACCAAAACTGGTGTTAAATATTTCACCTGCAAAGTTTGCATGAATTACAGGGGATGAAATAGCAGAACAGACAAAATATTTTAAAAATAAACCACTCGTACTGGTCAAATTTTACACAAATAATTGAATCCTGAATCGGGGTATTGAAATTTTAATGTGAGATTTTTTAAACGTCGATAAAATTTCAACGTAAGCAGGTATTTATAGAGTGAAATATTCAATTTCGCGCATTGAATACTTATAGAGTACACCTAGCGGATGAAATATTTTCAATTATTTCGGAGAATACTATTTATATCGCTTTGAAAAATGGACGAACGGAAAAAAGTGACTGTATGGAAGTGGAGAAAGACACGGGCGAAATAATCACAGCTGAAAAAGTTTTAATCATCGAAAGTTATGAATTCCAATCGTCAAAGCGAATGTATTAAATCAACTTTTGATTACACGTTCGATACTCAGAATATAATCATAGCTTCCAACTCAACATTTTGAAAAAATAATTCTAACAAAAAGGAAGTTTCCAGTCAAAGGAACAAAAACGAATCGATGATATTTTGTTTCAACAAACAACCAACTCTCAACAAGTTTCATTAACAAAAATCACGTGTTAGTCCGAGTTGAGAATGGATATATAGAAAAAGGCTACGATATTTGAGCAAAGTTTCGTGTTTCGAAACGAAAAAAGAAATGATTGATGTTCAGAAGCAGATCGAAGTTTCAATGAAATGGCCAGTTTGATAAAACGAAGGCACTTTGTGTTGGTTAAAAAAAAAAACTTTTGACACGTTCAGTCTTTCTCGACTCATTCAATCGAACCATTCGCGCAATGAAAAAAAAACATCACTACAAGAAATCATAAACTCGTCAGGAAAAGAACAAGACACATCATTTTGTTTAAAAAAGAATTTCCTATTGATTTTTTACCAAAGGAAAAAATTTATTCGACACAAAATGAAACTATCATGTTCTGTCGAAAAATTTGCATCAAAATTCTGTCGCGAATTTTCATTTTTGTTCTCATTAAAAATTGCTAATTCAAAATCTATTTGTCACTTTGAAAAAGAAGAATCTCTCTTGACAGGAAAACATTAAATTCTTCTGAGAAAACATTCTTCTTCTCAGTATTCCTTTCAAAGAACATTTCTTAGAAGAAAAATCATTTTTCTATCAGAACAATGTAAATATTTTTATATTATAAAAAATTAATTAATGGCATTTTTAGTTAAAATTAAAATTGTTTTAGCAAGATGATATTGGTATTGAAGGCTGAAATTATTAAAATACGAAAAATTGTTTTGAATTAATATGTGATCACAAATTCACTAGTATTACATATTACCCCACGTGTCACATTTACCCTAATTAGCTCTATACGAGACAGTATTTGCTGTATTTACATATTTGTTTGATAACACTTCCTTGCCTAAGGTTCGTCCGGCCATGAGGAATAGCAAAATTTTGGTTTTAATTAAACTAAAGTTCTCCTTCGTATTGGTTTCAGCTTAGTTTGACCCACCTGGTCGCTCACGCTTGTCTTGCCGCCCAAATCGCGAAGCTATTTGTTACTGCAGCATCAATACAGACGTTTCACTTGACAGTAGTATCATACTCGCACACGTGCACCCAAATACTCCTCCCACCTTGGCACAGACACTGTTACATCACCATCGCACAAATTCAGCAATCCGGCTGTGTTTCCGTCATTTTTACAATCGCCCAATTCTTATTACGTAGTCATAAACCAGAACCTCGTCGTGGGATAGCGACAAAAAGAAGGAGCAACTAGAAAGAAGTTGCGATGTCGCTGAATCGAAGGCACGCTGCAACACAGGAGCAGAACCGTCAGGAGCTTCGAAGAGATGCCGCTCGCTAAATATCAAAGTTTTGGTTCTCTCGCTCGCGCGCCGCTCGTCCCTCTGTTTGCGTCTCTCTCGCGCGGTTATCGTGGTGTCTCTGTCCGTCCGACGCGTCTCGCTCGGCCGCGTTATCGCGCCAACAACTATCGGAACATGCGCGTCACGACCTCGCGAAAACCCACTCCGGCGTTTTGCAAATCTCGCCCCTAATGAATCGGAAGACGATTATTCTGCGCCGCTTTCACTCTCGCGAGCTCTGTTATTTATTTGATTATCGATGCCACTTTTCTTCATATTTTCTTTTTTTTTTTTTTTGTTATTATTTTCTTTCTTTTTTTTGTTCTTCCCAGTTTCTCTCTTTTTCTCTCATTGACCACAATTTCGTATGACAAGAGACATAACTTACATCCGATCGGAAAAACTTTCCTCCATTTTATATCACTCGAAAGTTGGCGCGGGAGCAAAAGTTTTCCCTTGCAATTTAAATATTCATACGTCTTCTCTGTGTGAATGAAACCGCCGCGCCGACAGGGTTTTGAAACACACACAAAAAAGAGAAATCGCAATTTGCATTCGAGCAATCGGAAATCAATCCCGCGCGCGAACTAATTTGAAATGCAACAAAGTTTTCGGGGGACTCGCCACGTGTGACGATCGCGGAGACTACGGAGTTAATGACATTAGTTTCATCGTCGGCGGCCGACTTTATTGCCGGAATAAAACCAGGGACCGACTAGTCGTCCTCGTCGAACTTTCAGAATCGATATAATTTAACAAAAGAGGCACTCAAAGTTGACGACGTTTTCACTGTAATTCATGTGGTATTATAAAGTTGGCGTCAAGTTTGATTGATGAGGTATGGTTGCCCAAAGTTTTAATACCGCTCCGGTCTAAGCGCCGGTGCGAAACGACACGGCGGGGACACGCCAGTTCGCAAACTTCCCCGCCAGATATATAATTCCGACCGAATACTCGCCCGAAAATCAGATATGTTAAAGGGAGACCTGGTGACGTGTTACCGAGCAATATCTGACCTTTGCGATATAACCTGACCTGGGACCCGCTTTTTATCTCTTAATTATAAAGTCTTGTAAGTTTGATTGAATAAGTTTATCGGATATCTAGGACATTGCGGCGAACAGAAATTCCTATGAAATTATTGCGAGGGAATTTCATCATCGAAAAAGAAGAAGAACAAAAAGAAACTATTCAACTTTTTATTCAGAGTGAAATCTCGCGGGATGAAAAATACTTTTCATTTATTTATTTATTTTTTTTTTTCGAATGAATAACTTTATAATTACATTGTTGGTTAATATGTGAACATTATACATCTTTCAGTACTAAGAATCTAACGTCGTTATATAAAATATTGATTTGCCGTGGAAGCAAACACGAGAGAGCTTATACACATTGTTTGCCAAATTAACTTTTGAGATGATTCGTCGGAATAAAGCATATTAAAGTTCAGCGAGTTTGTTCTAGTTTTTAATTTAGTTACGGTTATGTACCGAATGTTTATTTCGAGCCAAACTTTTTATTGTATTCTTTTTTGCACCACTACTGACAAATGTTTACTCTGAAATAAAAAGTTGCAAACAAAAGAGAGTTACACTTGAAATCACACAAAAAAAATCATTCAATGAAAAATTACCCAAACAATGAAATTACATTTGGATATTTCTTTTGACTAGCCTAATTTTTTTATTGGCAAACGAAAAACAAAAAGTAAACGAGCATGATTTCGACGGGCCATGAAACCCTGACCTGACCCGCGTGCGAGCGATTTTCATTCGATTTTACGGGTCGTCTAATTTTAAATCGGTCTTGAGGGTTACGGCAAAGAGCTCAGTCCTCCGTCGAAAATATAAACAAAAAAAATTTTTTTTTTAAATTGCCAAAACGAAAAACACACACGAACATCATACTTTTACGCCGTGTTATCCGCAATGGTAACAAAGCAATTAAGAATCTGCTGGCTGAAAATAATGAACTATAAATTTTGTAACGCATTTACAAGAATGAACAAAACAATCCGAACAGATGTTTATACCGCGTAAAACATTTATGCTGTATCAAAACTTGAGGCCAACGAGGGAGAAAGAGTGAGAGAGAGGGAGAGAAAGACGTCTTACATTATAGACGCCGGAACTCATTTGTCACAATCGCGCCAATTGGGTTCATGAACATAATTTACAAAAAGTGTACATTCGTCTTAATACTTTTGTTAGAGACTATTTTCGAATATTACAGTTACAAAGAGGCGCTGTCAAACTTTAAAATGCAATATAAGTTGGTCGTACAAAAGAAACAAACTCATTATTTGAGTATATTAAAAATTAAATCAAATTATCTTTGTAATTATAAATCGATTGTAAGTGTAAAAATAGAAAAATTTAGTTTGTTTAAACATTGCAATAAAAAAAATTACTTGAAACACTTGTTGACGTCTCTTTCAACAAACGTCTTCCATTAAGACCAATGTCTTAATTCAATATGATTGGGTGCTTATATTAAGACACTTTTTTATAAACGTTTTTGATATTCTACGTATGAAGGAACATTTTTAAGAATTCCGAAATCAATTATTGATAACTATTATCAATTTGGAATTGGCACACCATGTGATATATAAATAACAAGATCATTAATTCATATTAAAATGTACGTTTCAGTAAAATTTTCATTTAAAAAATGTATGACTTTCCAATATTTTCATGGTTACTTTTCAGTCAACTTTTTAATCAACTTTTTAGATTAACTATTTATATTGAACGGAAAAGGAAAAAAATGTCACTCCACCATACTGTTGAGTCTTTTTTGATATTTCGCTCCTTCCAATCAAAAACAGTTAAAAATCAGATAGTGTCTTAATTGAGGCGATTCAATCGTCTGGAATTAAGACACACATTCTCAAGTTTGAATGGGCATTGTTTATATCAGTTTTGTAATTTGAACGAAAATTGTTTGAGCACCAGATTCACTGTACGGGATGTGCAAAAGTGAAAGAGTCGACGAATGGTCCGACAAAGTTTTTCACGATCGCGGATCGAAGAGCATGTCGGCGGCACGCGCGGCGTGGGAGAATGCGCGTGTCGCGCCGGCGGCCAGCTTGAGAGTGGCCGCACATGAGGAAAAGCAACAAAGAAAGGAACGACGGAAGAAAGCTGCAGGACGTGAGGTCGTCGAGAGTTTGGTCCGTGGGACGACAGGAGGGGGTAGATTAGGGGGCGAGGGAGAGGGAGGGCCGCGAGAGAGCGCGAGCTGATCCAGTGTAGTGCGCGAAGAATGGGCGCGCAGGCCCGCGCGTCGTAAATCGGCAGAGGCTCCTTTTCCGGCGGAGAGAATCGCGCTGCCGGCGTCGGTGGCCTCGTGGGAGTCAGCTAAGGGAAATCAATATCTCACTAGGGGTGAAGAGAGAGAGGGCGACAGCAGCGCACGTGAACGCGAGCTGCGACGGATAACGCGAACGAGAGACGAGGAGAATGACAAATTGACGACGGCTGAGAGAAGTGACGAGGAAAGAGTGTTAATTTTTTTGGTCGCGTACACTTTGGACTGTGGCGTGGCTTTTTTCCGCGCGGCTCGCTTTTCCCGCGCCCACCAAACTTTCGTCAAAGTTTGCGCTGAGAGAAAGAGAGAAGGAGAGAGAGGGAGCGAGCGCGAGAACCAAAAAGTGGCGCGGCGCGTGTGTGACTTCGCGCGGCGCGCAAGCCCCAGTCAGCGTCGCTCCAGCCGCTACGGCCGCGCAGCGGGTACTGCCGACCAGACTCGCCGAACTCGAGCTCTCTTCTCCACCCTCGCAAACTTTGCCATCCGCGGGACACGCGCGAGACTTCGCCACCTACACGCGCGTGCCAGCCGCGCGCCGCTTTCATCTCACGCCGCTACTATTATGCCTCCAACCCTTAAACCCCCTACCCCCATTCGACCCCGCAGCCTCAACTTCTCATAGTTCGGAACCCGCGATGAAAACAATTTAACTCTTTCGCTCGCCTTCACCCCCCGTTTCTTTTCACCCGACGCTTCAGAATTAACTTTAGTTACACAACTTGTCCGAATTGAAAGCATTTTTTATTTGCTTAAAAATTTTATTTCCAGTTTCATAATGTTCTTTTTTTTTATGTGTTGTATTTTAAATGTGTAAATTGAACAGAAAATTTGTTGAACGAAATTTCACATTAATTCAATGAATCATTTCAACACTGAAAAAAAAGATTGAGGCGTACGGGTATATTTATGCCTACTGCAGACATACTGTGTAACTGAAAATGTGACAGACATAACCTTATACCTGATACAGATAAACGAATATAATAGCTAACAATTATTACTGTGATCTACGATAGATACAATACAATAACAACAATGGTGGACATGTGACAACAAAAGCACATGGCTGCTATAGATAAATTTTATAGTTGCTGCAAAAATATTCTACCTACTAGGTATATTTTTATTTCTAATTTGCGATCATCTTTTTTTTCAGTGAATGAAAAATATTGTTGTTTTATTTCCAATATAAAAAAGACAAAATAATAAATACGAATGTAAAAGTAATACAGTAATGTATTGAACCGATATGTTGTTTATATTGGAAAGTATATCGTTCAATATATGGAAAAAAATGCAAACACGATGCAAAATTAAAAATTAAAGTGCGTTTTACGATGACAAAAAATATACATGGAAACATGTATTATTTGCATATTTTATTTTCCAGGAATAGAGGAGATAATATAAATTATGGTCGATTAAAAAGGTAGCGCATTTAATGAAATGCGAATCAAATGCAGTATGCAACTGATGGGGATGAATAATTGGGACTGAAATAAAAACGAATTTAGACTCACTTACTCGCACGCAAACAAAAAATAAAATTAACTAATAGATGTAGAATAATTGCAATTGCAAATTTTTTAAGACCTTGCTTCCACTCAAGAAAATTGCTTTCAGTTACAATTTTTCATATATACCTTTCAAAATTCATCATACCATTTATGAAATCCTTTCATACGTTACTGTAAAAAAATTTACAAAATAGTACCCTACATTTTTGTAAAAACATATTTTACAAAATTATTATATTTATTTATATTTTTCAATTCAATTTCTCTTGCAATTTCAATTTCATTTTTTTTTTTATTCAAACACAATTTTTGGTCAGGAATGAAAAATATTTGACTGCAAAATAAGTATTTTATCGCTCGCACGTTAAAGTCGGGCAAATAAATTCGCGAAGCGCTGAGCATTGTAAGAGAAACGAACGACCTGGCAAGTTGCAGTCGAGCAACGGAGATAGGCCGAAAGAAAACGGAGCAAGGAAAGAGACGAGACAGCCGCGGTGGGGATAGGAATTGCATTGTGCGAATCTCGTATAACCGGCGGCGGATTCTCCGCGAAAAAAAAAGAAACCCGAGATAAAAATTGCGCAAGTTTGCGCGAGGGACAAACAAAAACGTCAAAACAGACGCAAAGAAGGGAAAAAAATATCGACACGCGCGCGAAAAGTTAGTAATTACTTTAAGCGCAAGTAAATAAACTTTTTCTACCTTAGTTCTCCCTGACTATTTTTGTTAATTTTCAGAATTAAAATTTCTCAAATATGATAACAAAAGACAAACAAAGAGAATATTGGCGCGCGTCGTAAGTTTTTAATTAATTCGAGCAAGTAAATATGAAACTTTTCACCCTTTATTCGTGGAAATTTTTTCCATTAATTTTTGTTGTTTAATCAATTTTATGCTATCATCATTTGTTTTCATTTTTTTTTTGTTTTCATTACGTGAAATTACAAATAACCAAACAATTCATCAATCAGTTCAAAATTCTATTATAAAAATACAAGATTGCATTTGATATATTTATTTAAAAACAAATTGAATATAAATATTTGATTCCGCATTTATAAACAAAAAATGATTGAACGACCGCGCAGTTCTGCGTAATTAAACGATGAAAGTTTACGGTTTACAATAGTGGAATTTGTTCATTTGATGATTATTTTTATCGCGCGAGAGGGGAAAAAACAACATACAAGCAAAACGCGCGACGATTTGACGATTCTCAGAGCGGCAGGTGTGTGGATCGAGTGTTTCAAAGCCACACGCACAGTGGATGCGCAAACGAACGTGTCCTCTCGCAATCTGCGATTCATTGCCCTGGCAACGGGTGGTGCCGTGACGTTTAACTCGACTATGCCGCACCGTGCATCGTGGGCTACGTAACAAGTGGATTTCAGTTATTTCCCGCAGTGTTATCCCGTCGTCGAATTCGTTCCCCACCTTTTAGCATCTCAAAAACTCGAAGAAAAAAAAAAACAAAATAACTTTTTGTCTGTTCTATTTTTTGCAATTTCACTTTCCACTAATTGTTTGATCAATTCAATAAAATTGCATTATTAATCAAACAAATTTTTTCATTACGAATTTTAAATTAAAAAATAAATATAAAGCAGAATTCTTGGAAGCTCGTATGTTCGTTGGTAATCGCAGATTTAGCCAGGTCAAATATTGAATTTTCCATTGAATTCAAATTATTAAATTTGGAGTTATATTTTTTTAGTTAAATTAAGTGATGGAAGTTGAGATTAGGTCGGACATGATTTGAGGTTTACATTTTTCAAGAGAAAAGTTAGCGATTGTGTGGTATGATTAATCACAAGCAATTATAACGGTTCAACATTTCGGGCTAGACATATTTTCTCAGGGAGCATGTTTTGGAGTGCGAAAGCTTTACTCTTGAAACTGTCGTTAAAGTTACGACGACGTAAGAGTTACGGTAGAGACACGGCAAAGGCAGCACTGCAATCGTTGAAGTTTGAATGTTTACAACACAAACTAGCAAAGAGCCGAACAAACAGAAATTCGGTCTCGAGTCTGCTTGTTGTTTCCATGACAATAACTGATACATAAATTGCATTAATATTGTTTTTTCGGGATAAAACCCAGCAATGTTAATTAAAAACTAACTGAGCGATGGAACTCTAAACTAACGTGGAAAGTTTATGCAAATTGATGACAAAATCACCTAATTAAAAATACGACAAGTTTTAAAAGTTTTTTTAAAGACTGTTGGAAAGTTCAATCTCATTTATTATATTTGAGTTATTTGAAATGTTTTCGTTAAAGCTGGAGAACTGTATTATAAAAGTAAAATTATTTGTGAGAAAGTTTTGCGTTGAGGAAAAAGATGTTTTTCCAAACAAAAAGCCAATCGATTGAGGCTAATCGAAAAAGTTTTCAGCCGGGAGCGCAAAAATTTTTCGACACTTGAAGCGAGCAGGGCTCCGTTCTTGTGCTTTTACTTATGTCTTCCGTTTCCGTCAAAGCGCGAAGCTGCGAAGCCCGATAAAGTTGTCGACGTCATAATAACTTCTGAGTCTCTCTAAATGACACGTATATCCGTAATAAATTGTTCTTACAAAGTTTCTCCAACGTCGGGCTACATAAATACTGCGAGACCGTTCTCGTCTCCGCCCGCCCCTATCTCAATTTTTCAAAAACTTTCGCCTCGTTTTGTTTTCTCCATTGAACTTCATTTTGATTCACTTATCTTATTACACTGCTTCCAATCTTTTCATTTCAATCTAAAAAGTTGAGTTTTATTATAAATCAATAACATCCAAACTTATCTTCAAACTTGAATATGAACATTTATCAACAAAAAACATTTTACACATTTTTTTATAAATTATTGTAAAATTCTATTTCTTCAAATAAAGCTTTGAAATTCTGCATTCTGCTTGAAAATTTAGACGAATGACCAAAACAATAAAAATAAACAAAATAAAAAAGAATGCAGCACGTTTGTTTTCAAGTTACCTGAATCAATAATTGAATTTTGGTTTTGAAACATATTCAAACCAACAATCAAAAAGAAGAAAAAACAATGAAGAAAACGAAACGAAAAGTTGCAAGTTTTTTTATAATTTGCTTGAAATAAATAATACACCAAAAGTATAATCTTACCAATTAAAAGAAACATATCTTCATAACAAGCACGTGACTTAATTATTATTTGCAGCACTCGCGAACTTATTACACAACAAAAACAAACAAAACGAGCTTTCTATCGACAGTTGCAAAAAGTTTATATTCCATTTTATTCACAAACACTCCGGGCGTACTTTTTGCGTCTCTCCTCGAAGCACTTAATTGTTTGGCATCGCGAATGCAAATCGATCATCGACTTAACATTGTTGAAGAATTCATCCAATTCAGATTTGTTACGAAAGTTTTTTTCATCTACTTCATTGAAACAATTTCGTTTGTTTACTTTTAAAATCAAATCACCAGTTCTTTTCCGAGAATCAACAAGCGTGAGCATTAATCGAAAAACAAAAACAGTTTTATTACTTGAAATGGAAAAGTAACAATAATGCTAAAACAACAAAACCGCACCAAAAAAACAAGAATGATAAACGGTATTATATCGAAATTTCAAAAAGTAATGTTTATTGTTTTGGTCGCGTTGAAAGTTTGTTTACGTTTGTTTTTTTATAATTTCCACTTGTTTGACAAAGTTTGGATGTCACTTGAAGTGTCAAGTGTAGAATAATAGACAAAGGATTCCGTCAGAATAGCAAAAGAACGAAAAATTAATGCCGTGGTGAGGAATCAGGTGAATGATAGATGCATGGCTTTTACCACGTGTACGAGTCAAAGTTCTGTGGAATGAGTCGCGCGCAAGCCACGTTGTTGGTAGAAACAGAAACACATTGACCGTATAAATGCGAATGTATAAAAAATGTACAAGGTATACGTGTTACCAGTGCGAGTGGAAGGTAGAGTTACAGCTTGGTGGGGACACGTAATTGGTACATTTTACCCCTTCTTTATATCCCCTTTATTATTTATTACCACCATGGCCTTTCAATAAAAATTGCGTTAACACGAGTCGCGGGATTCTAGTTATATTTTTCTTGTATTTCGATGTAAACAAATTGAATGTGAACACTGATGTATCGGATCAAAAATTAATGAATAAAAACGATATTTCAACATTTTGCAAGCATCGCTGTTTTGATCACATACATTCAAATTAATGTTCTCATTTTTTATAATTCCCAATTCCTAATGTTAAAAAACCTGAAATTCAAGATGTAAAAATTGTTTTGATGATAGAAAACAAATTTTTTGTTCGAAATTGTGACCATTGAAAAGAAATTTAAATAAAAATTGTGATGAAAACATTATATTGTTGATTCGAAATTATATTGCTTCTTATTATACGTATATCCAAATATCGTTTTTTGTATTGATTGATATTTGCATCTAAAAACCGAATATTTAAATTAATTCAAGTAATCAACGAATGTTACTCACTTTAATTTGTTTTTATGCTTCTTTCGGAAATGACGGTGGAAGGTCATTGTACTTTCCTCATCCCAATCACGATGTATTTTGGCCGAACGCAATTTCCCAAGTGACGCCGACCATCCTTCTGGTTCCTCGTTCGTCATTATCGACTTCCAAGCCTAAAAATAAATTATGAAAACTAATATATTTAAGTTATGTTGTTTAACAATTATTGTTCTTATGCATGCTATTTATTTGTATGTATATATTTGTAACTTACAAGTTACAACTCTCAAGTGATTCCATTATTCGATACATAAACAAAACTACGTTTATATAAACACGAAATTGTCTTAACAATTCAACATTGTTTTGAAGAAACATAACAACCATTAGTATTAAATTGTTATTTCAAAACAAGTGAATATTCTTTTTTGTACTTATCATACCATTATTTACATTTGTAAACAAATTCTAAACTTATTTGTCATTGAATCATTGTAATGAAAACATAAAATCAAAATATTACGGAAAAGAATTTATCAAATAGAATATTTCGTTGATGTTTACTATTTTACTAAACATCAACAAACTGAAATTCAACCTTAACCTATTTGTTGTTCTAAGGAAATTGATTGATTGACAACGAATAAGTTAATGTTATCATATTATGTCCCAGCATATTTTATTTAAACATGATAATCTTTAATTGCAACATTGCTTAACTTTTTGGAGGTTACCTCATTTTTGCGATCCCGACCACCTTTCCCCATGTCGGCAGGGTCCAAACTGACAAACTAACGCCTGACGCATGCGTCAATCACTGCCAATCCGTGCGCAGCGCCATGAGCGGTGGGGGAAGGATTTAGATTTTTTAATGGACAAAATGAAGCAAAATTATGATTTTGAATACTTTTTCACTCAGCGTAATGAGATTAGTTTATGGAGGGGAGATGGAAGAACAACGAATGAGTTGATATTTTACCATAATGTGTTCCGAAAACATTGTATTTAAACATGATTAACTTTAATTGTAAAAATGCTTCTCTTTTCGGAGGTTACCTCAATTCTTCATTCGCGAATCACGACCATCTTTCCCTATGCCAGCAGGATCCAAAACTGACGAACGCATGCGCATGCGCTAATCACTGTGCCAATTACGCAGCGCCACGAGTCGTAGGGGAAGGAGTGATATTTTTTGCGTACAAAATCAGGCGAAACAATAATTCTATTTACAATAAATTATAAACATAAACAATAAACAAAATAATAACAATAAATGTGTATATATTTATGATGTTGTTGAATTGTTTACCATATTTGTTTAACATTTCCTGCATACATATTTTCATTTTTACGACTCTCCAAAACAAAGGTTGATGACAATCACAATCTTGATCATAATTTGAGCCTCTACCAAATTAATTGATCGAGCTTTCAAAAAATAAAAGTATCACAAAATAGTACACTTCAGTTCCCTCTTAACTGCTTCGTAGCGCGTCTCGAGTCAAATCAAGTTCCAACTAACCTCATTTTAAAAATCGTGAAACTGAAAAATTGAAATAAATAAAACTATTATAAATATTTTAAACATAAACAAACGATTTTCTTGATTTTTCAATATTTATAAATAATATTTAACAAAGTGTCGCGCGACTAACGTTGTACCCATTCGAGAAAATTCGATATTCGACTTCGTCTGATTCCGACACCGAATATAGCTGACCGAATACAAAAATGGCGCCCGGTACTTCAGATGAAATGACGGATTTGCAAAAGGAGATTTTTACGAAAGTAACAAACAATGACATCGAGGGGCTCAAAACTTTGCTCGCAACGAACAAACTCAAGATCGATTTCGTCGATGATAATGGAATGAGCCCGCTGCAGCACGCATGTTACAAAGGCAACAAAGAGATGGTGCAATTGTTCCTCGACCAGGTAGGTTATGTCTCTCTTTTTCTCATTTCAGACTCCTAATGGTCACAAATCTACCGAAATAACACCTCCATTCAACTCCAATCATTAATCCCTCGATTATTTAATTCATGCAAACACAATTTAACAACAATTTCCAATAAATTCTTTCATCAGACTTTGCATTGTTTTTGTTTACTTTTTGATAACACTTACTTATCATTATTCCATCTTTTACTTTGAAAAATGAGAACTGTTATATTTTTGTTTGGATAAGTTTAAAAATATCATTTGCTATCTGTATTCAAATTCATTCCTTGAAATAATATTGAGTTCTTTGATATCGATCTGTTTTGTTTTCAGGGAGCAGATGTGAATGCATGTCAACACGAGCACGCATACACTGCGCTCCATTTCGCCGCCCTGAGCGGAAACGCGGATCTTTGTCACCTATTGATGTCTCGAGGTGCTCGTGTAGCTGCGACCAACAGTGTGGGGCGTACACCTGCCCAGATGGCCGCGTTTGTCGGCAATCATAACTGTGTCGCGACGATAAACAATTTTATACCCATAGCTGACATCGATTACTATATAAAGCCACAAGGTTTACAAACTGAACCCATGCTGCCTCCTTACATCGCTGACTCTTTCCATAAGTTTGTGATGCAGGTCAACGTTCACCCCGTTCGAGTAATAATGAACCTGATCAAATGTCCAGGACTGCTGGAAAATATCCAGAAAGTATGAACACAATCTCTAGTAATTTTTGTTTGTTTAGAAAGTTTGTTAGAAGTCACGCAAACGTTAATTCTCCATGTCAAAACTCTAAATTAAATAAAATATCAGCCACCAAATTGTAGAATTTTTGTATTGAATGAGATTTGGTATGACGAGATGAGTTAAAAAAAACAATTTTAATTAATGAGTGATTAGAAATTGTAATTTAAAAATGATGATTTCAGATTAAAAAGGTTTTGGAATCGATGCGTCAGAAGCAAATGACACGTGGGGGTGATGCGAACGAGGTGATGGCGTTTAAATATCACTATCTAAACTGCGTTGTTGAAGAAGTGATCAAATGTCAGAAACGCAAAGAAGCGCAGAAGGCCAAACAGGCGGACGCAAAGAAGGAAGAGAGTGAGAAGAAAGAATCTGCAAACGAAACAAAAGAAGAACCCGCCGAAAACAAGACGGAGGACAACAACGAGGAGAGAAAGTGCGAGGCTGCGGAATTCTTGATAAGAACTTTTCTCAAGTGCAGTAAGACTGAAGGAACACCGGAGTATCAAGAGGCGTTTCTTCGCGAGGCAGTTCGTGAATTTCCTTACAGGGAGAGCATCATCTTCCGGCAGATGGTGGCGACGCTGGCGAGCAGCGATCCGCCTTCAGCCTTGTCTGTTGTATCCGCTGCCATAAACGGACAAAAAGGATTTTATGATAATGTTCAAACTTGCGTCACTTGTGGCGAGGAAAAAGCTACGAAGAAATGCAGCAAGTGCAAGGCGGTACAATACTGTGACCGAGAGTGTCAGCGACTTCACTGGTTCGTTCACAAAAAGTCGTGTGCCAGACTTGGCCAGAGCCCTGCCAACAACGCTAAGATGTCCGACGCCGACAAGGAGCAGCTGAACAGCATCATTTCCTCCAGATTGAAGAACTCGAGCATCAATTAAAAACATATCGATCGATGATTCCTGCAAGAGACGATCGATAGGACAGTTTATGTTGGGTCGCCTCTGTCTTTTCTGTCACATTTTATTTATTGTGTACATATGTTTTTTGAACAAATATTAGCTTTCGATGAAAAATAGCAACGATTGTAAATTCATATTTATTATATTTGAAAAAAAAAAATTGCGTATTAGACGAACTGGTCGACGCAGTCGACTCTGACAAATTTATTTACAACTTCTTTTTTTCATTCGAAAGCTAATTGATTTGAATGTGTTCCATTCCAAAGAGAACCAGAGTTTTTAACTGTGCTAATATTAGTTTTGTTTTTGATGTTTTGAGATTACTCGATATTGAGTGAGCTGAAACGTTGGAAGAACTAAGCAATCATTATTTTATTCGTTTCAAATTTTAAAAAAGAAAAAGTGCAAATCAGAACGGGGATTGTGTCGTTGCACGAATGAAAATTTGATTTGATGTTCATTTTACAAATTTTAGTTAGATTGTAAATGTAAATTACAATGCAAACGATAGTATTTGCATTGAGCTATAAAATATGATGGTAATGATTGTAAACATATAATACAGTCAATCGATGTGAAAATGTTTGGAAAAATATACGATGTTGATAAAAAAATAAATACTGATCGAAACAGTCGACTTGACTTTTATTCCTTCACATTGAAATATAAAATTATTTACAATTCGTCATTTTTTGGAACACTCAGATAAATAGATATTTATTTAACTTTTTTTTTCATACTCGACACACCTAGACGGATCTGTGGGATAATATTCCTGACACTTCGTCATAAGTCTTTTTAATGCTTGGATGTACTTTCTTTGCGTTTCATCGTTCATCACATGGGCAACATTTTTTGAAAAAATCTTCTCTCTACCCGTACGCGCGTGAATACCAACCATGGTGACACCGATTGGCCAAGGTGAATTACCAATTGCCATCTGTAAGTATGCATCACTAGCCTAAAAAATGAGACAGAATTGTATAAAATAAAAACCTATAGATATATTTTTATTTTGTTTTGTTAAACTATGAAAACTATAAAAAAAATAATTATAGATTTTTTAATTGATTTGATTTGAAATAAAGGCATTCAAAACAAAATACACTATACCAAGATATAATTTCTTTCCAAAAGATGCCTGACGATCTCTGTTAAACTGTCAGTAATATCTTCAGGGAGTGATTTGTTTTTCAATTTCCTCAACAGAGGCTTCAGATACTCTCTGGTCTGAGCATAAGTGGCACTCGCCATTTTTCCTCGTGTGCTCATTTTCTCAGCAGTGCTTCTGCCATTGAGCTCACTGCCCCACAGCTTGACGAGGAACTGAATCAACAGCTCTATGACACTCATGTCATATTCCCGATCGCCCCTGTTCAACTTCTCGGTCATCTTTTGGATATCCTCATATGTGACACCTTCGTCTGGAACGTGCACGTCTCCTTTCACATTTTTGTCCTCCGATTTTGACGATGCCAGAATTTCATTCAGATATGCTTCATCCACCTGGTCCATGGCTTTTTGGAAATCGTTTCTGAAACCCTAAAACGAATCAAACCCAATTGAATCTATTAAAATAGTAACATTTAGTTTTGCAATGTTTTAAGATTCTTACTTTGTTGATTTCCGGCTCAAGGATTTCCAACCTCCTCAATCGTTTGAAAGAATCCACCTCGGACTCTGCAAACAACATGATAGGTTCTCCCCGGTCTCGGAGTCTTCGAATGACCTCTGGTCTTGGCAGCGTGTGGTGCTCCGAACCCTCGTTCATCTCGTTTTCATTCG
This sequence comes from Trissolcus japonicus, assembly GCA_030522925.1. Lineage (NCBI taxonomy): Eukaryota > Metazoa > Arthropoda > Insecta > Hymenoptera > Scelionidae > Trissolcus > Trissolcus japonicus. The sequence continues at coordinate 12,216 of JAPYZS010000121.1, read as the reverse complement.
ACTTGTTGTTTGTCACTTCCTTATTAACAGCTGCGGATTTGTTTGTCTCGGCGTTTGACTTTTCTGTTGACGGCGACAGTAGATCCCCACGACGGAAATACTTTTTCTTAGCTGTCTGAAATTGAATCTTCATTGTTAATATCTAACCTCAACAAAAATACTTTGTTATTCGTAATCGACGAAATTAATTTTAATGTCAACATTATAACGTAAAATCAATAAACAAAATCATATTTTGTAACAAAAAATTGATGGAATTTATTTTAAAACCTCTGTTGACAAAATCACCCATGTCAAAATTGTCAAGTGTTATTATGAAGAGGGATTCTTACCACTAGATTCTTTTCCTCCAACATTTTTCGTTTCTTCATAATTTCTTCCTTCAAGGCGTTCATTTTTGACAACTAAATATTTCTTTTCAGCGATATTTCTCAACCCTCACAAGTTTGTTGTTATTTTTCTTACGGTGCACCAGCAGAATTGCAGTATTGTCAAACTTCCATCCCGATATCCAACGTTGTCATATCTCAATGGCGCTATTTTTAATTCCTGAAAAACTTTTTCAAAAAAATCAATGCAAAAATATTCCACGACAATTTCATGATTCAGCTTAAACAATTTGAAATTCGAATTTTTTGTCATCTTTCCTTGACAATAGTCTTCTGTGATTTTCCGCGCCAGGTTTATCTTATCTGTCCTTGTCCCACATGTGTTGACGTATGAGGGTAAAAAAGGAGAGAGAAACCTGAATCTGGCATTGCAGAATCGAACGTGAAACGTCATAAGCTAAGTTCTCCCATCCAACCTTCGGTGTGGTTTGCGTCAGAATCTCAGTCAGTTGCAGTCGAACGCCGGATCGGATACACGTCTGATCATGTCGGTTATGGATGCCTATTACAATGTAGTGCTGAAGCTCGTTCGTGAGGCCGGTGCGGTAAGTTATCGATTATCAGGCTTCGTTTCAAGGTTTCCCGCAAATACTTCAAAAGCATTGATTTTTTTCTAATCACATTTCTGTCATCTTTTTTATTTAATTTAAAAAATATTCGCTTTTCGGCTATATTCTTTTTGTCAAGGGTATACAATTTTTTAATTAACATTTGAGTGAATAAAATCGTAGAGCCAACGATAAAAAAATTGTCAACATTTTATTACAATAACTTGAATGATTTTACCAATTATTGAATTATAATTTAGAAATTTTACAAACAAAAATATTGTATCATTTTGCAACAATGGTCTATTTAAAGCACGTTATCAGCTGTTCATAATTAGCTCTAATAAAAATACAAAGTCTAGATTCTACTTCAGTGATTAGCAGCAATTTTTTATTTCAGTTAGTACGATTGAACATCAACAGGAACAAAAATGTTACAACTAAGTCCTGTGAGGTGGACCTTGTCACCGAGACCGATCGGGCAGTGGAGCAGCTTCTGATGGAAGGAATCAGTGCCAAATTTCCTGATCACAAGTAATCATTTTTGAAATTGTATTTATATTTTCATTGGTCTCGCATTTTTAAATTTTATTTATATTTTTTTTAGAATTATAATTTTATGAAAAATGAAATTTTATTAATAATTGTTTCTTTCGTTTTTTAGATTCATTGGAGAGGAAACAACAGCTGAAACAAATGAAAAAATCGTGCTGACAGATGCACCCACATGGATCATCGATCCGGTAGATGGTACTATGAACTTTGTACATGGTCTTCCTCACAGCTGTATCTCCATAGCGCTAGTCATAAACAAAGTCACGGAAATTGGGGTGGTTTACAATCCAATGTTGGAACAACTTTTCACCGCTCGTAGAAACGGTGGAGCTTTTCTCAATGGGATTCCGATTCACGTTTCTGGGGAAAAAGGTATATACATTGAAATTGTACAATCATGCACTTCAGTTGAGTTTCTTTTTGATTTCTTATCTACCTACTTTTATCAGAAAAAATGAAGTTAATAATCTAGAAGTTTTATAAGATTATAGGCTTTTTCTGAAATATTTTATTTTGAAAGGAAAAGTTTCATTTCTTATCTGCACTTGAATTATTAATATGTTTTTTACGAGTTTGAAATTTTTTAAAATATGTTTACGTTTCAGAATTGAAAAAATCGTTATTCATGTCCGAGATGGGAACAAGTAGAGATCCAGAAAAGATGCGAGTCTTGATGGAAAATATACAGATTCTTACACCATTGATACATGGGTTAGTTATAATTAAAATAAAATTGAAAGCTACAATTTTTGAACTTTGCCAATCGATGGATAAAAAAATATGAAAATCAATTTTAATTTAAAACAAGTTAAAATACAAATTATCAAAATCAATTTGATATGTTGATTTTTCAGTTCAAGAGCATTAGGCTCAGCGGCTTTGAATATGTGCATGATAGCTGCTGGAGGAGCTGATATCAATTACGAATTTGGGATCCACTGTTGGGATGTTGCTGCGGGTGATTTGATCGTCCGAGAAGCTGGAGGTGTTTGCATCGATCCAGATGGTAACATTTTTTCCTTTGATGAGTCAAAGTAATATCAATTTAACCTTCAAAGATCACTTTTAACGATTAAAAATAATTTTTTCAATAAAATAAAAATAAATGAATGGGAGATTCAAAACTTAAAAGTTTTAATTCTTCTAATTTTTAGGCAGCGATTTCGATCTTATGAGCAGGCGAGTACTCTGTGCTTCTTCAATGGAACTTGCTCAGGAAACTGCCAAAATTCTTGTGCAATATTATCCGGAAAGAGATTAATAAAGGTGCTCTAAAGTAATTTCAATTGTTTAAATGATCTGTGTGCGAAAAAAAAAAACAAAACCAAGAGCGAACCCATAAGTTAACTGAATTGTATAAATAAGATGAGAGATTTATGTGAATTGTTAACAAAAAACAAATAAAAAATGAATGTCAGAGTGTTAAGATCGAAGTAAATATATCTTTATTTTCTGCAAAAAGTTGCGTTTATTCAATCGACGAGGAACGACACAGTCCACAATGACGTAACATTGTAACTTACACTAATAAAAAAACGTAAGAAGAGAGGAGACAAAATACCTTACAGTTGAACCCTGTTTTAACTAAACCCTAAGCGTAACAACACCCAAAAAAGTTTCTTCATTATTTCTTCTTAGCGGAAAATTGTTGCTGCGAAACCTGAAAGCTTTGATAAAAACGTATAAAACAATATGAACATACGAATTTGTTGTTGGTAAAATTGACGCCAAAGAGAATCGAAATGGAACATTGAAAAAGAAGGTTTGAAAATTAGAAACGACGGAGTCTCTTACCTGTCTATCTTATACTTACAACAACTTTTGAAACTCGGCCAGAGTTGGGTTTTAATTGCCGACGCGAAAGGTCAATAAGTTCCGCAATCATCCTTTTAACCAAAGTTGAATTAGCGCAGCAGAAATCCTCAGGGAGGACTCTAAGTGAAAGATCATCAAACGACAAATTAGATTCTCATTCCAATAAGCATTCAAAATTAAAATTGTTAGGATCATTTTGTTTTTCTGCTATTTTATTTATTATCTGTTAAGTTACTTGGATTATAAAACATTATTTATCCTCTAACTTTCTTAATGGGAACAAAAAGTTCCTTCGAGAATCCTCTGAAGTTGTTATACGATCAATAAATTAAGTTTAAAAAACGAAAGACTATGATACAAAATTATAATGTACTGAAAAAGTTTATGGCTCTTGTCCTCGTGTGTCGCAGCTTAACAACACTCAATTACAGAACTGGACAAAACACACAAATAATTTTCCAAATGATACGCAGTAGTCCCTATGAATACCTTGCAACGGGAACAGCGCAATTGCCCGACGTAAGGTACATCCGTATCCGCACAATAACGGCGCATTGAAGTGTCATCTGAAACAGAGGCAGCTCCATAAAATCCGATAGCCACGCGACGAGGACTGCGAGTCAAGTGACATCCTGACACCGATCAAATTTGGCCATTGAAAAACGTGTATTTACAATTTTACTATCAAACTCTCCTACTATACAAATTCATAAATCTAAAAATATATAAAACGTAACAACAAATTTCCATAAACCTTCGTTTTAAAAGTGTTAAGAAATTTGCAGCTAAATCTTACAATATTACAAAATTATCATTACAATTGATTACATGTAAATGCTACAAAAAAACGCCAGGATATCACTTCGAAACGAAAGTTCGTATCAATGCATATGACAAAAGAGGAAAAAATAACGTCAAAAAGAAAACAAAGGTATTTGTTACTGCTTAGTATCCGATGCCACGTGTGATTACTAGTACTACGGCTGTCAATAATCTTGATTTATTTGCTGCACCTAATTTTTTGTTTATACAATATGCATTAATTTTCTCAGACGTTCGACTTGACGCCTTACTGAATACCTCAAGTGCATAACGGTAATTTCATTGTACAATTTGTTTGATCAAATGATCCGCACAGATTAGCTCGGGCAAAGAAAAACCATCGCGAGTTTGCCAACCGAATCACAGTACTTAAATTTGAATTCTTTTCAAATGCACACTTTTTTCTTTTCTTTTTATCCAAAATGCCGCTATTTAAAACAATGTACATAGATATAAAAAAAAGATTTAATCCACCTTGGGTCTTGGTTTGCGCGAGCTGTCTGCGACTGATAATGTGATTTGGTTGATCGGGTACAAGTACATTAGTTACACAAGGTCGCGTATTCTCGCGATACGACGGACAGGAAGGAAGGGCCACGCGCGACAGGGTTACCTAGATCTTCTCTTGTATAAAGGCATGCGCGAGCGCGTGATTCACCGTGATCCTTTTGGCTGCATCGAGCATCAGAGTGCGTTCCAGTAGATCCTTGAGCTGGCCGACTTTGCGACTTTGTTCTGGTGGCAGTGAGTTGCCGCCCAGCTCCGCGCCCAAGTCACGCGTTCCCGCCAAAGTTGACATTACAACCACTTTCTCCTGTAAAAATTCATTCCAGAAAGACAAAACAGACATTAATAATAATAATAAACAATCAAATTAAATAGTTCAGCGATAGAGATAAGTCATGAAAACTCACCGAGAGAAGTTATATTGGAATAAGAAAATTAAAATTATGAACTCACCCTTTCTGTAACTTTATCAACTTCATGATACAAGAAATTGCAATTCGAATCAAAATGCTGCTCTTTAAATTGTCCTTTGCGTATGAGCTTGTTCGGCATTTTACCCTTCAGGTCCATGAAGAATTTCAACATCTGATTGTTGGTTTTGCCAGAAAACATAATTTTTCCGGTGTACAACTCGTAAATCGTGCATCCAACAGACCACATATCGATTCCATAATCATATGGAATTCCAAGAACTAGAAATATTTTTTATTAGTATGATATCTTCAATTTTCATTTCTTTTCTTTTAATTGTAGTAATTTTTAGTTTTGTAATTTTTGAACATGTTACTTACTGATTTCAGGTGCCCGATAAAATCGAGAAACAAGATATGGTGTGATTTCATTTTCGTGTGCTTGTGATGCCGAGCCAAAATCGCAAAGTTTAAGCACTAGCTTGCTCTCGCTGACTAGAATATTGTCTGGTTTGATATCTGCGTGTAAAATGTTCGCACGCTTCAGCAATTTCAATGCCAAAAACAATTGCTGAGTGTATGATCTTACAGCTTTTACGTGTAGGCCCACATCCTTTCCGTATTTCTTCAAAACCTAAAAAAAAACAGTTTCAAATTTTATACATTAATCATATCGTTTTAACTTCAGCTAATTTTTTTATATTAGTAGCATAATAAAACAATCAAAAGTTCTCACTTCTCTCAAATTCATCGCTAACGGTTCAAACACCATGCACAAGTGACTTTTATGATAAAAGTTTCTGAACAAGCGGAGGCAGTGAAAACGATCTTCAGGATCGGCGTCGTTGAGCTTGCGTAGAATCTCAAGTTCTTTTAGTCCAGTTTTATGCCTGCAAAGAACACACGATTTAGTATCAATGTTTTGTTAAACATAAGTACATAAGTGTTTACAGAAACTTACATTATTTCATTGTTTCTGATTATCTTCACAGCTACGTCAAGATTACCCCTGGCAGTGTCGCGTGCCCGAACGACGTTGCTAAATACACCTTGACCTGTGTATCCATAGACAACGTACCGAGAATCTAAAGTTTCTCCTACACGAACTCTGAAAAATGTATAAATTTTATGATTTTCACATTTTTTTTTGTATATTTAATGAATATTGATAAACAAATCTGATCCATGTTTTTACCTGTAATAACCCTCGGCATCATCCCAATTATCAGTTAAACTGGGGTTTTCAGGTCCTCCTGCTCGTTTTCCTTCTACTGTAGGACTCTGAAAAATTAAGGAAAAAATTGTGTAAAATGAATAATGTGAATAACATGCCAAGATTGAAATGAAATATTAAGACATACGCTGAAATCTCCAATAGTATCAACATCTGCAAACATGTCCCACTCGTTGGCTTTCTTCTTTTCAGGTTCGTTTTTGTTCTTGTCGTTGGAATTGATCTCATTATTTTCCTGACTGGCGCTATCCGATTTATTCGTTTTGGTTGGTGTTGATAAATTATTGCCAAAGCTCGAGTTCCTCGGTAACGGTGGCGTGTGACTCTCAGAAGCCGATCCATTATTCACATCATTTTCAGGTTCGACGGACTTTACAGACGACGAGTTAGATTCCGGTGATTTTGCAGCAACCGTATTTGTGTCCGTTGACATGTTCGAATCTTCATTGGGACCTCCTAATCTCTGTAACAAAATCCAAAAATTTAATAAAAACAAAAATAACTCTGTATTCATTAATTAAAAATACAAATTTACCTTCAGTAACTCTTCTCTTTGCTTTCGCCTTTTTTCGATGATCGCCTCCTCATCTTCATCTTCTTCTATGTCAATATCCTTGATTTCTTCTTCACTCGAACTTTCTGAACGGTCAACTTTCAGACCTTCTGACAACGAGTCTTTGAATTTATCCGTTCGCGATTCCCCATGCCGATCGCGTTTGCCGCCACCATTTTTGTCGCCACGATCACGATCATGGTCACGGCCATATCTTCTGTCACGATTGCGATCTCTGTCGCGCCGTCCATCCCGAGGCGAGGAAGATCTATAGATAAAAAAGTATTCAATCAATACTATCTTCAAACTTCAACATTATTTACGTAGTACTTAGCAATAATCAATCTCATAATCTCACCACATATTTGACACCTTCGATTAGCACTATCACATTTCAATATATATACAAAATTTAACAATGAAAAGGTTAATGATCAAAGTATCTATTTAAAAATCTACCTATGACGCGAACGGATAGGGCTGCGCGATCGTCTCAAAGGTCTGTGATCTGATCGTCTGTGTCTCTCGTCGACGTGCCTTATACTCTCTTTACTCGGATGATGAGACGACCGATTTCTCGAATCCCCTCTGCTTCTTCCTTCCAGGCTTGTTTTCCTTCTATCTTCCTCTCTGAAATTAAAAGCGCACATATAATTTTAATGTTATTTTCATACATTTATTATTAACAAAATTATATTAAAAAATAATAATTTAACAACCTCCTATCCTGTTCTCTTTTCCTCGATTCTTCTCGTTTCAAAGATTCCTTCTTTCTCTCCTCCTCCTTCCGTCTAGCGAGCTCTTTTGCACGTTCGTCCGCCAGTCTCTTGGCAGTTTTATCATCCTTCCGAGGTTCGTCACGTGACCGACTGCTTTTTTCATCGCGACGTTTGTCCGATTCCTTCCTCTTGTCTTTGATGTCTTCGCGACCCCGCCTGTCACGAGCCATGTCTACCACAACTCGTCTCTCAGTCTTCAAAACCTTCACTCGGTCGCGACTACTCGAAGTGCTCCGGTGACGCTTCCGTTTTGCTGCAGCCGTCGTGCTCTCATCTCCGCTGTCGTCTTCTACGATTATCACATCCGGCACCTCCACTGGTTTGGTGTGGTTGACAGTTTCTACTTTGTCATCCTTTTCGGATTCATCTGACAAATATTGCACCAAACATGCTTGCAATCGTTCCTATAAGAATAAAGATGGAGTTTAAATAAATTCTTTTTGTTAATTTTGCATTAAATTTTATTCATATTTTTTTTCTCATTGTGATTATTGAAAAAGGAAAAACGAATTATTGTGAGAAAAAATATTGAACCTTCTGCTTCATAAGCTCTTCCAAATCGATATCATCTTCAATGATTGTGCAGTCAACTTCGTCAGAGTCCAAATCAACAAGTCTTCCTTCACTCTCGTCTGAAGAAACTTCCAAGGCACCATCTTCATTTTTACCATTTATCTCGGCAGCTTTGATCACGACCACTTTGTTGTTTGTTTCGCCGGACCCATTTTCCATTTCACGACTCCGTTTTCGCTTGTGTTTTTTATGTTTTTTACTATGGGACGAAAATTTAGTTAATATATAATTACTAAAAGAAATGAGCAAATTGAATAAATGTTACAAAGTAAAAAATGTAAACACATAATATTTCAAATTTGTTATATTTATTTATATTTCTACAAATGGACGTAATTGTAATTAAAATTAAAAAAGTTATTTAAATTAAATACTAACCGATCCTGCTTCTCTTTACTGTCATCTTTGTCCACATTTTTATCACGTTTGTGTTTGTGATGCTTGTGTTTTCTTTTTTTTTTCTTTTTGTTTTCTGTCATCGAGTCAGAATCAACGTCAGGATCTTTAGGATCTACACACTCGATATCTGATGACCTGTAAAACAAAATAAATTGTCATGAATGTTGCTTTAAACAAATTTGCGAATCATAAATTTGTTTATAAAATTCTTTATTCTATCAATTTTTTTGAGTGAAAATTTGACAATTAAATTGTGAAATTGTGAAATTGTGATGTTGATCACTGATGCGCGCGCATTAGCAAATTCGCTGTTGACGAGCAAACATCTCCTCCGATGAAAAAACAATTTTATTAAAGTCGAACCAATAATAATAAAATAATTATCAACTTCTTGTTATTTATTATAATCGAATACTAATATCTGGGCATTATATTTTACAATTAAGACGAAAGTTACGCCGAGATTATCTAACAGTCGAAAAATTCGATTGTCAAAAATAACACAGCTTTAATTATAGCACGAAATATCTCTTAAAAACCTTGCAACCATCGATTCAATAAGAAGACGTTAGTTGAAAGAAAAGACTTTAACTTTTTCTTTTGTTTTTCAATTATTCAACGCAATCTTTTTCTATGTATTGGCAAGGGGCAACCTAACCTTAAAACAACTTAATGTCAGTATCAATTGGCACGCTACTTTTGTTTTTCAAATTGAATTAAAACTGCATTCAAGTTGAAAATGGTCAAGTAAACATGAAGACGATGCAAACACTTGTGCCAGATCGGTAATAACAGTTGTATTTGATCGAAGTAGAATATCAGCTTGGTAAAATCAATACAAATATTCGAGATTCAATTCAGTCTTTGGAAACATCTTTTTAGGGTTCATCGAGGGGATAATTTTTCACCAACCTCATTGTGAAAGTTTAACCGATGAAGCTCCAAAAATATGGACGTCAAAACACGGCTGGTATCGTCAACAATCGATGAAAAATAACTTGGTACACAGCGCAACATATATCCACGGTTTTCAGAGGGTCGCCATTTTCTCAATACATCAAACTGGGAGCAGGGATGGATCGAGTTCTTACAGTCGATTGTCGTTCGATATATCGCAGGTACAATTTAAAAATATACAAAGATTTCATATTTTTTCCCATAATTATATTTATTTTTTTTTAATAATTTACGAATGTACAACAAAAATATGTCAAGGACTATTGTTCTCTCGAATCTCGCTGAATTAATTCTTCGCTGATTTCGAAAACGTTTTGCTGTTCTTCGAACAATTGCTTGAGTCTTTCTGTCGCGGTTATATCTCTTGTCTTTGGGCAGGTGCCAAGTTCATTCTAAAAAAGCAAAAAACGATTCAATTATTATATATTATAGAATTTCATTATAGCTAACAAAACAATGTAATAGCCAATGCAAGGCTGGTTGTTATTTAAGGACAGTGTTAGAGTTGCTTACATCGGGGAACTCAATTAGATTTTGTTTAGGATCTCTGAACGTGTACGGAGTCCATGGACCCTGGATTGAGGGAAACTCGGTGTGCCAGTATTTGCGCAATCTCATAGCCGAGCCGTCTTTTTCCTGTGTTCGAAGGAGCTCCATCCATTTGATGATTTCTTCCCTAGTGTACTGGTGTACTGGTACGTAATGTCGCTCTCCACATACTAAAATACAATTTTAAACCATTTTCAATTTATTTTACGGTTCTTATAAGATTGAAAAATCATTTCTTTCCTGATTAAAAAATTAAAAAATGAGAGTCAACTTACAATATTCAGCCACCAAACAAGGTGTTCTGTGTCTTCTTGGTTTCAAATAAACAACAGTGCCGGGATTTTGTCTAGCATAGAGTAACAAGTCATTCTCAATGAAATCTCTGCAAACATTAAACAAAAAGCGAGGTTAGGTTTTCATAAACGACGGTTGTTTAAAAAAACCATAGGAACCGATGAAAATCAATAAAATATGTCAAAATCGTACCGCATTCCTCTGCTGGATCCGTTGCTTTTGCAAAATTTTAAGGTTACTCGCTGCAACTGTGTGACATATCTCCCTATACCGTTTGCTAGATGGGATCGAGGAAACCCCGACTTCAGATAAAGAACACTGTTGGACATTTCAAATCTTTTTGACGATTGACAGTCCGTAATTTTGTTTAAAATTCATACAAAACTCACTGCTATTTATGAGGACACAAAATGTAAGTTGAGGAAAACAGTGTGTGCTACATTAGTTTTAGACACCTAACGGTCATTTTAGGAACTAGATTCATCATGTGCGTAGAACACCAATTTCAAATGTTGACCGAGAAGATAAAGTAAGAATTCATCTTAAAAAAGTTGAACGGTCCATAAAGTTGTCCGCGGATTGGACCGTTGGCCAAGTTCATGCGTAACCACTTTAATTTTGACAGTTTGTTGCTTTATTTTTGACGGGTGAAAATGTGCAGATGAAAATTGAACAATTAAACCATATACTATGTAGCGCGCGCTGTATACTAGTAATTACAAAAGTTCAAATATTTATAATTGTTTACATTGATTTTACATTAAGCTATAATAGTATATTTAACTGAATCATAACAGGAGATAAATGTAACCTGTTGAAAGCTTCTCATCTTTGATTTGACAAAAATCAAAAGTCTCAAGGTCAATATGTGAATGATGTAATGACCGTGAGATATGTGAAAGAAGTTTGCAATATCTAAGAATTTTAACCATTAAATATAAAAAGTCGGTTAATATTGTTGAGTGATTTTCAAAGAGAGAATTATTTTTACCCATGCAAACAATTCCATTGACAAATGATGTTGTCCGCAGAGAGACATTCGACTTTGTTTAATGCACCTACAAGAAATTAAAATGTTTGATCGTTTAAACGAATTTGACCAGTTCATCCAGTCCGTGTTGTACCTATGATTTCAAAGTTGCAAAATTAATTCAACTATTTATGAAAAAATACTATTAATAATTGTATCTTATTTTGAGGAGACTGGCAAGCAAAATGGCTAATTTGTTTATTGTTTATAAACAAAAATATGTTGTAAAATGCATATTTTCAAAATACTCCAGGGAGCTCAATTTTTAACCGATTTCAAATTTACTGCCGCCATTTTATTCATCATTTATATTTATTTACTGACGAATTTTAGATGAACTAGTTGATAAACGCGCTACGCGCGTCTGTTGAATTTTAAATTAAAACATTGAACAATTTTCTTATAAATGAGAAAAAAAAGTTCATTCAAAAATTCATGCAAATTCCAATTCAACTTACAAAAAAAAGCATAACATCAATATTGTATTTTTTAATATCACTTTTAATTACTTGATTTTTTCGATGTTTAGATGTCATGACAATCACAATTTGTTAAGTTTCTCACTCTGCAGCCGTTTTGATGTTTAATTATTTAGTCTAATAGTTTGTTTAGATAAAAAGAGCAAAAAAGACAGCGCTTGGCATATAACACTCGTATTGTAGCCAACAATATTGTAACCATTAATGCGTAATGTGATTCAAATTGTTTTTTATAGAAAAATAAATTTATATAAAAACGAAATAATATAAGAAAATTATTTCGATTAGAATTTAATAAGAAAACAAATAGATACAATTACGAA
>JAPYZS010000120.1:0-233945 GCA_030522925.1 Trissolcus japonicus | reverse complement strand
TCGTGGGAAAACAGATCGCAACGTGGGAATCATCGAAAAAAGGTTTGTTAAAATTGCGCCGATCTGCATCGTTTGGATCGCCGAACCGAGTGAGTTTTATGAAGAAGCACTATTTTGAATCTTTCTCAAACAAATTGATATCAGATAATTTTCAAACATCAGAAAAAAATATAAAAAAAAAACGTTTATATTATTGAAAAATTAACAACAATTTTTACAAATGTATATATTAGAATTCTTTAATTGGTTGCTTCAATTTGGTTTTGTCGTTCAAAATCGATCCGAATCATTGACAGCGCTGAATCAGAATATCATCTCATATAGTTCGCTTAATTCAAATAAATGTCAGAAACCCGGCAAGTTCGTGGTTCAGTTCCGTTGAAGCGACCAACGAAACGGTCTCGGATATGACGCTAGCCCTCTGGTGTCGAAAATTAGAAAATCAGGAACGCTCTTAAAAATATAAAGTTTATAAGAATAGGCTTTTGCGGCGTTTTACAAAGCAGAGGGTTTCAAAATTTGATTCACAAAAGTGTCATGTAATAACAGTGAGAATAAACGAAAAAATTGGTTAGTGTGACAAATAAAGTGCTGTCAAATAAAGCTTGAAGAGAAATACAAACAGGAGATAAAAATGGTAAGTCAACCTCTTGAACATAAAATCCAAACATAACCTAGAAAATTGTTTGTTGATTTTGTACAATGTTTACAAGTTATTTTGAGAATTTATGAACAATACAAAAGTTTATGAAACTGATAAATGACGCTTTTTTTTGCAGTTGTTTTATTCATTCTTCAAATCCTTGATCGGAAAAGACGTAGTAGTTGAATTAAAAAATGATCTCAGGTAAAATTTTAAATTAAATTTAGTACAATGTAATTTCATGGATTTAACTTCATAAATTGATGATCTGTTTGATATAAAAAATGTTTTGATTTCAGTATATGTGGAACTTTGCATTCCGTTGACCAATACCTGAACATAAAACTGACTGATATCAATGTCACAGACACAGATAAATATCCTCACATGGTAAATAGATTTTTTTTTCTCTTTTCAATTAAAATTGTTGATAATCATAAAAATAAAATATGTGATGTCATATATTAAAAAATTTTTATGATTCTTTCAGCTATCAGTGAAAAATTGTTTCATCAGAGGATCAGTCGTTAGATACGTGCAACTTCCTGGCGATGAAGTTGATACACAATTATTACAAGATGCCGCCAGAAAAGAAGCAGCAGCGCAAACAAGATGAACAAACCACTTTTTTCTACTTAAATTAATCATCTTAGATTTACGGAGTTGTATATTTTCGAATTATACAAAATGAAAAAAAGAATCTTACTAAATAGTGAAAACACTTTGAAATAAGAAAGAAAAACACAGTTCATATTGTTTTTTATAAAATTTTATTCGTCCCAAAAAGTATCTGAAAGTGAAACAAAGTTATAAATTAACAAAAATAAACTTTTACGAAGTCGGTGAAGATTATAGTATGAAAAATCACTTTCTGGAATAAGTATATCATTTGTTCACAAATTTTTGCTCAAAGAGCAAAATGTAAAGCGACGATGTAAATTATACATTTTAATATCAACAAAATTGAGATTTGATAGAAAATTGGAAGAAATTCAAGAATACAGAAGATTCAAGAAAGTGATCAGATATCGGAACAAAACGTCCCGGTGGCTTTAAGGTGCCCATCAAAATTGCATCTGGCAACTTCGATAAGGTGGATGGGATGCCAACCCCTACCAAGAGCCTTGATTCTTACACTCAACAATACAAATTTAATTTCATCTTGAATTAATCATTTAAATTAAAAATAAAATTTAAACTTGATGAAAAGTTTATAAAACTTACACAAGTTTATTCAAAAGTTGTACTTTGAAATTTACTTTGTAAATTGTTGGTGTACGTGAACGTAAGAAACAGGCCCTAAACCTACCATTTACTCTTCCGGAACTTCGAGGTCTCCGCTCTTGATGTCGTCGATCAAATCATGAGGCGGCCTTCCCTCAATGGTACACCCAACGGAATGACAAGTTCCAAGGATCTCTTTAACGGTTCCTTCGAGTTTCCTTGACATGGACCTCGGTCTCATCTGTCTCGCAATGGCGAGGATGTCATCGAATGACAAGTTTCCAGAGTGCTTGATGTTCTTCACCTTCTTGCGATCCCTTGGTGGTTCCTTCAGAGCTTTAATGATAAGAGAAGCAGCAGATGGAACTACCGAGATTGTTGCTTGACGATTCTGGATTGTCAACTGAACAGTGATTTTCAGTCCTTTCCAGTCGCTTGTGGCTTTGGCAATGTCATCACCGACTTTTTTTGGAGACTAAAAAATATTAAAAACAACATTAATAATATGAAAAAGAACATAAATACAATTTTATTTAAAAATCATTCGTTTAAAATAAATAAATCCTTGCAAATTAAAATGTTCTAAATTTTTAGGTTATGGTTGTAAAATTACTCACCAGACCAAGTGGACCGATTTTTGGAGCCAAGGAAGATGTGGCACCAACTTCTCCACCAACACACCTCAAGTAAACTAGAAAAGAAGAATGCAAAAGAGGTTGTAAGACACCATAACATGTGTGAGGTTTATTAAACAATTTTATCTTCGCGAATTCGATAAATACCTTTCTTTACTTCAGTGGGATCGAATTTAGGAGGCATCTTGGTAATTTATTTGTGTCAACTACGTTTGATGTTACAAACAAAGTCGGATTATCGAAATCCTACTCTCGTTTCCACGATGGACACGAACGAAAAGAATCGAAAAGTATCCGGCTTGGTTCGGCCACGAATCTGCCGGCGATAAGAGAGGAAACTCGCTCGCGACTGTGGCGACACTGCCGGCAAAGTTGTAAAGTACGATTTCTTTATTTTTATGCAAAAATAATTTATTTCACTCAATATCAATTTTTTTATTTATTGAGATTTTGTTCATCATTTTTACATCAAAAAATAAAATTAAAGTTTCGCCTAGATTTAAATTAAACAAGAAATTGAAATAAGATTGAACAGGAATAATTTTGAATGATTTATTAATAATATTTACAAATATATCATGACTTATGGAACCTCTGCCGTTGCACGTTACTTCCATCAAATTCTTGACGAAGAAAAAAAACTTACATTAGTCACATTCATACAACCAGAGAAGAGACGCAAAAAATCTAACGCTGAATTGCAATTTAAAAAAGAGAAGTCAAATGATCAAATTGGCGTTGCTAAAGATCCGGTGCATGCAAAACGTTCGAGTGAGTTTTACAATGAAACAAAAACAGTCAAGTTGAAAAACTGCGGAGAATGTTAAAATAAAAACATTGGAAAACGTAAATGTTACAAAATGGAACTTGGTTTATGCTTTGCATTGGTTTTTCTCTATATTAGAAAATTTAACGAGTTAAGACACTTGAAAGTTGCTAACGTAGAATTTGAAAATTCGTCTCTTTTCGTTTCGTCTCCATCCGTAATCCTATTTTTATTTACAAGTACGAATCCACTGACGCGATCCAACAGATGAAAACGGACGGATAATTTTCACTGTCAATGTATCACGTTGTTCAATTTGTTGTAACAACTTATTTTCACAACACAATTTTACATGAAACAAAATTCGTCAGTTTTGATCTATTGGAAATACAAAAAAGAACACGTGTAAAGCTATCCTTCATTTTTTCGCCGAATTAGAGCTGAGTCTAATTGCGTTATTTCTTGCAAGTCCGACGTTCGTTTGGCAGACTGAGTTTTCCGTAGCCGAAAGTTTTTTTTCTACAACGAAAGAAACATGAAATGCATCGAAATAAATAAATCTCGCATTCTAAGCTAAAAATTCGTGACAAATTGTATTTGAGCGTTGACAGCTATACAAGCGCCAACTCGCGTCGGCCAAACGCAATTCACGTTACACAAAGTAGCTTACATTTTCAAACATACAAAAGCAGAATTAACAAATTGAAAAATCTCATCTCACGGAGAACAAACTATCGTGTTAATTATACAGTTTACAATAATTCGTATATAAAGTAGAAAACTTTGCGTATCACCTTGTCTCTCTGTCGTGTCATTTTGTCGAGTTTGGTGTGTGTGTGTTTTTTTATATTTTTTTATTTTTGAGTATTTGCTCTTCCAGGAGGAAAGAGATCTCCGCATCACAAACTCTCAAGTACAAAAAATCATTCTTAAGAAAAGTGTCTCGGGATTTTCTCGTTTGTATTTTTTTCTCTCTCTCTACACTTCACGCATTATACTATCTACGTGTTTTCATATTTACAAATAACGGATTGTCCTGCTCAAAAAGAAGAGAACGACGGACAGATTTTTTACACTTGTTCTCGCATCCCTCACACTCATTCATTCTCTCGTGATCAGCTGTTCTTGTAACGCAGAAGGCACCTTCGAAAAATCACGTGTCAGTCAAATCAGTCACCCAATAAAAAATGCATCCGCACTTGTGAATAAAGAAAAAAAAAGTTAGAAAAAGAAAGTCGTTGCGATGGTCGTTTGTTTCGTCTCCCTTTCATTTTTCATTTGATTATATACATTTTATTCGATACACGAATAAACAATTGGCTTAAAAAATGAATAAATACGAAGCATCTATTGATCTCACTGAGATATGCAAATTGTCAATTGAGAGATGAAATGACACCGTCGTTGCCCCGCATTCAAATCAAACACGCTTCTAACACTGTCTAGTTTTTTTTTATTTTTACTTAAAAAATTGTCAGGCATTGATAAATGGACGGGGAAATATGTGTCCTTGTTTAGCAAGCGAGGCCAATTACTACGAAGAATTTCTCGCAAGTACACTTATATCATACTGATAACGTACATTAAAATATCATCGTCAACAGGAATAAAAGCTATGTAACGTTTCACATAAAAACGGTTAAGAGCGTAGTTGTATAGCTTATATACTTTCGATTGTACAAATTTTTGTAGCTGAATTCAGACGGAATAACAATGTTTCATCTAATGCGATAAATTTGGTAGCGGAAAAAGTTTGAAGTCAATCTCGTTATTGACTTGCTTGAATTTATTTATCAAGTTAAACAGTTTTTCTTTTATCGTTAAAATTACGTCACACGAGTTTATGTACACGTTCTCTATCAGTTCAAATTGTTCAAATCGAATTGCTTTGCATACCGTTATCAATTCGTTTTTCATTGTAAAAGAGGAATTTTGGTATTATGTTATCAATATCGTATAGCATGTACGCACAGTTATTTATCAAATGCTTATGTGTATACAAATCTACCTTTATATTCTGATTCAGTACCTTCCTCATCATGAAAATTCAAAAATTTTAATATAATAAACTACTTGCAAATGACTTTAACAAATTTATCATTTAATTCGAAAGAAAATGAAAAATATCACAAAATGATAAACGTTGGTACGAAAAACATTATCACACATTCAGTTTTTTATTCTCCGTTTGCAACTTAGAGTTAGCAAACTTGATATATAATCTATTCAGATATTTGAATTTGTCAACTTCGTCGTTATAAATTATCAAGGACATCATAAAAGATGAGCAATATCGTTAAATGACTTAAGAATTAACAAAATGCCGAGGAGGTATCCTCCTTTTTTAATCCTTTTTTTATCTTTTTCAAAATTTTGTCGACACCAATAATTTTTTTTCACATTTCCAATAGAAAGACTAGACTATCAATATATTTAATTATCATTCCATCGCAACGACTCACTTTCAAGTGCTGTTCCAAACAAACCGTGTATACGAGTTGTCGCAAAACCAATAGTGCCAAGAAGCAAAATCAGTTTACCGTAAATTCAGTCGACTTGTGTACAAAACTCTCGTCCACGAAATCAATTTTTCGAACATAAAAATGTTGTTCTCGGTTTCAACGTACGACAAATTGTTTCTTTGTTTTGTTTTACAACTAAAACTGAAACCTGACGGCAATATAAATGTATCGTGCGACGATTCGTTTTATGTGTCGCTCTGTGTATAAAAACACGAAAAGAAGCGACACAATAGCGAAATTTTATTTACTTGGAAAATCAATCTGGCCCCGTCGTACTCAGATTGTGCTTACCGATCGGAAACCCTCCGATGAATCGTCAGAAGTTGAACCGAAAGTGGATCGAATAAATAACAAAATAAACAGGTTTCTTTATTAAAGACGATTTTATAAAAAAAAATGAAAAGAATAAATAAATAAAATAAAAAAAGAACAATTAAAAGCAGAAGCACGCGTACAAATGCGCATCATCAGTCTAACGAGAGAATTCACATGTTTATTTACAATTACATGTGTGCTTGTATTCCCGAGCGACGTAGAAAAAAGCGACAACTGGATTTTGATTATGCGAGTTTGTTTGGTCGAAAAAGCATGTGATGGGGTAGGAGGAGGCGGGGGAAGGGGTGGGGTGTATAAAAATGTTTAGGAGGTTCGCTGCTGTTGGCGTGTTGGTGGGATGGAACCCGACGTCGAATTACAACGTGCCATTGGCAAAGTATTGATAACGGTCGTAAAGTTTCGTTGACCATGAGTGAATGCTGCCTTCCACAAGGTCGTCCACGTGTCTGCGCAGTTGATCTTCTGTGAGGGTCAAGTGGAAGCGGTTTTTCAATCCTTGTACCGTCGCCACGCCACCACTACGAAAACAGGGTAGCTGCGAACCTGAATAAATCCACGTTTTTATCATTAAACACCAATCGTTTTCTTTCTTTTTCTTCTTTTTTTTGTTCTTACACTTAAGATAAAACGACTCAATACCTGAGAGCATGATTTCAACAAGATTGACCATCTTGTCCATGTGTTTTCGCGCGGCAATAAGTCCCTGGAGCAATAAAGTTTTGAATTCCAGGAACATGGGGGACTGGTTGCCACCCATGACTTCGACGAATTCCGGCGTGAGTTTGAAAGGGCTCGTTTCGAAGCCGAGGTTTCGCGGTGACGTCGACAGGATGAACCCAAAGTCAATGTGAATGAGGTGGCCGTCGCTGTGTAACAGAATGTTACCATTGTGTCGATCCTTCACCTGGATCAAGTAACTAACAAGACAGTAAGCCGCGCAGCTCTGCACGAAGTTTCGTTGGGCTATTGCAAACGTCTCGGAATCGGCCGGGCCGAATTCTCGTTCAAAGTATTGCAACAGAGTCAATTGACAATGTTTCTTCACTTGGTGCAGAGAGACTGTGTTGAGAATCGGTTCGATGAGACCGCTATCATTCGAGAGACAGAGTATCCTGTAGAAAACAAAATTTAATGTTGAATTTGAATTTCCAATTGATCTATCAGATTTTAAAAACAACATTCGATGCGATTGAACTAACTTGTAAGGTCTAAGCCAGAGGGGCAAGTTCTCCTCTTGCCAAATTTTATGCAACATCGAAAGCAACTGCGACGCCATGAGTTCTTGTCGAAGGTCGTCGCCGCATTTGACAATGACAGCGAGGAGTTTCCAGGTCGCAAGATGGCCGTAGGGACTGGACGCTCGGATGCGTTTTTGTTTGAGCTCCCAAGGCTCTTTGAGCACAGCGGCAGACGGATCTTCGGGGTCGTGATTGAACGTGGTGCTTGGGGTCGCTGCCATCTCGCTCAAGCGTCGTTTGATGTCTCCTGGCACGAAAATTGGTTCCCGACTGTCTGACGACTCTTGACTCAGCTGCGAGATTGTGTCCCTGTCCTTAGGTTTGCGCAGACACAGGTACTGCAACGAAGAAGAAAATACAAGGTTAATCTATTATTTCTTCGAATCAAAATGAATAAAAAAAGTGAATTGTCATTATTATTTAAGGTGTACCTGTTGTGTGATTTCGTCGTCCTCTTGGCTCCAGCAGTCGCTGACGTCATCGTCGGCAAAATTAAATGCAATGTCGCAGCTTCTCAGAGGGTATGAGATACCGCCTTTGGGAGTTTGTCTCACGGCTGTCGGAGTGACGCTTTGTTTGATGTCGCCAGCGTTCGATTGAGCGGATGAGCTTGATTGTTCTCCTCCTGTTAAATTTTCCTCTGACTTTGTGTGTCTCAAGGAACTACCCATTATTTTCGTTGGCACTGGCGATGTGTACAGGTCTTCAACTTCCAACACCTCCACATAGATGATGTATGGAGCCTACAAAAATCCAACCGGTTGCATTAATCTTCCAGTTTGTTTTTTCTTTTCATATAAAATGATTATTTTATATAAAATAATCATTTCCTATACAAAAAGATAAGTTTAAAAAAAAGTACCTTGTCCTTGCTGTTGAGAACCGCCGCATACTGCGGTGGTATCCTAACAATGTGATGTGGCACTGTAGAATGAAGGGGCAGCCATACCCTCGCGGGCAAGTTCAAGTTGAGCGTGTTTAGTTCCGCGACCAGTTGGACCGTTTTGGCTTCCTTTGTCGGGATGCTGCCGAGAAGTTTGCCAATCGAAATCAACACCCTGATGAATTCCAGCTCTGGGACAAGTCGTGGTGCCTATTGAAAATTAAAATGCAATTAAACAAACGAGGGAAAGACAAAAACCAGATTATACTCTCTCAACGTTAACGAAAAATACCATTTGCAGTATCATGCAAACTTGAGATGAAGTTGTCTTAGCGGAACTAACTTTTCAAATTCAACTTTGAAATTTATCCTCGAGAATCTAATAGCGTTGAAGGTTGAGAGAGTTCGCATGCGGCATATTAAAACTCATTATGGAGCGTGAATTGATGTTACTTACGCTGCATTTGCACTCGGTCTTGCGACCTCGCAGATCATTGACAACTCCTTGACAGGAATCGAAGCAGGTACAACCGTTGTCAAATGCTCGACCCGAACTCAGGTCACCGAGACTAACTTTATTTACTGAACCTGTAATTAAATCAAAAGTAACTTTATTAATCAAGGATAATTTACTTTTTCTTTCACCTCAAATAATTTTCGTCTAAAAAAAGTAGTAGTAGTTTCTCGAAAATTACCGGAATGACTGCGACGTAGAGACTGAAACAGTCCGGTGGCATCAGACTGCGATCTTTGGTGAGTTTTTTTGTTAGGAGACGAAACAATTTGAGCAGAGGTTAGTACTGATAATGATGGAACTTGTAAGACGGAAACACGTTTATGCAACTCGTTCCCTTTTGGCCTGAAAAGAAAAACGGAAACAAATTATTAACTTCTGATAATCAAAATAAAAACAAAATTTCAACGACGTCTAGAATTATTTCTATTGGGAAAGAAATTTTACCTGAGTTCATCGGACAATATCAGATTCTTGAGCTTGGTCCCGTGGGATTTCTTTTTCGACGACATGTGAGCATCAGAACTGTACGCATCTAACAACCAGGCACACTTTAACGAGAAATCAACCGATTTTCTACATCTGAAAAGAGATTCAAAAACAAGTCAGAAAAATGTCACAGTTGCACATTTTATTACAAAAGTAAAAATATTGTAATTTGTTGATTCACCTATGGACGAGATATGGATAGAGGACTTCTGTCACATCATACAATTGTATGTACATTAAAACAAGCTGTGGCAAATAAAAGTCCACTTCGCTGTCTGAGAAACTAAACATCTTGTTACCTGAAAACATTTTAATTACCAATTAAATATCGCTGAGCATTCGCGCGACATCCCACAACGGATTCCAATTTCAGCACGAGTCGACAAATAGCATTGGGCAATTGTATTGGAAATTCTTATTCAACATATTTTCATTGCAGAGGTTGCTCGAAATAGAACACACTGTTAATTGTTGGTTCCCCAACCTTGCGCCTGGTCAAACGACGTTAAACGACCGGCGGAGTGTTTGTACAAAGAGAATAAAGATAGCTTTATTATTGTTCAGGAAACGATTACGTTCCAAGAAGCTATTTGAAAATATAATGTTATGTAAATAGTTATGAAGCAATACTTCGCGGCGTACTTTATTTTCATGGAATTATTCGGGCAGCTATGCTCGCCATCCGCGAACAACTCTAAACTCTGAATTTCCAACATTTCTTTATTTGCAAACAAAATTGAGCTCGCCAAGTACCTAAATAGCTCTGTACACCGGGCTCTTTGGAATTGAAAAGGTAAGATATCGCCATGGACATGTCGAAGACTTGACTTTCAAATAGCCTGAGCAAGCATCCCTCGGTCGCTTTTGGCTGGCTCGTCCTCTGGGGCTGCTTCTCCTGCTTCGTCGGCTCGGCTTCGGGCTGACTCGTGCCGCAGCAAAAAGCCATCGCTGCGCCGGCGAGCTCATTCTGGGCCGACACCACGTCCAACTTCGTACCTTCGAACAACTTTTTTGGCTCTGCCTCTATCTTTGCGCAGTCCACCTCGTCCTCCCCCTTTGTTACGTTCTCCTCTTCGTCGATCCCGTCGACGCAGTCCATGTCGCCCATCTGTCCAGAACAAAAAACAAGATTAAATTCTTGATCTCATATAAAAAAGGAAAGAAAAAGAAAAGTTCTATGTCTGAACATGTATAATTGAACAAAAGTTTCTAGTTTAGTAAAACTTTATCAGGGCAGAATTTGATTACATTTTATTTCAATAATTGTTTAAAGATCTTTGTCTGATTTTACATGGTTTAATGAAATAAAATGAAAACATATTAAAAAACATAATCACATTTTCATTGGTTTAAATTTTACATTTGATTTGAAAGAAAAATTTTTTGATTCCAAAAACTTGCGTTCAATGCAATAATTAATAACAACATTAACAAATTCGTTGCAAAATCGCGTCACAAAGTTATACACTATTCAGCATTTAACTTTGTTTATTAGAAACTTGTTAAATTAATATTTCCCGTTGCATCAATATAGACAATTTATCTTATTAATCTCAATTTTCAGATCTGTGGATTACGTCGTTGTTCAAGTGGAAAATAAGTGAATATGAATTTGATTGAACCGATCTGATTAAAGTTGATCATGCTCAAGTTTTGGGTAAAGTCAGATCTTAGACAATGTTAATATCTGATTAAATCAAGCTATTCATGGTAACATCAGACCCACTTATTTTCCAGACATGGCTCAGACCTGGATCAATTAGGTCTGATCAGACACGGGACGAATTTTTTTCCCCAGGTTCTCGTTCTTTTGTTTTTCAACATCTTGAAACTTGAAAGCCAACCTGAGAGATGGACGAATCCAAGCTTTCACGGCTGTGCAAATGGTCCACGCTGGACTCGCGGGTGGTCACGTTTGTTGTGTCACTGGCACCGCTGTCAGAGCCACAGAGGATGCCGGAGTCGTCGGAACCCAAGCTGACCAGATCCTCGCGTTCCCTCGTCTTGTTTGTGGACGCGATCTTGGCTACCGGGGCAGCTGGATTTGTTTCACATTCTGGACTTGGTGTCACGTCCACCTCAGGGATTCTCTGTAGTGCTGAATCCAAACTCCGATTACGGTGGTGCAGAGTCGTTCCGTTTGTCTGAGGCACTGGGGGTAACAAAATACCCATCGACCTGAACCAAAAAAAAAAAACAAAATTAATTATTACTAATCCAGATTTAATCTTTTTATATCAAACCATTTAAAATCATTAATTTTTCTTTTCTGTCATTTGTTACCTGAAGTCCAGACTGTGATTTCTCTGGTGCGTGGTTAATCTGTTACGTGTATTGGCTGGCGGATTGGGCCTACCGTGAACCAGAGGAACATTACAACCTGCCGATTTGTGCCTTTTAACATGCGTCACACTTTCCTGTCGTGTCGGTCCGCTTGCGGGCACCGATACCGCTATTACTTCGCTCATATTATAATTCGAGCTCCGGCTCGGCCAACAGTCATCTGCTCTTCACTATCATCTTTCACCTGAAACCAAACAGTTCCCCCAATTAAAAACCTTGTTGTTAGCAATTATTTATCAATTAACAATTTCTTTTTACTCATATAATCATATCTCGTAACTATATTTATACAACATTAATGATTCCTCCTTTTTTTCTATTTAACAAGCAACAGTCGTTCCAGTATCTTATCTACGACTTATCTTATTATCTAATGAAACAGTTATGATGTAACCCAAAAGTATCATAACATTCGAACCGTTTCTTTTGATAATTTTTCGTACGTTCTATTCTCATCGGGATGCAAAGCTCCTCGATGCTTTCAGTTCACCCTGACCTTCAATATCATTTCTGGATCAAGCCGTGAGAGATAAATTCGACCTTGCTTTCCAGAATCAATTTGCATTTCAAATAATAACAAGGCTCACCTTTGAGGTGAAAATTCGGACTTGCTGAAAATGAATTTTTTTTTTTTTTTTGATGACGATTATCTTATCACGGATTGATTGCCATTGTGGGTTGTACCACTTGGCTGACATCAAGTTGTAATCACGAGTGCGTTTCCGACATTCAATACTGCGTAGTTGGAATGCAAAAAAGCCAAGTTCGATGATACTTGTTTGTGTGGATATTATGAATTCCTCATTTTTTAATTGTCTGCATTTTTGTTTCCTTTTTTCTGTGTACAATTTTTTTCAACTAATTTTTCCAAGTCTTCAATTTTGGTTTATAAATAGAATAAATTGTTAATAATTAATTAAGTTTATCTTGTTGGGAAGTGCATTAAATTGTTAGTTGTTTTTTTTTTCATCACAATTAAAAATAAATTGACCTAACGATGGTTCGAAAATTTTAATTAAACATTGGACTTTATTGAAAGAGAAATATATAACAATTTCGATTTAATTGTCAAACTTGAAAAGTTGACAATGGCAATGTCAAAGTAAATGAAAAAAATAAAGGTTACACATAAAAAAAAGTTTAATGAATGGAAGAAATTGTCAGTTTCTGATAAATAATATAATAATAATAAAAAAAGAAGAAATAATAAAAACAAGCGTCATTGAAAATTGATATCACCCACTGTTTCAAACGACACCGACGGAAACAACAAAAAGCACTTTTTCAAACTGTCATCATTCATCTCCTCCGATCAATTTCAATTGGACGGAACATTTTTCTCTGACAGATGTGAACGCTCCCAATTGAGCAACAATTTCATCGCTTCCCAACTTGTTCGTTTCAATTTTTCGTCCACCGCGATTGTTAACAATCACAACTCCGGCTGTCAAACCGCCGGGACAGAACAAGAAAAGCTGTCAAAACAGAGAAAAAACACCAATTCGCCAGACCACTTTTTCAACAGGTCAACATTGACAGGGGGTGTAACAAGTAAAAAAGATGTCGCCTTGTGGGAGGAAAGAAGAGAAAATAAAACGACCGAGGGTGACAAAATCGTGGGTTGCGAAAGCGCGTGAAAGTCGCGGAGTCGGAGAATCTAGGCTGCGCGCCGGTTTTTTTTTTTTTGTTCTTTTCTCTGTCGCGCATTTTTCGACGTCAGGACTGGGTGGGTGTGCCAGGATCATGATGAACAGGGCGCGTCAGGGCGCGGCCGCCCGAGCTTGCGGGCGCTTTGTCCCTCGCGGACTCCTCGCGTCTCACCTCGGGCTGCGCCGATGACGCGCTGAACGCGCACAGCTTCCAATGGCCGCCTTGGCAGGGACGCGCGCTGCCGCCGAAGGTTCCGCCGCCGCTTCTCGCACACGCTTCCACCGCCGATGCACTTGCGACGCTGCTCAATGTCGGACGTTGTCCGCGTCCGGGTTCGCGTCCGTGCACACGCTGACTCCTCCAGCCAAGCTATTCGGCGTACGCGAAAGTCACAGTCCCGCGAGACGACTGTCAGAATTCCGCAGCCAGGCTTGCCAACTTTTCAACCGTGCGCCCAGGGACGCAAACGCAACTGTCAGTTTGCACGGGCGCGGCTTGGTTTTTATATTACCAAAACTGTTTGGTTTGCATCAAAAAAACAACTTTCATATTGAAATGTTTTATTTTTTTCCCCCTTTAAATTATTATTTTTATGCACAAATTTTCATTTTTCTTGGTAAAACTGTTAAACTGCTTTCACTTGGTTGAAAAACAGAATATGCACAAAATTTTTGTGTGCGGTATATGTATATTTATTAAACCTGACTTTCCAGTTGAATGGATAAAAAATTATATTTTTCACCAATTTTTCTTTACCAATATTTCAAATTAGCAAATTTGTTTAGTTTCGGTTCTTTTTTTGTTTCTTTTCTTCATCCACTTTATAATTATGCAGCGCCATCTTGGTCCATAATCCAGTGAGAAGACCATCGAGGGTTACTTGGGGTCATCAAAATTACATATTTCGAGGTTATTACAAATGTTTTCACACTGTAGATACGATATCTCTCCGGACTATCTCTTATTATATGAACTCATATACGAAACACCGAATATGAAAACCGAATCGAAGAACAACAAAAAAGGCAAGAATGCAGACAAAGTGAGAAAAAAAATGTGTTTCAATATGGTAATTCTATATCAAGGGCGATGCGTCAACGTGTGTTACTAATAGTAATATGATACTTGATCGATTTTTCATCACTCCAATCCTGTTATTTTTTGCAACAAGTTTGCGATTATGAGTAAGGGACCATATTGTGATTCAATGTTATTTTTTACCAAAAAAAAAGAAACTTTAAACAACAAATGTAATCAAACCATCGGTCAAAAATAAATAAACAAAATTTGTTTTGTTTTGATCTAAAAAAGATAAGAGCGTTTAATACAAAATTTGACATCGATGTTTTAAGCAAAACAATAGTATAAACAGAAATAAAAATAGTATTAAACAAATACAAACAAAGTAGATAAATAATATGAAAATGGCAGAATCATTTCTTGTTTGCTCAATTATTCACAGGGCGACAAAAGTTGTAGATACGCGATTGGATTGTTTTGATTGTGCAGCTTGGCGCGCGACAAGGTTGGCAACATGCTGGGCGGCCTGGGACGCAGCGTCGTATGTGGAGATGGGAAAGGTCGTCCTGTATTATAGGCTTGGAGCGATGTCTTGTCTGGAGTTCAGCTGCACCTACGTACGGAAGACCAAACAGGGAACACGATAGTCGAGCAGAATCAGCGTGTCTCACTCTCGGCCCTGTGCCCACCTTTGGCCGCCAGCTGTCCCGCGAATGTCAAACGCCTGCTCGCAATCGGCCTAGCTGATCAGTCAATTCAAATCAGATGCTTTCTCTCTCTCTCTCCCTCTTCAATTTAACAAATAGTGCCACGAGTTTCCTATTCAATATTCCAGCAAGGCCTCTCCTGCAATTGTCACTTTTTGTTTCCGTTTCGTTTCTTTATTACATTTCTTTACTTTAACAAAACCCACAATAACGCTCCTTCATCCAAGGTGGTTTTTACCTCAAGATACTTTTTTGTTTTTTTTCAAGGTGAAAAAAATGAAGTAAAAAATATGTAATAATTCATTTGTTTATCAAAAATAATTATTTTAGTTTTACACGTTTTCTTCTTATCTTTGATTAGCATTATTTATATAACTTTTTGTAGTGCACTTTAAACAAATATTTCTCTAGCAGGAAGCAGGGGGGGGGGAGTCAAATTCCCCATTTCAAAAACTTTCAAAATTAGTCCTTGCTGATTGTCAGTCGCATATTTATACGCTAGTAATCATAATAACAGTCGTCGAAGAATCTAATAATTTGCTAAAAAATTTCTTTACAGTTATGACATAACGGAGGTCAATCAGCTTATAAAGATCCGGTGTTATAACGTAACATTTACATGTTCTTTGGATACGCGTTTAGAAGAGACGCTTTTGTTTACACTTGCTTGCACAACTTGCACAAATTATTGTTAAAAGCAATGATATTTGAAAGGAAAGAAAAAGAAATTTCCATATTTCATTATTTCGTCCCGAGATTCAAGGTCATATGGGAAAAAAAGACAGAAAATTGGTTTGTCTATAAAGTTCAACCGGAAGGTCAAACAAAAGGCACCGAAAAAGACTAGACGCGTTTCAATTTGTTACTCTGGAATTGCGCAAAACACGTGTTTCTGCGTCTGTTGTGTGCGATATATGGTACAAGGGAACTGATTTCTCTCCGAGCGATCTCGTTCGCGATTCTGCACGCTTTCTACCTGCTGGCCGCTCACGTTAAAAGACAAATTAATCTCCGCGTCCTGGCCAAATTAAAGTCAAGTTAAATTTACACTTTCGTGTGGCGCGAATAATTATAAAAGAACGTTAGTAAGAGTTGTGTATATTAGTTGATCAAGTCAAGTCAAGACTTTCTAAGCATTAGAAACATTAGACGGAGGAAAAAAAACGTAAATAAAAGTATGTCGGTCGCCGCGCCAAATGTCAGCCAACATTTTTGTCATTCTGAGCTGCTCTATCACGTTTGGTGGGTTTTGTCGGTTGTAAACATTTTTAATCATTTCCTGATGCCTTTACCCGCGAGCATTATACTTTCTCATCAAATCCAATTCCCCGGCAATGGAAAAACGATCTAAATTGGCATTGAGCCTTGAGGAAATAGAAAAAAAAATGAAATATTGATAACCTGTTGTGACTCCCTGTCAATTTTGTTCATCCATCTTGTCAGAATTAAATCAAAAGTAGAAAGTAAATGAATATTTAAACTTGAAAAATTTATACATCTGTCTATTGTTTTTAACTACCACATTTTGTATTTTTGTAATTTAATTTATTTTGTTGGTTTTATCTAAATACAAAAAAAGAAATCGTTGCGATAAACAAGACAGTGACATGTAAACAAACATTTTTTTCTGTTTTTTCAGGTCTTATGCCCTAAGACCTGGTGTGTTTTTAAGTGTTGGAGTTGAAATTTGGTTAAAAGTGTTTGATTTAAATTAATTTTTTTAAATTAAAATTTGGGGACGATTTAGTGACAATTTACACGGTTGAGCAATTGCGCGGGTGAACAATTTAGTGCGTCACCAAAGTGACGCACTATTAAGTTTTCTCTCGCGTTAACGATTTATTCTTGGATGTTATAACGAGCCCGAAAGAACGAGAACGCGTTGTGTAATGAAAACAAAGCCAAAGCCCGGGGGCGTGTAAGCGAATTACGCCGAGATCGAACGGCTCTGACAAATCGGTTTAATTGAATTAAGCCGCTCGCCGATTGCCTCCAATTCGAACGTCGATACGCGAGATTCCACTTTGCCCCTATCAAAACTATACAGACTCGTTTTATAATTGCCGCCGGCTTGTGTGCCAACAATTCTCCACCCTCGCGCGAGAACTTACTAGCAAAAGCTCTCTCTTTTTTGTTGATTATAAAAATAAAACATTACATCAACCGGTGTTTTCGAAAATTTATATCCCATTTGACCTTTTTGTGATGTAAATAAAACTACAAAACACGCATAAGATTTGATTGTTTATAATAACAACAATAAAAGTAAATAAACAATGGTTTGTTTGCAAAATTTTAAGGTCATATGAAAGATTGTTTTTGTTTATAATAATTTGCCGAGGATAAGAGGTCAAATTGGTGAAAAACCAAAAATCGTCTGAAATGTTTGGGTTCCATGAAAACAATTGTTCTATGACCCCTACGACCTTCATTTTTTTCAAAACAAACCAAATTTATTATTTACTATTACATAAAATTATATAACTAACAAAAAAAGAATTAAAATAAAAGTGATTTATTTATTATTTTGTTTGTTTGTGTTTGATATTTTGAGATTTTACCAAAAAATGGATAATAAATAATCAATAACTATAATAAAATGGACATTTTATTTTGGAGCTCCATAAAAGTGTAAATAAAAGAGTTTTATATAGAATATATATTGCAATTGAAAAGTTTTATTTGATTTTTTTCGAAGTGTGCTCAATAGAGGTCGCTTTTGGCGAGGAAAAAAAGGGGGTGAAGGAAAAAGGAGAGAAAAAGGTACGGTATAACGTGACGAGTAAAATCTGCGCGAGACGTTCACATTCCTATCGTATTTCTTTGCACCTGGCATCCGATGCACGCTACACCTCGCGTACAAATGAACCGCTCAACGAAATCCTACACGACATATCGATATCCTTAGTGCTTGCACGTAACTCACGCATTATTGATACCGCGTCCAATGTAGCGTGTTCCCAACAACCTCTCTCCATCTCATAACATCACTCCGTTTCTTGACACAATTCGTCATGTTTGATGTACTTCTAGTCCCCTCCTCGACATTTTTTCAATCTTTTTATCCTCCAATTCTCAACTTGTCGCACCGTATAAATCGACTTTCGCATTTTATCAAATTTTCATTTTTATTTATTTATTTATTTCATCTGTCCGAAAAATGATCCGTCATTATATCTGTCAATTACTGACATTTTCTCAAATAGAAAGCCAAACTTTCAAGAAATGTGCAGTTTCAGATATTATTTTTACATTTGAAAATAAAATTATCAATTTATACATAAATTCCAACTTTCCCAATTTACGTACACAATTTGCATTTGTTGCTTACGTAATACGAATGATAAATATTTGCATTCGACTTGACAAGAGACTGGATTTAATCCGAGAGTGGTCGCGTACTTTTCGGATGTCTTAGTCTAACAACAAATATCCTACTCGGTTATCTTTTTCTTGGAGGCAAAATGACCACCGGCGCGACTACTCCCGAGTTAAAAAATTATTATTAATTTATCTTTTTCTTTGAAAAAACAGGTCATTTTTGTGATTGTTTTGAAAAATAATAGCAAAAACAAATAAATAAAAACGTGAAATAAATTTACGTTGAAATAGCACTCATATTTTTTTATGAAGGTTGAAAGATATAAATTAAAAACAAAAACAACTTCAATAATTCAAAGTAATGGGAAAATTTAAATATAAATAAAGTAAACAAGAAACAACATTGTTTGTATAAAGTTAAGCGTTCGTTAAACGGATCAATCTGTTTCTGGAAAAATCCTCTGCAGAAGTGCAAAAGAAAGCGGGTAAAGAAAGCTGTGCCGGAGTTTTGGCCGGTTTGAATATTGTGTCGATGAGTCACGGCGCATTATCCCGCTGCTGGTGATTGAAATAAGCGAACCGACTGGAATCCCAGGCATTCGAGAGGCGAAACAGATTGGTTATTATGAGGCAGACCTTGATGAGTAAAAAACTCACTTCTCCCTCGCCAAGTTGCATTTTCATGTTGCATCTCTCGTCACGTACACAAAATTTGTTTATTCAATTAATTTTGTTTTTTTATTTCTCAATAGAATTCTCAATGGAAAATCGAAATGAGAAAAAAAAAAAGAAAACAAGTAGAAATGATGAAGAAAAAAAGAGAAAATTAAGGGAAAACAAAATTTTAAGGTCATGAAAGGTTGTTTATATAAACAAGCCAAGGTCAGAGAGTCATACAACAGTTGCAGAAACAAAACAAAAACAAAATGTTGTACTTGTTTTGTTGTACTTTATTTAATTGTTTCGAACGATTGTACGACCTTTTGACTTTGAATCGTTTTTTATATAAACAAGCCAACCTTTCAATGCAGCACTTTTAACTAACAACAATTTTGTTTCAGCCATAAAGATGAAACAATAAATTTCTTCCGATTTCCAAGAAGGACCAGGCGTATGATTTTCGCTCCACGGTTTATTTCCAAAAAGTCATTTCGTTAAGGAAACGTAATCTCCGAGATACCAGCAAATGTCAACTTGAAACGTCACTTGAAAACGTGCGAGAAAAATAGTAACACGATTAATGGAGTAAAAACCTCTTTTCAGAGAAAACAATCTTCGATTTTATACATTATTTTTTTCTCTTTCTAAATAACTCATTTAGCCCGACTCTTTGTACGCCGAAATTGGAGCAAGGTTATATAGGAATAGATTGGATTACAAGTAAAAAAAAGAGTAAATTTTTAATTGAATCTTGCAATATACGGGCGCTCTTGAAATAATTGTTTACTTTTGTTTCCAGACGAGAAATAAAAAGTGAAAGAACTCATGGTCGTGGGATTGACATCATCACATTACACGCGCTCATTTGGCGTCACTTATATTTAGAGCAGGAGAGTCATCGGCCTTTGAGTAATTGCATCCGAGATACTGCTCGAATCACCGCTGCTCATTCAATTTTGTTGTTTCAACTATACAAAAAGAAAAGAAAAACAACAATCCTAACCCATCCATACTATTCAATGAAAATGATTCACGCCAAGGCATCTTCGTGGTATGTCATCTGAGTCACGTTTGTTTAATGTCCGATCTCGTATGTCTCAAGTGTCTCGATTTGATTACGCATTGGTCAAGTAATCATTTTTATTATTATAATAACGAAGGAATTGTGTAAATGTTATTTCCATTTGAAACGTTAAATCTCTCACGTTTTCGTGTTCGACTTTATTTTTCTGATAACGTATTATCTTTTAAATATTCGATAACGGTCTTGTTATTTAAAAAAGAATTCAGAATTTTATTATTGTTCGTTGAATTAGAAACAATAACAAAAACAAACCATTTAAAAAACAAAATTCATATTTTTGTATTATTTTATGCGTGTAAAAACAAGGTATGACCCCGTAACCTTGACTCGTTTTTGTACACAAACTGACTACTTATTTCGCTGTCAAATTGTAGAAAAATTAAAAACAATTAATAAGAAACAAAAACAAGTGACAAGCGTAACTAAAAAGATGTTTAAAAATAGTTTTAAATTGTCGTTTAAAAAACGAAAAGACCTGATTATCCGTTTGCAGAGCGATTATTAAAACAAATAACTCGGCTTTTTTGTATATTATTTTTATCAATCACTCGATCAGTTTGACGTAAAGGAGTACGAATGACGCATCCTTTCGTGTACACTTCTGTTTTGTCAACAATCGCGTACCACATTTTTTTTTGCCCGGATGAAATGCCTCGTTGCCATTGTTGATTACAGGTCCAAACAGACGGCCACCTACTTTTACTAACGAAAAAACAAAGTCGGCCACTATTGTTATTGTCGCGGGATCGCACGGTTTGTGAAATCACATACGAAAAAGAGACCTGCTCGCTTGGATCAATTAAAACGATCCACTTTTAAGTATCACTATTACCTTTTTTTCAAATTTTATTTTCCCTTTAACTTTGTTGTACTTAACTTTGTTATTGTCATTTTTTAATTTTAATTTGTTTGAAAACTTGTAAACAAAATTTTAGTGGTAAATTTATAAATATTATTTTCCGGTGATTATCTACAAAACAATCAAAACCGAGTTGAAAAAATGATTAATCTTTTTTCAGATTCGCTGTATTTGAACACATCCTGGCAGGTAGTTTAGTTAAGAAGGGTGTGTTCTCACCCCGTCACGTGTCCGTCAGACTAAATGACTTGGGTGTGCCTCATTTCCCTTATTGATGTGAGTTGATTGACTATACGTTTTGTCAATAAAACCGTCTCGCTATTTCTTTTTATTTTCCATCTCTTTTAACAGTTACAAAATACCTTTTTTATAATTGATTACTAATTTGTATAAACAACCAGGACCAATCTTAGAAAAGTTACAACTTTTAAATTCCTTAAAAAAAAGCGAAAATCAAATTAATACAAAATGAATCGCAGTCAAGCCAGATTTATTTATCAATGTAAAATTTGTGCATTATCATTTTATCTTTAATTTTTTTTTCTTTTCGTTTCATCAAAGATGGAAAATTAAAATTTGATATCAATTATTCAGATAATCGACAATGAATAATAAACGATAATCAAAAAAATTTTGCTCGTTCTTCCTTATTTCAAACAGGTGTGATTTTACGTAGCAAAAAGTAATTATTTGTCCAGAAACAACGAAGGTCAATAAGCTACCTATTGATTCTGAGAGTAAACAATATAACTATGGATTGCTGGTCTAACATTTTTCAAAATTTTGGAACCTGGAAGAGGAACCGAAACTATTGATATTGTTAGAGCTGATCAACATTTTCCCTTTTTTCAGACAACCAATCGGAGCGTAAAAAAGTCATTGAGGCTTGACAGGGGGAGGAGGGAGTGAAGAGAAAAAAACCACCAAGACTATTCCGGTGCAGCAAATCGGATCGATTTATAGGTACCGATAAAACACAACTATTTATCGAATTGATTATTGAAAATTAATTGGCTCAGATCCTATGGAGCGTGAACAGCTGCTGTGGAAGGACAGGTGTGGGTACAACTCGGCCCTATCCGGGGACGCTTGAAAATCAAAAGTTCCGCCAGCAAATAGAGATATCAAAGAAACCAAATCCAATAATCCACAGTCAAATACAAACTCTGTTTGGAGAACTTATCTAAAACAAGAAACAGAAAAATGATCAAACAATCATCAACGTCAAACAGTTGTAATCAAACAAAAAGTTTCTGCACAAAAAAAAGGAAACCTCAGAATGGAGAGATGAGCCAAATTGGCTCTCTCAGCTGGCTCGAGAAATCACTCGAGCCGAAATGTTGTGCTTTCACTCCTCCGCTGCGAATGCACCTTCCAACTGTGTCTGGCACTTGAACAATCAAAACAATGGGCCTCTAACCTCAATCGCACGCGAGTTACCAAACATTGGTAGCGAATGGAAACAAGAAAAATTGTGCTCGTTTGTTTTTTCAAGTTTGTGCCCCCGAGCCAGGCAGCATCGGTGCGTAACTTACGTGTAAAAGAGCGATGAAACGTCACGGCTGTCACTCCCGTACCGCACAGGTCATCTGAAACTGGTCACAAGCAGTGTCACTCACCACTCAACAAAACAACACGCGGCTCGAACGGGCAACGATTTTTGTTTTCAAGATACGCAGCACTTTGTTGTGATTATTTTCTTTTTTGTTGTTGTTTCGCCTTGCGACGCACACGTTACACACAAGATTTCGCTCGCGACTATTGCAATTCACGCGAACGCCACTGCGCCACTCGCACTACTCTCTCGGTCTGGGCACGCGCATGCGCAGTCGCCCAGTCACGCTGCCGAGAGAGCGCCGCTAAGTTCAATTGCCCCGCGATTTCGAGTTTACGTTTTTTTTAACCTGTTGACATTAATTTTCGCCGCTGAACGTTATCAGCAAGCTTTGATAAGTTGTTTGTCTCTTTGTTTTTCCTTTTCAGAGTGAGATTGAGGTTAGAAAATAGGCTGATTGTATGGAAGACGGAGAAAAGCCGAAATGGATGATTCGAAAATTCGGATGTCTCTGTTTTTCATCGGAACAGGTGTCAGTTCAAGGTTACCCTTGTTGTCAAACGTTGATTGTTATTTTTTTCTGTAGTCGAAAAGAAAACTTGCAGCGCCATCTATAATTTTAAGGGCTGCCAACTTTGTTATTGAATGAATGTTTCTTTGTTTTTCTGCGAACGGCATAATCTGTAATCAGGTGTTTAATCGCAAAAGAAATCTCTCTCCAGTTGATCATAACCACAAAACGGGAATTGTTTTGTTTTTAAGAAAATATTGTCGAATCAAGGGATAAAACATGCTTCCAAGTAATCACATCTTTCTTTTTTTCTTACTGTCTTCTTGTATTTTGTTTGTTTGTTTTTTTTTGTTGTGTCAATTTGTGATCATCTTTTTGTACTGTTTTTATTTACTTCTGTACAATCTGTTGCCGTTCCTTTTAGATATGAGTATGCACGAGTGTTACCGAAGACAGCTGAGTGTAGGAACGATAAAATCCATCTTGGAGGAAGACCAAATCGAGGACAGTCTGATGGAGATGTTCTTTGCCTTCGCCGACCTTCAGCTGTCCTATCCCGAAGTGAGCGCGAACCCAAAGAACGCAGAGACGTCAGAGAGGCTGCGCAAGAAGGCGTACAAGATGTACTTGGAATGTCGCGACACTAAACAATTTTTGTCCTGCGTTGATATGTTCGCTCAGAGCATAGCCTTCGCGCCGGCAAAATCCGAGCAGTTGAAGATGTGTTACATCTCGCGTTCCGTCTTTCTGTTTCACTTCAAGCAGTACAAGGAGTGTCAGAAGGACATCGACCTGGTCTACAGCCTGGACCCCAAATACAACCCAGAACGACTGACACACAGGACCAAAATCGTCATCAGCGAACATACCAATGAATATTACGAAAAGGCTCGTAACATGGAGATCAGGATCTCTGGCTCCAACGGTCTCCGGCAGTGCTCGGTCTTGGACCTGCCAGTAACGGACAAGATAACGTTCAAATACGACAGTCAAAATGGCAAGCACGTCGTTGCCAAGGAACAGATCAAACCGGGCGAGGTTGTGGCCGTTGAAAAGGCCTTTGTCATGCAACTGGACCCGAAGTTTCGGTACACCCATTGTTGGCACTGCATGGTGGCTTGTTGGTCGAGCGTGTCCTGTGATCATTGCACCGGCGCGGTGTTCTGCTCGGTGACATGTAAAACTGACGCTTGGGAGGAGTACCATAAGTTTGAGTGTAAGATTATGGACTATCTGATTGAGATCGGGATGAGCCACACGGCGTTAAGGGTCGTTTTAAAAGCTGTCAAGGAAATTGACGAAGATTGTGACCAAATTTGTGACCTGAAGTGCAACACGGAAACTTGGGATGAACATTATGGTTAGCGTCGTTCTCTTTTCTTTTCTTTGTTTTCTTGTTGTTTTTATGATTTAGAAATTAGGATTTGGTTTCACTGGTAATTTTTTTAATATTGGATCGTTACTTGCAGATCACAAACAGAATTGTAAGGAATTAAAAACAACAAAAAAATTGAGCACAAAGTACGAAGAGGTGTACTCGCTGTTGAATTGGGAATCCAAAAGGCCGGACGGCGAAAAGATCAACGCTATGATTGAAAGTTGTCTGTTGGTCTACCATCTGGCGAAATATGCCAAGTTTTTTGATGGAGTAGAGGAGTACGAATGGGACGACCTGAGTGAGGACACGGACGTTCTGTTCGTCGGCAAACTTTTGTACAAACACTTTTTTCAGTGCTCGGTCAATGATATTTTGGTACAGATTTTTATCCATCAATTATACTGATAATAGGAAAGAAAAATAAAATTGTCATTCTGAGTGATTGAAACAGGATATTTTTTTTAGTACTGCGAAGAACGTGTTGACGAGGAGAAAGCGGACGTGTTCTGGACTGCGACGGCGGTGATGCCTCTCCTAGCAAGTTTCAATCACAGATGCAATCCTAACGTGTTTCAAATCAGCATGGATGGGTGCGTTTGTTTGATCGCGAATTCGCTCATCCAACCTGGTGAACAGGTTAGAAATAATTATAATTATTTAAAATGATTATTTGTATTTGTAATTATTCATATTAAAAATGTATTTAAGCGACTAAATTTGAAAAAAAACTTCTTTCAGGTGTTTGTTAATAACAATAGTCTCACTTATAACTCTCATTCGAAAAGTGAACGACAGAAACTGTTATCCCTGAATCAATTTTTTGAATGCAAATGTCGTCCCTGTGTTGAAAATTGGTCAGCGATCGACCAAGCGCCTAGTTACAAAGTAAGTCATTATATTTTAGAGATGATTTTCAACTTTCTATTTTTCATTTTTAAATTCCCAAACTATGTTATATTCATAAACGTTACATTGCTTTAGGATACACTGGGGAAAAAATCGCAGAAAAAGGTCGAGACCATCTTGAAAGACTTTGAAGTTATTTCTTCGTACTACAATGAATCGGACAAGAACTTCTCGCGTGACATGATAATCAAGTTGTCGAAGATGATTGTCGACCTGCAAAAACTAATTACCCCACCGTGCCATGAGCTGGCGTTCCTTCAGCAAGTGTTGCAGAGATTTTTTTATCGCACGGGCAATCGTGTCATCTTACCTGAACCCAAAGATTAAGCATTCATATTTAAGTTATACCGCTAAAAAACTAAATTATATTTTTTATCGAGTGTAAGTCAATTGTCTACTTTGACATAGTTCTTAATGATTGAACAGTTAAAATAAGAATCGAGTTAGATTATTTACAAGTTTGTTTTGTCAATTTCGTTCGTGCTTTCGTTGAGACAAGAAAAAACGTTAATTTCAAGTTTAAAACAAGCTCAATTGCAAATAAGTGTCATGGTCGTTAGCATTGTTGGTTTTAACCCATTTATTTTGATTCTTCGTCCAATGCTGTATCGAAAAGAAGAAAAAAACATTCCAATCGCCTTATGACTAAGCGGCTTACGGTCGCATCAGTCGCCAAAAAATATAGGTCAATAATCATATGACAAAAAAACGTATTTTTATTACGATGGGTGCTTTTTGAAAAATCATCTCGCATTTTAGAACTGATGAATCATAAATTACATCAGCGCATAGGACATGCGACTCTACGTGTCAAAGTTAAGAGTTTCAGTCTGCGCGAAATGTTTACAACCGACGGAAACAAACTGAAGGAAATATCATCGCAAGAGCTGTAATGTGTGTCGTTGACCGAGCTTGATTTATGGTACTGACGTATCTGTGTCGTCGTCTATTATATTGGACTTACAAATCACGGAAGAGTGCGAACCAGAAATGACACTTGAAGCCTATAGAAACGAGGCACAAAATTAGATGCGACAAGTTTTATTTATCCCCAATGAATTGTCGTCGAGGTGAATGCAACCTGACAGTTTATTTTCGTTCTCAAACGATAAACTTTTGAGTAGAAGATGAAAAATAAACTTCTCTGGTCAGACCGATAGGTTGCACTTACCGGTTGCAAAAAAAAGTAAAGAATTGTTTGCGAAGTTTGTTGCGAATTGCGATCTCACGTCGCGGTGAGTTCCGCTGGTGCGTTTTCCGTTTCACTTCGGTCTTCCGTTCTCATCCTTCGGAGCGTTTCATCGCCCATTCACAAGGTGAAGTAAGGGACGACGTCGCGCACCCCGGCTCTTGTTAATTTCGATCTAGTCTATTCCGCCAGCGATGCATTTATGTGATTTACGATTTATACGCGTCAGAAAGCCAGTTTTGCTTTTTTTGCTTTATTTTTTCCCCCTCAGGCATCTCCGTTCTCTCTTACCTCGCATGTGCACACACTTTTCGTCTACAATTGTTTGCATATTAATAACGGAATTTGTAAATTAAATCTCATCACTATGGGGATATGAGTTTGTTCCAGTGGAAGGGAAGAAATTGTATATTCGATTGCTCAATTACACTTACAATTACTTACATTACCCCAAACTTGTCGCTGGGAATAAATAATGAGGTAAAAATATTTGATTGCGTCAATCCAAATGTTTGGCTGGAAACGTGTCTATTTTTTGAACTCGAGATTGTTATCGCTGAATAATGCATGATTGCCGAGATCAAGAGAAAAAAAAAATGATGAAAAATTTTTGCGCGTGCAATTTTTAATGACGCAGGTGGCGAGACGGTCGACTAGGTTCGTAGGTTTTGGTTGTGCAAAAGGAGTGAAAGGCAATCAACTCGCGGTCTGACAACAATGTCACATAAACTTGTATTTGCGTGTGAGAATCGACGGCGAGGTACTTTTGTTATTCCGAGAGAAAAAAAAGGTCACAATGAAAAACAAGGTAAAGGTAGCACCGTCAGCGACAAAGGTCAAGGTTCAAAAAAAACCTCATGAGATTATATCAGCTTGTAAACAATGAAAAAGCGAGACGAGTGACATAACGGATTGTAAAAACATTCTGGCCATCTCTGACGGTCGACTTGTTTCATTTGTTTTTTGCAATGAATATTAATCCAAGTGTTTAATTTTAATCTGTCGAATCTTGAATGCTAGATTTAGTTTGACTTTAATTGAAATTTAAAATGTTTGATTTTAATTTTCATGATTGTGACAATTTTAAAATTGTTTTAATTGGTTTGTAGTTGCTAATTTTATTCTCCATTCTAGGATGTTGCTCGGGTGAACGTTTGTCTCTGGCTGAGATTGCAGATTTT
This sequence comes from Trissolcus japonicus, assembly GCA_030522925.1. Lineage (NCBI taxonomy): Eukaryota > Metazoa > Arthropoda > Insecta > Hymenoptera > Scelionidae > Trissolcus > Trissolcus japonicus. Next base: position 206,331 of record JAPYZS010000120.1, on the reverse strand, counting down.
AATGAATTATCGTGAGCCTTTCTGTGCAGAGGATAACACGATGAGAAGTCACAGGTTTTGCAGATTCGCTTGGCCGACGCTACCTTGGAACTGGTTACAGGTTACGCAATGATGCATGCAATTTATGGACGTTGTATTTATACATATACGTACGTGCATTCAACGTACTTTGCTCCGCGTGGTACGACGGTTCAAGATTCTGATACGCGAACACTAAACCGCAACTATTCCGTGCGGAGAAAATTCTATATGGGAACGTTGAAACAATACAATCTCGCAAGTTGAAATTTGTCTGAACAAAAACGGATAAAAATAAGACAAAATTAAGGCCGGTGATGAAAAAAAAAAAAGATTAAAAAAGCCGTCCAAAGTCCAACTTTAAGTTTTAAACTAAAACAACATGTTGAACTCGACTTAAATTCTTGATATAATTTTAATTTCAGTTGGGCAATCTGCGATTGATCCATCGATGGCTGTTATTATTTGTTGGGAAACGATCAACCGGTAAAAGAATTGAAATTGAAGACGACCTGTCGAGGACGCGAGTCGGCTAGGTTTCATGCAAAATTGCGTCACAGTCGTGTTAATTACTCCGTCCAATGCTGAGTAAAAAAATGACCACCGGTCAATATCGGTTTTAACAGCAATCAACATTCATAACTCGTTTCGTTCTAATTTATCTTGAACTTATAATTTCCAGTGCTTGATATTAAAAAAACGAAAATTGCTAAATTTTGCAATTCGTAAGCTTGTCGCCGGTGCCACTTTATGACACTTGTAACTGTGTTATTTTAACAAATTAGAAAACATGTTTTTTGTTGTTGTACAATTTTAAATATCGATTGTAAAAATGATCTGTTCGAAATAGCGTGGAAAAGTCGACAGAATGTTTTTTTCTTCTACTAACGTTGCATGTACGTTTTTCTCTATTAAATCGTCGCATTAGGGACAATCGCAAATCAGTAGCCTACTTGTTAATTAGCTATTTTTATCAAAACAAGTGCGCGATCAATCAACGACTCTTGTTACTTTTTTTGCAATCTTCCTGTTGCGTTATTTTTATCATTCCAGCGAGCCGATACGCCTGATGAAACGCTTCCGAACTGCGCAAAACTTTGGGCACACCGCTTTTCTCCGTGCGTTCAAATTACATCGACGTTTTCATTGTCTTGTAATAATGTTAGAGAGAAAATCGAACTTTCACGTGCACGCAACGGCTTCGCGCAATATAACAGCCGGTTTTTTTTAATAGCTCTGACGAGCAAACGTGATTCCCATCCTTGGCCACTGCGCAAAACAATCCAACGTAACTCCTCGGGATATCAATTGGACTGCCGTACTTTAATCGCTCGACATTTTTTTTCTCTTCCTTTTTTTTTGTCCAATTAAAATCGTATTAAACAATTTAAAGTTAGAAATAATTGTTCAATTTATTCATTAACGCTATAAATACAAGGATATTTGTATCTCTAGAAGACAAATCTTGAATTGTTTCAAATCATTAAATCAATTGTTTTAAAATGTTCAATTCATTTATATCGATGATATTAAGGTAAAAAATTAAATAAATGATTTGTTTACTAAATTCGAAAGTTCTGGAGAAGCAGAAACATTTTTTAAACAAATAGTTTCAACAGTCGAGCACACGTGCAAAAGATTATTTATAATCTTAAAGTTTGAATCTAGAATGGCTGATTAAATCTGGAAGCAAAATGATAAAAGATCGCTCGATTGTAACGTGAAGTAAAATTTAATACTAGTATATCTTGGCAATGTACAGTGCAAAAATGTTCAACACTCATTTATACATTTATCATCGCTTCTTGCCGCGACCTTTGCCCTTTTTCCTGTTCTTCTGTCGCTTCTTCTCCGCTTGTTTTCTCAACTTCAACACTTGTTCCGGCGTTTTTATCTCATTCCTGCCCTTCCTCTCGGCCTTTTCTTTGATCTTTTGGTTGTGCCGGACCCAGTGCTTGTGCCCCGTGGTTTTCACTGAAACAGAAGGAAAGAAATCCCAAAAATTAAAACACTTCTGGCACCGCTGATTCAATTTCAATGAATTTTAACATTTTAAATGTTTAAAATTCGAATTTTTCATATCCGTTGATACCATCCGCAGAAACAATCTACGAATTATTGTAATTAGTTGCCGGCTGATAAGAAAAACCCAACAATTACGTAAACCAGGAATGTTGCGAGAGATACAGAATGGTCGTCATAAATCATTGATGCTATTTCCGCGATTTTTCAGCGACGCCAAACAACGTCGTTATCTTATACACCCAGTGTTTTGTGTCTTCCTTCGAACGCCTGACGTTAATTAGTCTCCGATTCAAATTACCCTCTCCCCTTGTCCAACTCATATTTTTCCCCTTTTCATATCAACTAGATGCGATAGCAAAAGAAACGACTGATGAATATTTTATCGCCGAGTTTGTTTTTCTAATCGATCCGTGTGCTTGCGTGAATTTTAAAACCGACCAAGTTCTCGGTTACAAAATTTTAATGACTTTACATTTTTTTTCCATCAGAGAATGAAAGACGTTGGAAATAGAAAATTGTTCATTGTTAATTAAAAAATACAACGGGTTCGTTTGCAATAATGAAGTATACTTCATTATTCATTAAAGTATACTTCAGTATTATAATACTGGTATATAACATTTTCATGAAAATTTGAACGCGGTAATGCGTATTTTTCATGTCAGAATATTACTGGGAATGCGTGAGCTCACGTACAGTGATTATCATTGGAATCTTAATTATTTCACGTTCGTTCTCGCGGTGGATTCCCCAATGAATGCTTGTATTGTGAGCGTCGCATACACGGTAATAGAGGTCACTGAAGGAGACGCACGGACGAAGAGAAAAAAAACGTATCGCCCGATAAGAGACTATCACGAATTAAGTTTTGATGATAATTTCGGTCTTTAAACAGTCATCGGTTATTTTTGGCCGCTGGCCACTTTTAAATTATTTCCACTCGATAATGAAAAATTATTTCTAGATAGTAAAGGAAAAACAAAATTAAAAGCTCATTCGAATAATATGTGACGCAAAGTTTGTAAAACTAAAATTGTAAAAGTATAGCAAGGTTTGTAAATGAATTTACAATGCGGTGGGATAAAAGTTTTGAATAGAGTTGAGAAGGTGTAAAAAAATCAATTCATTGATGTTACGTCGTCACAGAGTATGGAAAAGTGAATGAGTCGAAAAAGGAGACTGTGAATGGGGCACGATTTGCATTGGCCACATGGTCGTGGAGACAACAAATCACAGTCATTGTGCGGTTTGATAGATCAATGACCCGTTTCCTGCGCTTAGCGTCGCTCTCGCTATTCTACACTTGACTCTACTTAATTTCAGCCGCGCACCAACACGTCCGGACGAAAATAACCGGACAGTCGGTTGTATTATCATCTAAATAAACCAATTAAAGCGGCCGTCTGTGGTGCCAATCAAGCGAGCCCGACGTTGGCCAAGTTAATTACGACCGGCCGCTTTCCCTGGCACGGTTTACTGTTTTTGCGGAAACTCACATCGTTGAATGTGCTCGCCAGGTTCATTGTCATCGTCCTCATCGTTTCTCGAATCGATCTTGCTCTTTTCCTTCCACTGCTTGTATTTGTCGGACTTGTAAGAAGCTGAGATCCATACACCGGACTCTGTACGAATCTTGCCAACTTTTTTATTCTGTAAAGAAAGAAAGGATGAAAAACTTTGAAACTTTTTTTTTTTGTTCCCTCTAATGATTCTGATTTATCTGAACAGTTTTACTCACGTCATTCATGGCAACCATTTTCTTCTTCTTCCTGTCCCATCGCTTCATCTGTGTCTGCAGATTTCTCGTCTCATCGTTATCAGCGATCAGATCGACTTGCATCTTCTCGGCATCCTTGGCGAAACTGTTGACCGCGTAGCTGTAAATGAAATGGGTGGTTATGTATTTGTCAATTTTGCGAGGAAATAGAACTGACAAGGTTCTTATTTTTTGACTCTTTTCGTTTTATTACCCGTCTTCTGTATGTTTGTCGGGAGCAGCGTACGGGACATAAAATTCATCATCCCTCTCATTTTTCTTACGTTGCTTTTTTCTGTCTTGTTTATAAAGATCGTCGATTTTACGTTTTTTCGGCGCTATAACCTCACTGAAGGCTTCATCAATCTCGTCTTGATTGCTTTTTGGTAGAGAAATTTCAGGCTTTATTCCTGTAATGAAAAAGAAAAAAAAATCATATTACTTTCGTTTCCGAAAAACAGAATTTGATTTAAAAAAATATCTTATCTTAAAAATGAAATATCTGTTACCATTTGCCAGTTGCGTCTCTTTCTCTTCGATAATCCTGTGATATTTTCCGATGCTTTCCTTGTGATAGGCTCGCTTGGCTTTCATTACCTTGTAATCAGTTGACTTGACTTTCGAAACGATTTCAAAAACGGTCTGCAAAATATTTAAATTGTTTATTTGTTGATTCAATCTGACGGCTGTTGGTTTTCTCTGCATAAAATTTTGTATTCGCCGTCACTCACTCCTGGTGGCCTGTAATTTTTCATCCGAGAGATTAGATCAGCGGCTGACTGACTGGCATCACGAAATTCCGGAAGCACGCCGGCTGTTGCAATTTTCAGCTCCTTCACTCGCTTGATGCTTTCGGATGACGGACTGGGTCGTGAGCGAATGTATTTTTGGTACGCGTTATTACAGACGTTTTGCATGTTGTCCTATCAATAAGAAATCGTGACGCGATTAAAACGACCAGACAATTCCAGAAATACTTTTTGTTACAACAGAGTTGCGTTATAATTGAACAAAGTTATCGCATCCAAATAGCTTATATAATACCAATCTTCTGACTGTTCATCTTACGATGAATAAAAAAAACTTCACCAAACGATTTATAATAAGCAATATAAAATTGATAGAAAGTTCTTATTACAATGTCAACGATGCCCTCGTGCCAATTGATGAGTTCCGACAACTCTTCCTCGATCATGGATTGTGGCAATTTTCCAAGGGCTCCTTTAGGAATGTTATCTTGAGAAATTGGTGGAACAATGTTGAACGGTTTGCCAAGAAAAAGATGCAAGTCAATGAGATGCGCGTATTCATCCGGAGAGACGATGTTGTAAGCTGTTCCGGTGCGACCAGCGCGAGCACAACGACCTGTGGAATAAAAATGGTTGGATGATAAGAATTTGTACAAACCTCTTTGAACAAAAAATTCATAAAAGAACTTGAGGAAAAAAAGAAAAGAAGAAGATTGAAAATTAAGTCTACTTGCCAACTCTGTGAACAAAAAGTTTGCTCTTCGCAGGAAAATTGAAATTGATAACGTTGTCAAGGTGTGGGATATCAATTCCCCTGGCAGCGAGATCCGTGACGATCAGAACTCGGGCTTTGCGTTCACGAAATTTTGCCGTGTTTATTTTTCGAGCGGTCGGATCCAAGTTGGAGTAGATGAACGTGTTGCTGATGTTTGCCTTGTCGAGGATCAGATGGATGTACTCGACGTGGTGCATGGTCGCTGCGAACACCACTGTTTGCGAGTCCGGTTGGATGACATTTTTCAAAAGACTCAGCAGCACTGCCAACTTCTCTTCGTGCCGGCATGTTATGAAAACTAAATCCAGTCCATCGGGCAGTTTGCTGTCCACGTCCAAACGCAACAGAACCGGCTCGGTAAGACCGGCTTTTGCAAATTCCACCAACACTTTGGGCAACGTGGCCGAAAATAGGAGCGTCTGCCTTTGCTGTGGCAGCCTGTTTGTTATCTCATGCATCTGCTCGCCGAAGCCCATCTCGAATAGTCTGCAAAATTATTTAATCATTAATGTACAACGGGATTGTTTGATTTTCTATATTTTTAATTTTTTTTTTGTTTGCTACTGTTCTCTTGTAAAAATTATCCTTATGTATTATTATAAATATTTGTAGACAAAAAAAATTTGTTGTGATTTCTTAATTTGTAACAATCATTTTATACCTGTCAGCTTCATCGAAAACGACGTATTTGATATTTTTTAGAGAAAGATCCATCTCCACGCAGACGTGAAGGAACCGACCGGGAGTGGCAACTATGATGTCGGGATTCTCGTGAATGGCTGAAAATTGATTCTCCATGCTGTCTCCTCCTAGTATGACGACAGTTTTCAGTCCAGTAAATTGCCCCAATTCCTTGATGAATTTTAATGTTTGGAGAGCGAGTTCTCGAGTCGGTGACAAAATTAAAGCTCTTGCGCCGTTTTTGGACTGTCTGCTTTTGAGTTTTTCAAAAAGTGGGATCAAGAAACAGGCGGTTTTGCCGCTGCCTGTCCGGGCCATGCCGACGATGTCTCTTCCCTCGAGAGCTAGAGGTATGGTCTAAAATTGTACTCAAATTAGACGAAGTTAAGAAAAATTATTATATTTCATAGATATATCAAAATACTTTATATAAAAAATTGGTATTACCTTTCTCTGAATAGGCGTAGGATACTTGTATCCTTTTCTTGAGATTCCTTTTAATATCGCATGGCCCAGTCCCATGGATTGAAAACCTCCAGATTTTTTATTTGTTTTTGTTTTGACAGTTGGGAATTTATCTTCATCGTCTCCATTTTCGAAAGGATTCGGAAATCCTTCGACTTCCATTTTAGATCTTTTAATTCCTATGAAAATGAGATAATTAAAATGTAAATTGTTTACATATTGTTTTCATTACAATTGACTTTATTTCATTTTGATGATATACTTGAAATGTCATATAGTTAGAAACTTTGTTTATATGAAACAAAGTAGATTTGAGAAAAGATATTACCTAATAATTATGAAACAATTGTTATATTACCTTTTCACAAAAAAGATAAATAAACACTCCACTATAACACTCGGCTAACCTCGAAATGCAAAGTTCACATGGTATGATGAAGATAGAGGGCAGCACTGCATTAATCAGTTTTTGTGTGTGTGTGTGTGTGAGAGAGAGAGAGAGAGAGAGAGAAAAAGGAAACTTGGAAGTTAAGGCTCATTCTTACATGCGACAAGCCACTGACGCGAACTTTACCGCTCGTAAAGACTACGTAGCCAGAATTCAAATCAATTTTTTATCCCTCTGTTTTTAAATTTTTTAATTAATTAAATATTGAATTAATCAAGCTGTGGAAAGGACATTTCAACAAAAAATATTTTAACAAATTTGAATTTCGCGCGCAAAGTTAGTCATCAATTTAGACTGCACAGTGCATCCGCGTCTTCATGAATTATCCGTTTTTCATTAAAAAAACATATTTTATTATTATTGCTCTTGATAAGCCCAGTATAAACGAACGTTGAATTTTATTTTTTTGAATGCACTCGAATTGGCGGGAAACGGTTCTGGCAAGTGACGCCATCTTGGTATACCCAGGCAGTGCCACTGTTCGGTGCGCGTCGATCGTCTCGTGTGCTGGCGCGCGCTGTCCGCCAACGAGCCTTTGTCATTTCAAAAATGTTTGTGACTGAAAATAATTCATCCACAATTAAGGATAATATTGTTTTATTAGTGATTTGAAGTGATTTTAGTTACAATAAAAGTAAAAAATCGTCGACGTGACGTCAGTCTTTGGCGAGCTTCGCTCAATGACCAAATTTTGTTTTAAAAACTTAGTTTTACGTGTTCAGTGTTTTATTTTGCAAATTTTGTTCAGACGATGCCAGTTGGTTTTTGAGATCGAACGAGACAGTTCCAAAACAATTGTCGTATCTCGCGCCGGGCGTTCAGTGCCAAGATGGCGTCACTTGCCAGTAATGCTTTTCGCGCCAACGACTACGAAACGGGAGATACCGGTCTCGTTCACGAAAAAATACTGTTCAAATGAGAAAAGTGTTAACAGTGGTGTTTTTAATTTTCATAGGTCGTGCATTTTATTTATAATTTTTTTCTTGAAATTGTGAATAAATTTTTGATAGTGAGTTAAAGTGCAACATTGATAGTTGAGTGATACATTCCAGATGCCGGTATCAAAAACCATTCGAAAAGCAGTTCCAGGATATGACTTCGACAACAATGCCAGACAATGACCTAGGTGGGTAATTCAAGGTGACCTTGAGGCATCGTTGGAAAATGAGATCGCAACGGAGGATCGTGCAGGTAATGAACGCCGATCTCCAACGATGGACCGCCGAATTGAGTGAGTTTGTTGTTTCAATATAACAATAATAGTCAACAACTTTAGCGGTGAAAACAAAGTAGGTTAATTTTATTATAACTTATAAAAACAAACAAAAATGAGATTATTAAACAAACTTTGAAAAAAAACTGTAACACTAAAAATTTTTTTACATTTAATGTAAATAATTGAAAAAATAAAAGCTAGAATATACAGGTCATGTCAAGGGTATATACGAAATATGAATATATAATATTTAAAAAAATATAATATAAATTAAAAATCTGTGCAATATTAAAATGATAATTTTTATTTTAATGCACATGCGCCCAATTCTCTTTTAGGAAAGTGTTGCTGTCTCTCTTTTTATGACGTCACTTTGACGTCACCAAAATTGTCACTAGTTTATATCAAACTTGTTTTGGACGCTTTGGGAGCAATTGTCATGATTCAAACAACGAAATATTAAAACGCTGTTTCGAATATTCTTAGTCAAGAAGTTATACAAGAAAACTTAAAATTCTAAACATAATCATAAGGTAATGTGAACAAGACAAAAGAAAAATCTCAGTATTAACTTACACAATTTTCTTTATTTCGGCAAGATAATTCTCTTAAAGTAAAAGGCACGTGTCATTAACATTAATTTTAGAAAAAAAGAAACTAACTATAACTTTTAGATTCAAAAAGGCATGTGATAATAAAATTGTCGAAGAGATCAAGGGGATAAGTAATGCGAGAGACTAAGAATATTTGATGTTTATTTAATGCAATACCAACAAACCAGCCTGAAGATAATGATACTATATCAAACAACTTGGAGTTACAAACTACGGTAAAAAGTTTCTTTCTTTTCTAGGATCAAATTTACAAATGCCGCAAAAAGCGGGAGCTTTTAGTTTCTTCCTTGCTCAAATACTGACATTCGCTGACAAACTGGCCAACGATATTTTCACTAGTACAAATAATAAAAGAATTTGCTTACATAAAAAAAGTAGGTGGAACTTCAGGTCAAGAGAGAAGAATTTCATAAAAAATAAATTGATATCGCACAAAGTTTGATGCTCTGTTTAAAAAAGAACGCAACAATTCGGGACAAAATAGTAGGCTCGTTCTGATATGATTCTCGTGATTCCTTCTTCTTCGGCCCACTTTAAGTTGATTTGTTTACATTTTCAGCGTTGTTCTCTGTTGTTGTTTCAACCGGACTATTGTCGCTCGAAGAATTTACAATTTCTACACTTTTTTGTTCACTTTCATCGCCGCTCTTTTCTTCTGTGACTTCAGAAGTCCTAAAAAACCAAAATAATAATAAATTAATCGACTCGTAAACTTGTTGACAAATTTCTTTCAACTTTTGGACCACCAAAAGATTATACACCTGATGGCAAACATTGTACTAATTTTTTAAAAATAACAAAAATTATTGTTAGGTGTATATTCTTTTCTTAAACATCATTTTTTCAAACTTGCCTATTTTCTATCATCACAATAGGGTTGGCATTGTCATCATCCGACGTTTCCACCACGCTCTGTTCCACTTGCGTCACATTTTGTTTCGCGTGCAATAAAACATTTTGTTCTGCATTCAGTACACTTTGTTCTTCCGCATGCTGTACAATCTGGTCCTCTTGTTCCACAAACAAATTCCTCTCCGCTGCACCATCGTCGGAACGCTCCTGCTCCTCAGTCATTCGAGTTGGTTCCTCAAACAGTGCCTCGCTTTGCTGATGCGGCATCGGCTCGGCTTCACCTGGACTGTCTTCTGTTGAGAAGTTCAACGCAGTGTCGAAGTTCTCGAAACAGGCCCAGCCCGAATCGTCGACGTTTCCGACAACTGGATTGATGCTTGTCGTTGTTTCAGCTTCACCTGGCCAAGCAGTAGCAAGATTCGCCCAACCTGCGTCGTCGGAATCTAGTTGTGGATTCGGTGAACGCCAGGGGTACGGGATGGATTTCCAAAAATTGAGAGCTGAAATGAAAGATTGGATTAAAAATTCAACTGAAACAATTTTTATTGTGGCAACAAAGTTGTTAATAATAATTAGATGAACAACCATCTCCTCCTCCTCCTCCTTCTGTTCCTTCCTCTTCATCTTCATCCTCGGACGAACTCGACCTCTCTAACTTCATTGTAATATCGTCTGACCACCAACTAGCATCATTGGGTTTTTCACGAATTTCGCATAGCTGTAAACATTCATCTTTGATTATTTTTTCAAATCCTTTTTTTTTTTTTTTTTTTCAAAAAAAGAATTCGTATGTTTAATTACCCTATTAAACATTTCCTCGCTCTTAGCTTGTTCCTCGGCGTTAAGCATGACAGAACTCGACTGATCACCAGAGTTGTTGCTGAAATAAAAAGTTTGCTTGTTAAATCTTCATTAACACTAATTCTAATCTTCTTCATTTATATCAGTTTCTTTGTTCCGTCGACTTACAAAAGTATAGGTTCCTCATCATCTTTGTACACGTCATTTCGACAATCGTAGATCTCAATGTACTGAGGCTCTGATCGTTGTACCTGAAAAGGCAATACAATTTTAGAACAAGATTATTTTCATAGTAAAACAGAAGTTCGTTCCATGCGTTATTTATCATCGTTAGTCTCAATCAAACGAAAAAATCATTACGATGAAAATGTTCAACAGAGTGATACGAAATAAAGAGTCAAAAAGACGATAACACATCGTGACTAATCCTACGGCTGTACCTTTGTTGAGATTATTAAATTATTTATACGTGTCATCATTAAAATTTAAGTACTAAGCAACGCTATTTGTTCGATTCTCTTTTGACACCGAGACTCTGCTGACCCACAAACCAGTAACTCTGCATGACCGCGGAGGTTTAGCCTTAGGGGCCTCTTGGACTGACTGAAGCGAAGTTACAGTTTATTTCATAAAGCTTTGAATGTTCAAATTTCAAACGAATCATATTCTTAAGACTTGCTTTCGTTACCTGTTGCTCATAAACGTCCTGGGAACACGTGTAATCTCCATTGTTGCCGTCAGTGTCAGCCATATGAATTGGTGCAGACTGAAAAAATAAATAAATAAATGTCGTGATAACAAAATATATATCAAATGTAGTATATAAAGTTAGAAATATATTTTGTCTGTTATCTTTTCGTATAAAAATATAATCACCAAAGTTTCTTGCGTGGCTTTGATGGAAACTAAATCTTCCGTAACAAAAGACTCCCAACGTTCTTTAACATCTAATGGCAAGTTTTGTGTGATAAAGGTATTTAAGACATTGTTCTTTTCGCACTGCGAGACAATATCTGTTGCAATCTCTATCAAATGACCCTTGTATCCTGCTTTACTGTTCCTGCAATCGATTGAATTGATTGTATTTGTTCGTTAATAAATTCATCATTCAAATTATGTATCACCATTTCAATCATTTACTTACTTTACATCTAAAATTCTATCAATAAGTCGGCACTTGACGAATATCTGAAAGAAAAATGATAAATGATTCGTTGACTCCATTTTTTGTACACACGATTCATTTTTGTGCAAACAAAATACAAACTTACATATTCGTAATAACTTTGATCACATTCATTATCAAGGCTTGCCAGCGCTTCCCCCAAAGCATACTGAACTTGACTGTGTAGGAAATTGTTCCACGGATACTTAAAGAATAAATTCTGTAACATTTTAAAGTCACTTATGAGTTTCCAAATGTCAACAATTTTATTTTCATCGCTCCTTATATTTTGTATTTTTGATTCACTTACCAAAAAGGTATCAAAAATGTTCAGTTCAACCATCCTTGTCCGTACTTTAACGTTCCCTACGCTAAGCAAAGTAGCAAACAATTTCAGAACAGACAGTCGCGCGTTGCCTACTGGAACTTGTAATGTTTCAACAGTCGTTTTCACAGGAGTCATCTGTAACATTACAGATTGAACAATTATTAAAACGAGATGAAACAAAATAAAGGTATTCTTATATCTTCTAGTTCATCTTCCATAATTCATAAGTTTTTCTTACATAAGGCGGATTTTGCAGAAGATCATGGAACTTTTCGAAATAAGGTATCGTTCTACTTGAGATCCTTAGTTTCATTTCATTATCGGCAGCTTCGTATAAAGTACGATTCTGATCGTTGGAGTTGCTAGAATGATCAAATTATTTTCCATTAGTTCATTTTTTATCGAAATTATTTGAAACTTAGTTGTAGGATCGATGAAAATTTAGTTTACCCATTAGTCTTTGGCTTCAAAAGAGCGAGCAAGACTTGGATACCTCCAACTATACTGCTCTCTAGTTTTTCTTCTCCCAGAACAGTGTCCAAAATAAGAGTCGTTGTATAATCACTGTAACAACCGACATGATTGTTAATCTCTTAAGCTTATAGAATAAACATTTAACATAAATAAAAATCAACATTAAGATTGTTTGAAACTTTCATACTTACGATTCTAAGCTACAAAGAATTGGATCCGACTCAACAGATCTTTCAGAGAAATTTCTGCTAATATCTCGTACCCCGTGTATCATATCACAAAGTAGTTCCGCTGCGTTGGAATGCCTCGAGGGTCTGCTTGTTGGTGACAATAGCTTTACCAGCCGTGGTACCAACTCTTGACCTTCTAACCACTGTGTGAAAGTGAAAATTCAAATCGTTTAGTTTTAATACTAAAGGATAACTTGAACTGAATGTAAAACGTATAATCTCTCACGTTCAAAATGTTTTGCCTCATTTCCAAGCCTTCGATCTCAGTGACAAGTTTTAGCACGACGTTCATTATTGCAGAAGTTTCAAGATGATGTAACAACAATTGTATAAAGTTTTCTTGGTTTTTGAGGAACGCGAATACCTGTAAGCACGTGAACTGATAGGAAAACCAGTTCTGGGAAATTAAAATAGATGATTAGTGATTCGATCGATTCGAAGATAACGCCACAGATTGTTTTGCAACTTTTTTTTACCTGGTCCTTTGATCGTACCAACAAAATACCCATTGCTTTGCTGAAAAAAGACGCTAGCAAAGGATTCAGTGGCTCTTCGGTGTTGATGAATGAGTACAATTTTTGCAACAGACCCGTGTCCCCTAAAAGAAACAACATTTAATTTTAAAAACAATTTCTTCATGAAATCAATCCTATTACAATTTTTATTTCAATCCTTAGTTGGTGCATCTTGTCGCTATCACAAATATGAATCTCAACATTTGTTAACAAAATTCTTTACACAAAAATGGCAACGATTTCATTAGATTAGTACAAAATTGAAAATTTTAATTAAACAATCCCAAATATATATATATATATATATATTTTTTTTTTCAAATAAATCATGAGACAGATGTTATTAACCATCGATGAAACATTCACCTCGTCCTTTTTTTTCTATACCTTGTTTACACCACAGTTTAATGCGATGTTTCTTCCAAACATGCAACCAAAATTGTAATTGCTTAAGATTTCTTTTTGCGATATTGATTCGCATCCCTGGAGAATACAAATCCGAAAGAATTAATCATTGCGTTAGAATAATTTCTTTTACTTTACCTGCTAATTTTTCATTCAACAAGGGAATATCGCAGGACAGAATCTCGCACGCGATGTGCGGGTATTTGAACCTGTGTTGACTCTCCAGTGTGTCTGGCTCCGGATTCTGAGTCATCAGTGTGATAAGCTCGTCCAGCACGTTGGGTCTTGTTAAACTGTGATGCAAAGATGTGATTTACAATCAGATTTGAATTTCAAATTGTACAATGGAGAAATTAAAAGAGAAAGAAAAAAAATCAATATTCTTTTTCTCATTGACTCAAAATTTCAAGACTCACAATTCTAATAACTTTTTGTTCTGGCTCTTGCACTCTTGTAAAATATCTTCATCGTCCATCAGATCGTAGACTGTACAATCCTGTAATGTACAAAATCAAAATACATTTTCGGTGTAACAGAAATACAAAATTGATCAAAATAAAAATTTTAGAATAAACTAAGAGGGTTTATTATCGGGCCCATTACCTCTCTATTTAATAGAGCCTCTATATGAGGCGAAGACACTTGTTTCGATTGCCAAAACATGATCACTTTTTTACTTCATCGACGTGTCAATTATCTCGTTCTCTCTCTGTTTGTAACGAATTAAAACGAACACAGCCTGCGAACAAAAATCAGATGACAAATGAGTCGGATTGATTTCAGTACGAAATATTTCAATACCGGAAATGCGAGGGCAAACTCGCGAGGAATGTTCGAGTAAATGCGTTACGCAAATTTCACACATATATCATTGAATATTTTGTAATCGTTGCAAATTGCACTCATGATGCTATACTTTTCATTTCCTCTTATAGTTAATAATAATTCAAAAACATTGTTCCCCAATAGTACAATACAAGTTTTTGAATTCAAACTATACCTTTGATAAACAACCCGTCTTGACTGGAAAGCTTCAGTGATTTTTAGGATTTGTAATGAAAAAAAAAAAAATGTTTTGTGGTTTTAAAAGGAACAAAATGCGGGGATCTAATTGTCACGGTGAAACGAGTTGGGTCGTGGGTTCAGACACGCTAATTGATATAATTACAGTGGGCATCATGATTGTTATGCGCGACGATGCAGATCTCCAAAAAACGAGCAACGTACCGAGCTGCAGCGGACATCTGTGGCTTTTCGCAACCGCGCCGACGTCCGCACCCGTAACGTCTGGCTTCGAACAGTCGCCACTCCCTGCGAGCTATCCTTGCTCCCTCAGCCGTTCACCTTTTTGTGCGCAACCTCAACCCGACGGACAATTTTTGCTATCGGTCCAGGTGATCCACATGACAATGACAAAACACAGCACGAACCAACGACCGAGTTTTACACTTTCACGCCTCCTACTTTCCACAATCCCTCTAACCACAACTGGTGTCGCTCTCTTACGGATCTTCTTCATAATTAAATTAACGCGCGATTCTGAAAAAATAGAGAAAATTAAACAATTAAAAACAAAAAATTTTCTTTGCTCAATTTTTGATGCTTTTAAAAATGTTGGTTTCAGTTTTGGTTACATTTTTTATTTGTTAATATATCAGGCGGTTCATATAGTCGCAAAGAATCGCCTGATATATTTTATTTAGTCTTTCAATGTTTATTTTTCAATTCGTTTTTCATAACCACCGACCTTTATTCACCGCTTTAATTTTATTTTTAATTCGAGAATGATTTTACAAACTATAATGTCCAAAATTGATTTTTGTCCTCTCCGAACATCGTTTGCGCACGCGTCGGTTTGACTCCCCTCATCTCCCCTCTCTTCATTTAACTCTCCATGGTGTTTGTGCTTGTCACAGAATTTCGGAGCAATTTCATATTCATTCGCCTCTTGAATTCTCAATAGTCAAAACACGCGACGAAGTCCTCATAGCCATTAAAAACAAGAAGAAGAGTTCGACGGAGTGTTTCATAATTGTTGACATCACAGTTTCGTGATTGATTTTGTTTAACTGTAGTCGTCCCGACGTTTATATTCTTTCATACGAAATTGTTCAGAGAATGAGCATCATGAGTCAGATGGAGGAAGAAATGAAAAGGTAAGTCAATGTTTAGTGACTCTTTTTAAATCTTGATTCTTTTTAATTTGTTTTTTACCTTGTTTGACAGTGTTTTTAAGGTTATATTTTTGTACATAACCTGGTAATATTTGTATGATCGAGGAACAAAAATAATTGTTTGAGGTTAGGTATTTGTATTGTTTTCAAAAGTCAAGCTTTTATGTAAAACTATAGGATATTTATAGAGACAAAAATAGATGATTATAATTAAAGTAAATTTGTATCACAAGTGGGATGTATCACAGACGTTTAGATTTGGATTTAAAAAATATATTTGACATTTAAATGAAAATTAATTTTCAGGTTCGAGGCCGAACTAAGCAGTATAACTCCAGTGAAACCTGTGATAGCATCAAACACTTATAACCAAGTAGCAAGTCAGTTGAAGCACCATTATCCAGCCCCGCCTGTCACAGCAGCTCCTGTAAGTTATCAGCAGGTCCCCCCGGCAATGTCCTATATGACATCACAAATAACAGGAATGATGGTTCCGCATCAAGTTTCCAGGCCAAACACAAGTTTCGTCGCCCCAACACAGATCAATGCTCCGTACATCCCGATGAACAATATCAATCCGCCTGCCCCGGCTCATGTGTCCAAGGCGAAGGGGGTGAGCACCGCCGCCGAGGTCGCCATCAGCCAAGGAAAGGCGAGCGCGAACATTTCTAAGGGCAACGCGGATGAATTTCAGTTCAAGAGCAAAGGCAAAAAGAGCAAGAAAGTCGTGAGGATAGCAGGCGGACAGACTTGGGAAGATTCATCCTTACTCGAATGGGACGAAGGTAATTGTTTAATTTTTCAAATTTTCACTCGGATGTCCTTATAAAAAAGAACAATTATTGTTTGATGAATTGATACAAACAAGAGGAAATAAATCATTTTATTTTATGTTTGGTTTTAATCTTATGTTCGTCTTTTTTTGTTTCTTACAGATGATTTTCGTATCTTCTGCGGTGACCTGGGCAACGACGTCACGGACAACATGCTTGAAAAGGCGTTTTCAAAGTATCCGAGCTTTCAGAAAGCTAAAGTGATCCGGGATAAGAGGACCCAGAAGAGCAAAGGATTTGGATTCGTGTCGCTCAAGGATCCGCAAGATTTCATCAGGGCGATGAAAGAGATGAATGGAAAGTACGTCGGGACCAGGCCGATCAAGCTGAAGAAGAGTTCTTGGAAACAAAGAAACGCGGAAAGCGTCCGACAGAAGGAAGCGGAGAAACAGAAACTCGTCAAACTAATGACATAAAGATAAGAGTATGTGTGGTATAATCCCTGATTAGAGAAAGTTGTTGATTGTTGATTTTCAAAAGGACTCGTTTCAGTGTGTTGAACATTGTAAAAACAATAATCGCATTCTTCGAAAAAAGAAAGATTGTATATTTGTACTATAATAACATGGCTGGATAATCCCGTTCCACCTATTTTGTTTTGTCATTATCAGTCTTGGATGTTTATTAAGGATTGGCATTCCTAATGAAACATTATTCGAATTTTTTCTTCTTTCCTGGAAAGAATCATTGTGGTATGCGTGTAATCGTTAACTGTTGTTTGAAAAAGTCTGGATTCTGTTGTGAAAATGGGTTGTCCAGTAAACCAGTTATCGTGGCCCATTTTAGAAATCGATTCTAAGATGATGTAAATAGATCGTTTTTTTCATCAAACTCGAATATTTTTATAACAATTCATTCGCCGACTGATAATTCAATAATTTGAAATAATTACTGTCTTCAATAATTTCTCAGTTTTGCAACAGAAGTCTTGCAACGGATATTACGTAACGGATGTGCATAACAAATGTATATCTCGTCTGAACAAAAATTATCTTCATAAACAAACTTCATTCATCACCAAAGTTTAGAATTATTTTTCGAATTAAATGATAAACTTTATAACAATAAAAAGGCCTTTCGTAAAAAATAAATAATCTTTTTTTATTTCTTATCTATATACAGACTTTTCGAATTGCTTTTGTTCTATTGTCATGGTACCGTTTCTAATGCTGCTTGTAGTTTTTGTGTCACGATTTATACATCCCCTGAAGAACACCACTTGTCACAATATCAGGAAGGCTCGTTTTGCTGCGATGAACATACGGATCCGATTGGAAGATAAGCACCGGATGATGCTCCAACTTATTTGAACTCTTATCATTGTTAACTCTTTGTGTTCTGGAACAATCATTTTCAATGTTTTAATGATGTGGAATGAAATTAATGTAAATGTTTATTTGTGATTTGTTTTTATTTTAGGTAAATGTAAAAAATGTTGGACCGTATGTTACCTTCTATTAACATTGTTCTTTGTGTCCCCTCCATCGATACCCAAAAAGTTTAAAACCTGCTGTTTGGTTGATGAAAGTTTCAACATTGTTTGTAAGTATTGCTCCAGGGCCAATCGTCGTTGCTCCAGAAGTTTTGGGTTTGAGTTCCGCACGCGTTTCGGAGGAAACGGGGCCGTGACACCTTCTTTTTTAAGCTGAAAAAAGTAAAATTAAGTTTGAACAAATGTATAAATTTAACAATTTAATCTTTTTTTAATCTTGATTTTAGATGAAAAATGAAAGATGAAATTTGACAGTTCCATTCAAACAAGATTTAACTGCATAATTGTGAAATAATATGTGCCTTTAGTTAATATGTACAGTTGCCTAACTAAAATCTGTTTACGAACTAAAAGTGAGCAATTAAAAATTATTATTATTAGAAACAAAATCTACCTCTTAAATTAGAAGTTCAATAGAAAAATCATTGAATTGCAGACAATAAATATTATTTAACAAAACTCCAAAAAACCGAGAGTACTCAGAAAACTAAGAACCGCGCGACCGAACGATTCCACGGTTGCACGTTCAATCTTGACATTTGTCTGCTCCGAACTGCCTTGTGTCATGCAGTAGAATAGAAAGTCTCAAATGACACACATCACGTGGTCTTATTGTCTGGTAGTCACTTCTCATTCAGCTTAACTGATGATACTCATTTGTTTTAAAACTTGATAACAATTTCATTTACTTTCGCCTCACAATCTCCCAAAAATTGCTTTTTTAATGATAACAAAATTAAATTCCAATTTTTTAAAATTAGATTAGACTGTAAAATAATTATTCAACTTTGATATGGTCTTTTTCAGAGAGTAAAAATTAAAGAACAAGATGAATAGATAAGAATGCGTAAAAAAAGAATGTTTCAATAATAAAAACTCACCGTACGATGTAGACTATTAAACTCACTGTAACGCCTCTCAACGAAATATCTGGCACCGTTATCTGTATCTTCCATTTCAATGGTATATACGTAATACGATTTACCCTGCGACACTTTGACCAGATGATATCCGGTGACAAAAATTTGATACATCGTGCATATCACTTGGTCATAACAGATGATTCTCAGCAGCGGTCCAACTCATTTTCAGCGAATTGAAAGATCGTTCGGCTCGCCAATTGTCACCGCATGACGAACATTTGCGCACATTTTGTGCCACAGGGAACCGTCATTATAATTGATAATGCCTTTCTTGAAAGTTTCAACGTACGTTGTCTGTTGGATTAACATGCGCACTGGACTGGGAAACGAACCAATCCTTTCTCAGAAATCGGATCGGGAGAGTGAAAAAAATGTGCATTCACACTGAGACGTTGCGTGAAGTTTTGTTTTGTAATCTAAATGCAGTTTAATTATTTCAAATGCGACTGGGATTAATTGGTGATGAATTCACAGAATTTCGTGTAATGAAGTTTGACATGGGATTGTAAAAATGGATGTAAGGTTTTGTTGTAATGATTAAAAAGAAACAATGAATGCGCAATTAATCCCAGCCTCCCGACAGAAAAGTTGCAATGTTTAGCTCGTAAAACGTACATCAGATGACAGAGCGTGCATTTTCTCAGATGCGTCAGGTCAAATCGGTCCAGTCGCGTTAGGTAGAGTAAGACAGAGATAAAGATATCGTTTACTCAGGTCCGTTTCAAGTTTTCTTTGTTTTCAGTTATAAGGTCTTAAATGTTTAAATAAAAAGTTTTAAATTCGTTAATGTTTAGTTCGTTTTTTGTCACGTTGAGTTTTGTATGATAAAAAATATTGTACATTACGTCCAAATTTTGTCGACTGTCAGAAATCACAAGATTATTTAAGAAAGATTTATTTTCAAATTAAAAAATGAAATGATTTGAAAAATGTTCGAAAATATCGTTATGCGAATCGCAGGCGTTCTCTAAAAAAACGGCCCAAGTCTTATTTTAAAATAATATAAAAACTTAGCCTGTTTTTAAAGGAAAACACCGCTTAGTGATGAAACAGAGAGAAATCAGCTTTACTACTGAGGGAATTTTAATTCCTCGTGCTATAACGCCACTTTTGTGCTTATTCAATATTTATAACACTTTTTCCCTTTTATGACATAATTTCTTTTAATTTTAAAAGAAATTGTTCTTTCAATTCGAAAATAATTTTGTTTCGATTGAAAATGCAAAATGCAAAAACTTTTATCAAACGTACAGCGCTTTGAAAATGTATATCAATCAAGCGTGAATTAACGGGTGAATATTTGATGAACGAAGGGACATTAGAAAGAATAGTTGCACTTTTTCTTGTGCATCTTCGTCGATAAGATATTGAAATAAAAGTATCTTCGTGAGTTTCTGTATGACCGGATAAAATTTTTGTAACAAATTTAAATAGACACATTAAAAGAAAAATTTCAACAAAAAATGGCAGTGCTTTTGTGGATACGAAAATTCCTGACAAATTTGACAACAAACACAAAATTGGATAAATCGTGGAAGATATTTGACAGCAAAGAGTACATATTGCACAAGAGGATGTTTATGCTCGCGGGATTCTGGTTTGACCAAAAGTTTGTTTTTAAATCGTGCATACTTCTTTTTCATATTATCGTTTCTGGACTAGTAGGACCCTCACAGGTTTACATTAACATTTCAAACACGTTTTATAGAAAGGATTTTCAATAAACTGCAGTCAAACATTTAGCATTATTTTGTTCTTTCAGACTAAATATATCATTACACACCGGAACGAGTTCGAAACGCTGTTCACAAATATCCAGTTCATCATGGCACATTTATTTTTTATATTTATGCGAATTCACGGACTATTCTTTATCCGGAAGGTATATTTCAGAATTGTAATACTCCTTTGCGGTACAAATTATTGAGTCATGTATTTTCAGCTGAAATTGTTGCATAATGAAATTGCTATTGATTGGGCATCAACGCAAGATGAAGGAGTGCGCAAAATTTTATATACTTGGGCACTAGATACTAGAAGAACAACCCTGAATAGCTTGAGTATGTTGTTTAAAATAAATAGTTATTACTGTTTTAGATGTAAAATGTTCATGAATAAAAAATAATGAATTTCTATATAGTTCTGGGGATGATGTTTGTTTTGACCGTGTACTCAACATCTATAATGCCAAAAATTTTGGACTATTTGAACCCATTGGAGGAACCTCGACCGTACAATTTTCTTGTAAACTTGGAATTCTTAGCTTATCCGGATTCAATTTACTTTCTAATGAATTGCATGTACATTGACATAGCCGTTTTCGTCGCAAGTGTATTAATATTAACCATTTACAATACGCTCATAGTATTTTCAAATCACGTCTCCAGCAAATGCTGTATTATAATGTAAATTAAAGTCTTATTTTAAATATATATAAATATATAGGATCAGACGGAGTAAAAATGAACAGAAATAGGGTATACAAAATTATATTCATTTTGTTAATATTTGAAGACGCATAGCAAATTTTGATTAACACATTTTTTGTATCCTAACGTTTGCAAACATTTCATCAGGTAAATCAGTTGCACTTCGCTGATCATTTTTTGCCTCGTTATATTTTATAAATAAAAGTTATTTCAAAATTGTATATAGTTTTCTTTGAATTTCAGGTACAAATTTGATAAGCTGAATTATTCGCATGTCTCTCGTTTGAAATGGGATATGAAAAAGTGTATTGAGTATCATCGTCAAATGATGAAGTATGATTGATATACAAAATTGTCAACATTGTTAATGATACTTTTTTTATTTACATTATATTAGATTTGCGTGTGATATAAACGATTATTTCGCTCCTTTTGTTATTCTAACAGCATTAACTGCTTTGACTATAATAACACTAACATTATTTGACGTAAGACTTTTTGTGTTAACTAACATTAAACAATTTTACAAATTCGAACTCGTTTCATTTCATTTTAACATACTATAACATATGTTAAATGGTTTTCCCATACATATTTTATATCCCGAAATAAGTAATATCCTAAACGAATCGAAGTTTCCAGATGCAAATTAATTTTGACAAACTTAACAAAATTGCAAAGCTGTTACCTCTGTTAACGTTAGTCTTGATCTTAATGTTCGCTGTATCTATTTACGCAGAAAGAATCACCATTTACACTGGAGAAATATACACGGCATGGTAGTAGCACCCTTACATCTTTCTTATATGAAAATTTATTCTTTACCATCATTTATTATCCCATCTCAACAATATGTTTGTCAGATTGCATTCTCATAAATGTTGATTAACTTCGTCTTAATTTGTATAGTTACTGCACAAAATGGTACAAGTTTTCTCATTCTTGCAAAACATCATTGAACTTTATACAAATAGGGTGCATGAAACCTGTTCATCTCAACGCGTACGGTGTGATCAGTTTTTCAATGGAATTATTCGTCAAGGTACAAACAAGACCTGAAACAATATCTAATAATTACAATAATAAGTATGTACGGACTTTACATTTTATTGCAGATAGTGCAGACATCGTTCTCTTATTTTGCAGTCATCTGTACATTACGAGAGGAATAAATATACTAAAAAATCTTATACTTTTGTAAATCATGAAAAATGACTTTTTGAAATAAGCAGTTTACTATTCTTAACATTTGAGTTTTCATTCAAAAAAAAAAAAAAAAAAAAAATCTCAAATCAAACAAGTTGATTGAGATAATTTCCTTTTTATTTTTGATGGTTTGATAGAATTATTATATGGAAGACAAATCATCATCGGTCCTGTCACGTTAGGTAGAGTAAAATTTGAAAATGTCATTTTTAATTAATTTTTTTTGTCATGTTGGATTTTAGATGATTGGGAAACATCTTCCATCCTGTCTAAATCTTGTTGACTGTCAAAAGTCGAGAAATTAAAAAAATTATTATATATTTTCAAATTAAAATATTAGATGACGAAAAAAATGAAGACGAAGAACAAATTTTATTTCTGTTTCAATTAAAAGACTTTTAAAATAAAACGCGAGAAAAACGGAAAGAATAGTTTTAGGAACAAAAAAAAATTTTTTTTTAAATGTTTTGTATTATGTCATGCTGAAACTCCTCCACATGAGTGCAAAAATTTTTGAGCGGTATGGACTAACGTTATTTGCTTTCTAAACTTTACTTCCACGATTTTCACGTTTTGTCCGCTAGGACGTAGAATTTTCATGGGGCCCATTTGTAAAAAATATATGTTACGTGGATTGTTTTCCCAAACCTCTCACACATGAGTGCTAAAAAATTTTAAAGGTTTGACATGCCGTTATTGACATTTAAAAAAAAAAAATTTTTTTTTGTTCCTAAAACTATTCTTTCCGTTTTTCTCGCGTTTTTAAGCATTTTTACTTTTTTTCGTTATTTTCCACGTTATACACTTCTGCTACATGATAATGTGAAATAAGAATTGTCATGCAAAAACTTTTATTAAACGTACAGCACTTTGGCAATGTATCAAGCAAGCGTGAATTAATGCGTGAATATTTGATGAACGAAGGGACATTAGAAAACGCTGCTCCTATGCTAATATTCAGAAAGCATTAGATATATTTCTTAGAACGTATACTACCCGTGGAATTGAGTAGTTTTAATTTCCTTTCCAATTTGCAAAAACCTGCTAAGATATTGAAATGAAAGTTGTCGTGAGTTTTTGAATGACGGGCTGATATTTTTTAACAAATTTGCATTGTCACATTAAAAAAATGGCAGTACTATCGTCGATAAGGAAATGCATTACCAGTATGACATCAAACACAAGATTGGATAAATCGTGGAAGATATTTGACAGCAAAGAGTACATATTGCACAAGAGGGTATATACACCCTCTTGTGCAATATCTGGTTTGACCAACATATTATCATTAAATGGTGCACTTTGGTTTTTCAATTGTTGGCTAGTATATCAGTGGGGCCGTCGCAGGTACTCGAAAATATTTAAAATCATTTTTAAATTTATAAAAAATTTAATAAAAAAAAATTTTAATAAAACATTGTTATAAAGTTATAAATTTCTTTTTTACATTATATTTAAAGAACGGTTTGTAATGAAATTTTTCAATCGATTGTAGTCAAGCATTAAATAGTAAAATTTTTCTTTCAGACCAAATATATCATTACACATCGGAACGAGTTCGAAACGCTGTTCACAAATATCCAGTTCATCCTGGCACATTTATATTTTGTATTTCTTCGACTTCACAGACTTGTCTTTGGCCGGAAGGTAAATTTTATAATTTTAATGTTCCTTTGCGCTACAAATTTTTGAGCCATGCATTCAATGTATCTGTAAACATTAAATTCATATTTTCAGCTGAAATTGTTGCACAATGAAATTGCTTTTGATTGGGACTCAAATCAAGATGAAGGAGTGCGCAATATTTTACATACATGGGCATTAGATACTAGGAGAACAACACTTAATACAATGAGTATGTGGCTAAGTAGAGAAAGGAAAAATTTCAAATATGTGAAGATAAAGTTACAGATAAAATAATCATGCATTTCCATACAGTCCTGGGGATGGTATTTGCTATGACCGTGTACTCGACATCTATATTACCAAAAATTTTGGATTATTTTAATCCTTTGGACGAGCCTCGGCCGGACAACTTTCTTGTAAATTTGGAGTTCATCACTTACCCGGAATCATTGTATTTTCTAATGAATTGCTTGTATATTGACGTAGGAATTTCTCTCGTAACTGTCTTGATGTTAAGCATTTACAATACACTCATAGTATTTTCAAACCATATCTCCGGCAAATGCTGCATTTTGATGTAAATTAAAATTAAACTTATCTTATTTTACGTAAATAGAATATAAATAAAAAGCAAGTCGGAGATGAAAATGAACAGAAATATTTTTGTACATTTACAATTTCATTAAATAAATCATTTTCATCTTGATCAATTTTATGTTGTTAAATTTTATACAAAAAAGTTCTTTCCAAATTGTATATAGTTTTCTTTGAATTTCTCGTACAAATTTGATAAGCTAAATCAATTACAAGGCTCTCATGTAAAATGGAACATGAAAAAATGTCCTGAGTATCATCGCCAAATGATGAAGTATGATTAATATACAAAATTTTCAACATTGTTAATGATACTTTTTTTATTTACATTATATTAGGTTTGCATGTAATGTAATCGATTATTTTGCTCCCTTCATTATCTTAACGTCATTTCTTATTATGATTGTAATAACACTAACATTATTTGACGTAAGAGTTTTTTTTTGTATTTCATAACATAAAACAATTGCTAATTCAAATTCGTTTCATTTCACTTTAAATGTCCTGTATTATGTGTTAAAGCATACTTGGCATATATGGCTCTATATATGTCCCATCAATGTAACATGCATCGGTGTCATTTATAGAGCCAGACATTATATATATATTTTTACATTTATATTTTATATCCCGAAACAAGTCAAATCCTAAACGAATCAAGGTTTACAGATGCAAATAAACTTTGACAAGCTTAACAAAATTGCAAAGCTGTTACCTCTGTTAACGTTAGTGTTGATCTTATTGTTCGCTGTAGCTGTTTACACAGAAAGAATCACCACTTACTCTGAAGCATTATACACAGCATGATAGCCATCTTTAACATGAAAATTTACTATTAACTATTATTTATAATTATTATTTATTATTCCATGTCGAAATTATTTTCGTCGTATTGCAATTTTATATGTTATCATTAACTTCGTCTCAATTTGTAGAGTTACTGTACACAATGGTACAAGTTTTCTAATACCTGCAAAACATCATTGAACCAAATACAAATAAGATGCTTCAAACTTGTTCATTTCAGCGCGTACGGTATGGTCACTTTTTCGATGGAACTATTCGTCAAGGTACAAACAAGACCTGAAACAAAATCTAATAATGACACTAATGAGTATGTAATAACGTTACATTTCGTTGCAGATAGTGCAAACATCGTTCTCTTATTTTGCAGTCTTCTGCACGTTACAGGAAGGATAATCTATTAAAAAATCTTATACGTTGTTGTGTATTCTGAAATATAACTATTTTTAATTATTATATTCGGATTTTCACTGTTCTCAACGGTTGAATCTTTTATTTACGAAAAGTATCTTGAAATAAACTAAATCACGCATTTCGTTCAAGAATTTTTGTTTTCAAATATTTCTGGAAGAAGAGCGTAGGTATATTACACTCATTCAAATTTAACGCAACACTTTCCATAAGAATTACATATGGAGTGTTGCGTTCTTTATTTGGATCAGTATATATCGAAATTGATTCATTTCAAGATCTTTTGAAAAGCCTTGTTTGAAACAAAACTTCATCACTTTGACGGAGGCAGTTGTTGCAAAATGACGTGCTGTATCAAACTGGTAAAAAACCATCAAAAACTTTTCTCTCAGCCCTCGCGTGTCTTTTCTTTTATCTGAGCGCCTTTCGCGCACGCAACGATAATTGAAATATTCATGATCCCCATTCGTACTTTCCCGCACTTTTAAACTCGGCCAGTTCTGTCTCTTAATTGCATTATTCGATATTACCTTTGCATGAAAAGTTGCAATTGAGATTCCACATGAATAAATGATCCTGTAAATTAAAAGTCCAAGTATGTGATTATAAAAAAATGAACATTTTGCACCGCACTTTTTTGCCATCACGACTAGTTATTAATTCATAACTATTGATCTCGCGAATCGCAAAAATGTTTGTCCACCGCACTATCAGTTTTGACTTCACTAAAGCGTGGTTTAATCGAATACAAAATTTTTTCTATATTCTTGTGAAAAAATTGTACCGTGAAATATGTATTTATTTGTTCTAAGATCTGTGATCATTCACTATCTTACAAAAAGGATCTCTTATGAGTCGTGGCGAATTTACGATACAAAATACTACCGCTTGCACAAACGACTTTACCAATTTATCGGATTTTGGTTCCAGCAACAGTTTATTGTCAAAGGCGTGATTTTAAGTTTACAATTTGTATTGAGTGTAATAATATGGCCAACACAGGTGATCTCATAGATTCAACCAGTTTACAATTAAGAAACCAATGAAAAAAGTTTCTAAGATAAACAAAAATAGTGTTAAGAAAATTTGAGGAACTATTTCCAACTTTTTAGATCAAGTATTTAATTTCGCATATCAACGACTTCGATTCTATCTGTGCCAATATACAATTTGTGATTCTACATATTTTGTTAACGTACATCAGATTGCACAGAATGATTGCTGGAGATAAAGTAATTTCATTTAATTTAAATCTTTTATAGTGAAAAAAGTTCAATTTTTAAATTCTTTGTTGTACCAGTAAGTTATACAATCTGAAAATTTTCAGCTGAAACACTTGTACCATAAAATAAGCACCGACTGGGAGATCTTTCGCAGCGCAGAAGAACTTGGCATCTTAAAATATTATTCGAATTTGACTAGGAAATCAATTTTCAAATCAACAAGTAAGAAATTGTTGTGAAATCTTTTTTCTTCTTTTCTCCAAGTTACTTTTTTTAATGGTGATTTTTTCCACAGTCGGAAACTTAATATTGCTAGTCATGTTTTATATCATGCCGCTGTTACCTAAAATACTCGACTATTATATTCCTCTGGACGAACCTCGTCCCTACAATTTTCTGATCAATCTTGAATTTTTACTTTACGGTGAACCTTTTATCTTCATTATGAATTACGTTTACAACACGCTGGGATCAACGTTAGGCATATTTTATCTGGCTTACTGTTATAATACTTTGTTACTTTTTACGAACCATATCTGTGCTAACTTTTCTATCATTGCGTAGGTGTATCTCAAGCTGTATCTAATTAGATAGACGAGTTTCATCTATGTTCGTAAAAATTTCTATTTTAGATACAAACTAGAACAGATCAGTCGAAATGATGTCTATAACGACACGATAACAATGAAATTAAATAAAATAATCATTTTGCATACTGATACACTGAGGTAAAATATATCAAACTTTTTTTTTGACATTTTCATTCGACAGAAACTATTGCATAACTTTCTCGTTGCAGTTGCAAATTATTTTTGCATTTTGTATTAATCGTCCATCAGGCGAAAAGAAACATGCACGGATCATATATGTTGCATATATATAACAAGAAATCGACATAAATGCACACATATATGGATGCATATATACGGCATATATAAAGCAACATATATACATCATGTATGCATTTTTTTGTCTGGACAGGTTTGTCGAAAATACAAGGAATTTTTTTGAATCTTTATGCATTATAGGCACTTCAGTTTTTCTTTTTGCTCTGACTCTAACTTTGTTTGACGTAAGAACTTTTGATGTAAAAACAAAAAATTCATAAGAATGTAAAAATAAGAAATCACCGAGACACACTTTTTAATATCATATCAAATTAAAAAAAATTATATTGATAGATACAAATAAATATAGACAAACCGTACATTGTTACTAAACTGCTTGGAGAATTAGTTTTGATTATGTTAATCACACTCACTATTGTGGTTTATGCTGAAAACATCACACAATTTAGTTCACTTATCAAACAATCTTGGTGAGTAAATGGAGTGATAAAAGTTATCGAATTATGATTGCAATAGAAAATATTGTGTTGAAAAGACAATTTTTCATTTTTTTATCTATTTTTTGTATTTAGTTTTTATTTAGCATGGTATGAATGGGCAGCCAAATCAAAACATACACTACGCTTCGTACAATTCAGAAGCAGTAAGTACTGTGAAATGAAAATGATAGACATCTTTATACTTAATTTCGAGTCATACTCAAAGGAAAGTATTTCAAACAATTATTTTTTTCCATCTAATTAATCAGTTTTGATTCCTGTTTTAATTTAAATCAATTTCTTTCAGGTGATGCAAACTTCTTTTTCATATCTAGCACTCATCTGGAGTATGCGAGGTGACAGTGAAAAAAAACTATAACGGTTGAAATCAGATCATAAATCGGTAGAAAAACTAGCCTTTGTATTAATTTTATAAATACTATATTATTCAATTCATAAATGAAAATCATTTATTTGGGAATACAATTATAAGTGGAACAATCTCAAAAGAGAAAGAGAGAGAGAAAATAAAAAATAGTGTAAGACCTTATACAAAACGCTATAAATACACACGTTAACATTCTTATACAAAACTGATTGAAACAATCGGGGTTTGAATATGCGACGGTAAAGTTCATTTCGAACACTTTTATTTGAACTTCCAATGTTAAATCGATCCTTCACAATTTCCAAACCAAACATTAACCGCGACAAGAATTCCAATTCTAAACGTATCTCATCTTAATAACTCTTTGAGACATTACACAAGGACACATACCATTTTGAACTATACATATTTTGTTACCCTTCATACACTTATGTATATGTTATCACAGTTTGAAAACAAGTTTTCAATCTTTAGCGCAACAACAACTGATAACCAATGAAAAGAACAATCATTCAGGGGAAACTAAAAATTTTATAATCATTGATTTCACTTTGATGAGTCCGTCTTTATGTATAAATCTAGAACTGCGATTCCTATACGAGTAATGAATTATCATAAAAATGTTAACCACGCATTAGCATCAATGTTTCCTCCTCCAATTATTTACACATAGGAAAAATGAGATGTCGAGATTTCAGGCTCGCTTACCGAAATCCTCCCACTTGTTAAGGTCTTTAATTCTAACAACAAATTTTATGACTTATGTTATCTCTTTACAACCTAAATATACAATTTGCAAATCTATAACGATCCAATGTACCTCGTTTTTCCCACTTTCAAAAATTTTATCGCATCTTCTCTCATTCACAAACGTAATTCCAAATTGTGTTCATACCGAAGACTGCAATTTGTAACTGTATCAAAACTTATACCCAAGCAAACGTGTCTGTTTTCTCTATCAACTTCTAGCTTTTCGTTTGCCTCCATTGTCTCAACAGAACGGTTTTCACTGAACAACAACACGTATCTTGAAAAACAACAGAAGAAAATGTCCGGTCGTAGAAGCGACAGCGTTTTTTTTTCAGCAAATGCAAGTGGAAATCGTGTCAGCGATTTGTCGCGGCGCGTTCAATGCGCCCGTAAACAAACGTCCGAATTGTACTTGCTAAGGTGGTATAAGCGACGTGACGTTGTCTGGTGTCCTTGAATAAGTTTCACTAGAGGTTGTTGTTGCAAAATTGTTGTTGCCGTTGTTGCACTGCTGGGAAGTTGTACCTGTCCAAGAGCCGGTCGTCACTGTGGGCTCGCCCGTAGTGGTTTTTGCAACTGATTCATTGTTCTCCTGCATCAGGTGACTCGCATAATCAACATGACCGCGCGCAACATTCGCGTTCGTTGAATTGTGGACCGACGACGTCTGAAGTATCGAATTCTTAGCTTGGACGTTCGTTTCAGTTGCGGATTCCGGGCTTTCTTCTTTCACAGCGACGGACTCGAGCGCAGCGTCCGCGGCATTATTTCCTGGGTTATTGTTGTCCCAAGACTCGAGGGATTTCGAATCATCGGCATTGTTCATGCCCGTACTGGTTTTCTGTCGCTTGGAATCACCGTAAAGGAGACAATGAACGTTCGGCGAACTGCTCCTGTCTCGCACTCCCTCCTGTTCTTCCAAGAAACGGTCCATGTAATCCCTAGTTAACAGAGAGAACAAAGCATTGAACTCGCGTTCTTTCTGATATACGTGATTTTGTTCAAATCAATCTTCGGGGACAAAACTTACGTTATCCCAGGATGTAGGGCATATTTCTTTTTTTCTAATCGAGCTTTGTAGGTGAATATATCGTGTCTCTCGGATTTCTTCCACAGATAATAAAACTGTACAAGTTCTCCGACAGATCTCGTTCGTACCTATGAACAATATTTAGAAATGAAAAGTTAGGTAAGAATTTGATATTAAACAAAATTGAATCACGCCTTTCTGTTTGCAGGATGGTACTTACTTTATTCTTTTGTATAAGGTGAAAATCCTTCCCATAATTACGTAAGCCCGATTCAAAATTATGACACTCTTCTTCGGACCATAAACTCACCGCGTCGGTGGGAGGCAGAACATTCATCCTACGCCTTCGAAGAGCTTCTTCTAAATTATAACCACACTGGAGTAATAGGTACAGAGCTTGCTCGTCGTCCCGCACGTGAGATCCTGAGGGTAACGTCGTCCCTCTAACAACTGGCAACTGTGCGCGTTCCAAAAATTCTTCCGTTTGTTCTTGGGGTATATGACTTGGGTCCCATAAAATCTTATCTTCATTCTCGTAAGGTAGTGCATCGTCGTATTTACATAATCCTTCCGGAATCGCAGCTTGGTAATCGCTCCCCACCTGTAATCAAAATTTTACATCATGAACAATCTTGAAAATTAAATCGAAATCAATTAATTTAAAATCATCTTGTTTTAAATTCACGTCCTCACCATAATCGTCTTCTTCCATTCTTCCTCATCCGGGCTATAATCGCAGTCGTCCTCCTCCTCTTCGCTCTGGGGTCTGGACACACTCCTAAGTAATCGGGAAGACCCACCCGTGGTTGTACCATTACCTCCACACCCGGTTCCACTTGTACAGCACCTGTTCTCCTCGTTCGTCTCTCCGTCTGGGCAAAGATTTTCGCTATTCTCGTTGTTGTTCTTCCCGCTAGCAGCGTTTTCTTCGTTTCTGTTTGCTTCGCTGTCCGCAAAGTTTTCCTCGCTGCACTCGTTCTCCGCCAATTCGTTCTTCTCCTCCTTAGAAACTTTTCTGTTCAGAGTGCTGACCGGTCCGGATTTGCTCTTCATCTTGTCATCCTTGACCATGTCGGCGTAAAATTTTTTCAGACTTGACTCTGTGTTACTGAGATCATCCTCCTCTTCGTCCTCCTCTTCCTCCTCCTCCTCGTCCTCTTCCTCTTCTTCGTCATCTTCAGCGTCGCCCTCGTTGCCGGTCTTTGCTGCTCTGCTTTCGCCTTCTTCCTCATTGTTACACTCCTCGTTCATCTGATCGGAACTGTTTGAATTTTCCATTAGAGAATCGCCGTATCCATACTTTGCTAACAATTCATTCAGAGGCATATGACCTTCCTGAGAACATTCAAAATATTTTGATTATCGTTGCAGTAATTATCTTCTATTTCCTTTCAAGTATTTAATATCCGTTTTTATTTATTTCTATGTTCGTTTCTTGTTTGTTTATTTGGTTACGTGATTTACCTTTTGCAAATTTGACAACTCGTTTGTGGAATCTTCATTCTCTTCTAAAGCTTCCTCCTCATCCAACGTACGTTCGTCATCGAAATCGTTGAGAATCAAATCCGTGGTCAAACGAATATTGTAATCTCTATCGGCCCTGAAAATGAAAAAGAAAAACCGTTTTTAGTTATCGATGTTGAACATTTGAATTAGATACTGCCATGTACTATCTTGCTGTGATTATTTATAATATAAATTGAACGAAAAAAAAAAAAAGAATTGTTTACTATTTGACTATGAAAAGTAGGAACTTATTTTGAAAGTGAAAATAGAAGAATTCGTGAAATTCCATCTAGGATGGAGATGAAAAGATGGAACAAAATTTGATAGTGCGATTTTTGGAACTTGGAGATAATCATTATTTTATGTTAACAATTTATTGTTGTTATAGACAATGGATATTCACATAAGAAATTGAAGTGGAATGATTGTCAATAATATCTGTGAAACAAAAACAAGGATGATAATGAATTTAATGTTTGACTGTTGTCAAAAAGTGCAATGAGGTGTTAAAAAACGACACTGACAAAAAGAGAAACATAATAGACTGACTGAAACACTGTACTTTGATAGAAGAACTACATAGAACACAATATTTACTTACATAATTATGCGGTTTTTTTTACATAAATCACGGCGAAATCATACCATATAACCGAGGCAATAACACGGACGGGCCAAATAAACAAGTTTTGTCATTCGCAATGCCGTTTGTTTTTGCGTCGAACGGCCGTTCGTCAAAGTTTCAAAATTACAACACTTGTGTACATTATTCACGAAAATAATCAGGCATGGTGATAAACACCAAATCGCAGCGTTTCGACATTGCGTTGCGCCTCACTTCGCCAAGTGATTTTGACTGGCTGAATCGCAACGAAATCAAATAATTTTTTAATGCTTGAAAGTGAAATAACCTTATTATAAAATTGCGTCCTCTTTTCGAAATTGAATGCAGTTGTCCATATACACAAACGTTCGACTACGCGTTCACTGATTTTGACGTTGACTATGCGAGATGAAGACGCTCCAACAACTGCAACAACTTGGTATGCTTAAAGGCGAGTCTTCACTCGTCACTGTCAAGTTCAAGTTACTCCGATAATTGACAAATCAAAAACAAAAGTGCTCAAAAATACAAAAACAAAACTAAAATAAAAATATAAAAGATCGTTATAATTTGTTTATAAATAAAAAAAGAAATTAATTTTCCTAATACTATTACATATTTCAAGGTCATTTGTTTGTTTACAAAATTAGACCAACAAAATTTTGCACTCACCTAAAAAACAAATCATTATAATTTGTTATAAAAAAATATTCTCAAATTTGTCCTTATTTGATTATTTCAAGGTCATTTGTTTGTTTACAAAATGCGTACCTTAAAAAATTCAATTCCCAAGTTGAGTTAAAAATTGTCCATCTGAATTGATTTGCTTTGATTTTGTTGTTCTGCAAAATATAAAGTTTGCTCCAAAAACAATATAGCTGCTTCGGTTGCTCGCCACCCGGAGCACGGAGCAACTTGGCGCTGCAGTCGAAAGTACTTGTCAGTCGACGGAATCAAGTTTCCTCGTGCGTTCGTGGGTGTAAAAATACACAATTATCGGCCACTGGGAACACACAATTGTGTATCTGTATAAATGTCATGTGTTTATTTTTCATACAATTACGTGTCAAGGGAACGTTTACAATAAATTATGAAGTACGGCCGCAGATGGAATAGACTGTTTTGCTCCGTTTTCGAGACCGTGTGAAAACCTTTCAAACGTTTCCTGTGCATTAAATGTTAATACGCTGATCGGCTGGCACAAATCCCTTTGGTAATAACAATTTTCTGACAAGCAAATAATTGCATAAATTGGTGTACTTTGGATCAAGCTATACAAAGGATCCAATTTTGTGTGGAGGAAAAAGAAACGATTTTATATCGGTTTGATTCAAGTAGGATTACGTAGGATTTTGTGAGAGTAACAAATAAGGTAAGTTGTGCGCGTTTTATTTTGTTGTACTTTTTTTGTTTTCCATCGGCGTAATGGATTTTGTTAACAATAATTTGAATTATGTAATACGAAATAATAGTTTTCTGGCAAGAGAAAATAAACCTGTCGTATAATCAACAATGCAAAGTTTATACTGGTTTTTCTTAGTGTTGAAAAATTCATGTTGAAAAATGTAAAGATCGATATTAAATATACAGTAGATTTGTAGATATAAAATTCTAGAAATAAATTCAATAAAAAACAGATGATAATAAATATAAAAACGTTTGATAATATTAAACTTGTACGACTTCAGAAACTATGTAACTATTTTTTTCTTTTTATTGCTTAAAAATTACAAAAAAAAATGTTGATTAGATAAGTTGAAATTTTTTGAAAAAATTTTAGTTTCCAAACTGTTCGTTGTCTAATCAACATGATTAATTCAATTTGAATGTTATATAAACTTTTGTAGTAATTATTCTTCATATTAATTTTACATTTTCCTTTATAGATGAGGTGACATTTAATTCTGCAATGCGGAAGCGGTCAATTAGTTTTATATTCGTCTTATTACTAGTATGGGGTGTTATCACCTATTTTTTGTTTCTCGATAGACCAATGGGAAGAGATCAAAACAAGGTAAATGAAGTAAAAATCTAACATTTAATTTTTATCTCTTTCTTTTTGTATTTTTTTGTTCTGCCTTTTTTTTAATAAAGCATAGTTTATGAATGTTATATAATGACAAACATTTTTGTAACGTCAGATTAAGTTATCAAATGACATACATAACTTGGAAAAGGAGTTTAAAGAACACATCCAGAAGAACAGTGATCTGTTAGCACACATAAGAAAAAAATTGCAACAAGATAGTAAGTTGATAATCGTTGTTACTACATTGATGTGTCATTACAAAATAAAATGACGTTAGAATGAAAAACAAAAATGAATGATTGCAGAGCGACAGGATTCAGTATTACCGATAAACACGCAGAATGTTCGAAACAGTATTAACAATGAAATCGGAGAGAATATGATTAAAAAGTATGTCGAGCGAGGAGGTCAGAAAAATGAAGATGTACAACAAATGGAGAAGACTGAAGTTACTAATGTAAGTGGTAGGGAGTCAAAGGGAGACTCGGTTTAAGCTCAGTTATAAATTCCTGTTTTCATTACAGAGATTTTCCATTGACATTGTTCTGTTTGTAAAACATTATTACCGCAAGTTGAGAGTAAAATTTTGCATCAATCTTTGTACAACCGATTGTTCGTTGGGATTTGAATTCTGTGACAGGAATTAACCATTTTTATTTGCAGACAAAAGAACCTGTGATGGATCAACTGCACAAAATAGCCTCGAAGAAGACGTTACCAGATGGATCTCCTATAATAGCTGTTCTAGTCTTTTCTTGCAATAGGGTTACTGTCCAAAGATGCCTCGATCAGCTCATCCATTATAGACCCAATGCAGAACAATTTCCAATAATAGTATCACAAGATTGCGAGCATCATCAAACCACAGATGTTATTAAGTCCTACAGCGACGAAGTTTTTCTCATTCAAGTAACTGTTCACTCTAAATGATTATAGACCTTGCATCGTCTTACTATTAACAAATTTCAGACAAAGATCTGATTTATGAAAACAACTGTTTATTTCATTTCAGCAACCTGATCAATCAGACATAGATGTCCCGCCGAAAGAGAAAAAATTCAAAGGATATTTTAAGATAGCTCGTCATTATGGTTGGGCTTTGAATACTCTTTTTATGACGTTAGGTTTTAATACCACAATTATTGTTGAAGGTAACATTTAATTTTTCTCTTGGAATTGACCCCGATTATATATAATATATATATATATATAATAACAAGATTGTTTTATAGCTTTTTTTGTTAATTTCACTATTTTTTAAAACGTTTACCATTTTTTGTTCACAGATGATTTAGATATTGCTCCGGATTTTTATGAATATTTTCTGGGAACTTATCCTTTGCTAACGCAAGATCCATCTTTATGGTGCGTATCCGCTTGGAACGACAACGGAAAAGCTGGTTTGGTCGATGGAAATGCACCCGAGCTACTGTACCGTACAGATTTCTTCCCTGGATTAGGTTGGATGCTCACCAAGTCGCTTTGGTCGGAGCTTGCTCCGAAATGGCCCAAATCGTAATAAATTTGAACGCGCTAAAAAATTGTTTTTAAATTAATTTCAAATAATAAGTCAAGATGATTTAATTAGTTTCGTTTCGTTAACTCGTAGATACTGGGACGATTGGATACGAAAACCTGAACAGCGCAAAAATAGAGCATGTATCAGGCCTGAATTGTCCAGAACACGGACGTTTGGCAAAATAGGAGTCAGCAAGTATGCGAAAGGAGATGAAAACTATGACTGATCGAATAACTGATAACAAATTGTTATGTTTTTAATTACCATTTTTTTTCTTTTTTTCAGTGGACTTTTCTATGAGAAATATTTAAAATTTATTAAACTGAATGAGAAATCTGTGCCTTTCACAAAGATGAATTTAACGTATCTATTGAAAGTAAGCAAACATTTGATGCGACTACATAACTTAATCAAACCGACGGACAGAGAATAAAGTGAAATATTATTTTAGGACAATTATGATCCTGCCTTCAACTACGATGTTTACCAGTCAAAAGTGATAAGTTACTCTGAACTAAAAACTGGTTCCATAAAGTCGCCAGGCACCGTGAGAATCCCTTATTACACTCGACAGTCATACAAAACTACTGCTAAAATGCTTGGGTTGATGGACGATTTCAGGGTTAATTGGAATCTTTTACCAGTGCATGATTGTATAACAAAAAATAACTCGAAAGTATTTTTATTCAATGAAATTTGTTTTTTTTTAGAGCGGTGTACCAAGAACTGGCTATCGCGGAGTCGTGACGTTCTTCTACAACGGAAGGAGAGTGCATTTAGCGCCAGGATTAAAATGGGACGGCTACGACATAACGTGGAGCTAACAAGATCTATGCTTTGATAACAATGAAAATTTCAGAATCGTGCAAATGATAGTTTTTGTGATAGATACTATAGGATATTGAGATTTTGATGATAAATGGGTTTTCTTTTTATTGAAAACTGACAAGATTCCCGAGAGTCATCGGCAGTCACGTTTTTTTAACGTGTTATTTTTATTACTTTTTATTCTGTCTGTCAGAAAGAAATTTTACAAAACAACAAAATCAAAGCAGAATCAACAATGCTCATTTGAGACTTTTACTATATATTGATATAAAATAATAGTTAATTCAAAGGTAGATGAAGTATCAGCAACTGCCAATGTTTAGTTACCTGTGAACCAACCCTGCTAAATATTTTTGGAATCGGATATTCGAATCCAAAGTCTAGTGACTCAGCTTTCGGTCTTTTTTTAATGAAAGTAAAAATATTCATAGATAAAATATAAGCAACACGAGATCTGAAAGTTGTCAAAAGGTAATTTCTCATTACAGCTAGGTAATTTAGATAAATCTGTTGTAATAACTCTGAATCGACGAGTTGCATTAATATATGATAATTTAATCCACCTCATATATACAATTGTAAGCAAGTTCCATGATTAGTGCCTGTCAATGAGTCCTCCGCTATTTTAGAACTATTATAAATAATTCCTACTTTGGAGCGATACAAAGAGTAGCGTTCAAAAAGTTGGATTTAGCATACAACGATTCGAATCGTATTTTTACTGATTGCCAGAAACTGTTGTTTTCTTATGAAAAATTATATTTTTCATAGAACAAAAAAGATGCAAATTCTAATTAATTTTCGTTCGTTCAACTCTTTGTGTATCTCCATCAAACAAAAGCTGCTGT
Organism: Trissolcus japonicus; assembly: GCA_030522925.1. Classification (NCBI taxonomy): domain Eukaryota; kingdom Metazoa; phylum Arthropoda; class Insecta; order Hymenoptera; family Scelionidae; genus Trissolcus; species Trissolcus japonicus. The sequence goes on along the minus strand of JAPYZS010000120.1, from coordinate 168,270 downwards.
GGTATTTTAATTATTACCATTAATTTCTTGCTCCAGAGCATGTATATTTATTTTGCATTAAGTATGATGAAGAATTATTTTCTAATGCAATAGATTTTTGTATATTTTTATAATAATCATTGCAGAAGATATCTATGCGTAAATGAAGAATATTTATCTTAATTAAAATTATTACTATGATTATTGTTTTTGTTTGTTTGTTTTTCTTTTCTTTTTTTTTAATGAATGCTTGGTGAACGAATTGATTTGTCATTTAAAACACTACTTATAAATATATTAAAATTGAATGTTTTGTATTTTTTGATAAACGCAAATTTTGTGACACGTTCAACAACAAAATCTAACTTGTATTTTGTATATAATACATACATTATAAACATATGTACAGACAAAGTCTTAAATTATAGCTACAAAGGCAATAGAAAATTTTTGATGATTGACAAATTTTAATTAGACAATGAAAGTAAGGAATGAATAAAGCAGATATGATGACACACTGACTTTTTTTTGTTAAAAAAACTATACCTATGCTGTTAAAATCGTTTTTTTTTTTTAATTAAAATAATCCGAACACAACTTTTTAACGACTTGTTGCATAATTTGTGTACAACAAACAGCATTTATAATATCACTTTCTAATTTGTCACTTACTTCGTCGTTGTGTAATTTATTTTCACGATTCTTGAAACGTGACGATCTGGTAATTAAAAACTCTTCGTATTCCTTCGAAGGCACTTCTTCCACCACTCGAACACAATTTGAATATTTGTCGAATACATTTTTAAGTTCAGTCTTGTTTTCTGAACTTGTCCCTGGCAACTCGTCAGATTCTTTGACCGATTTGCATTCCAAGAGCGACTGTTTTACCTACAACAAACGAAAAATCAAATCTCATTTTTAGTTTTTGACTGTTTCCAAATTAAAATTTTTCAATGGTTCTGCAAATTTTGTACGACTTACGAAATTCAAACACTGAGCAGAGTCACATTTGTCAGTTTCACTCGCTATCGGGATGCTCCTTCCTAACTGATTGACAACCAGTTTGACAAGCGCTTCGCTCAGCCTGTCGTAACAATCTGTTTTCAACGGGAACCATACATTAACGCTCAGGCTCGTGTCAAGAGACTCGACAAAATGCCACCAACCATGCGGTACAAACAACACATCCCCCGGCTCCAATGTAACAATCCTAGCAGCATGCTTCAGGTTTTTCAAACGATTCACGTCGTCCGTTCCGGGCGTGAAGAAATTTATCTTGGTGTAGACTGTGGACTCTTCGTACGGATCTCTGGTTTCGCAAAAGTTCTCGATGTTCGGTGGAAATAACATCCACTGTTTTCTATATAAACCCAATATCAAATTTCAATTAAAAAAATTGTATATTTTTTTCACTTATATTAAAATTTTGCTGAGTAACTAAAAATACCTGCCATGAACTTGTGCCACCAAATTCTTGCCATAGGTATCCCTATGACAATTTGAGTGAGCTCCCTCGCTGCCAATCCAAATTGTAGAAACTTTGCTGTCAACGTCATAGCCGAGCAATTTCCAATCGACCGAGTCAACAATTTCTGAATTGTCATCGAACCATTCGTGCATGTACTTGTAATCAAAGTAGTACCATCGGGGGTTTGCTTCAATTTTAGTCATCTCGACAAATTCTTTCATGCTGAAGTTTCTAGTCGGACATTTGTATTCCCATTGTGGTTGCTAAAAATAAACAAACGAACGAAATCCAAAATTTACAACATCCTCTGAAATAAAACATTTTTAATTGACTTTTCTCTTATAACAAAAAAATAGTTTTATGGGTTGACAATATTCTTTACCTCTGTCTTACTGTTTACTCCTTCTCGGAACGGTAATTTCACATCGCCAATTTTACTGGACAATTCATCGAAATTCCAATCCGACAATTTCCATAAGTTTTTTTCATTGTTGTTTACCAATAAGTTTTTGAATAAAACCGGGTAACGTGATTCGTCGACAATTTTTTGGATAATATCCACCGGTACTTTTGTGCCCATCTAATAATTAATCAATAGTGCAATTATTAAAAAAAACTTAACATTGCATAAAACAAACGAAAAATTAATTTATAATACAACCGTGCTCACTTTTTTTTAATTGAAACAATAAATCTTCAGCTCCCACGATCGTTTCTTCAATTAAAAACTTTGTGTTGTCATTTTAAGAGTCGACTGTGGCGCCCTCTGGAGAGTGAATAAACAAAAACAAAAAAAAGGGGTTGGTATACTTTTTAATAAACAGTACATTCTTATAATATTAAAAAAAAGTTTTATTATTGAATGATAAATGAAAAATTTTCATTTGTTTTTTAAATAAACCCAAAAATTAAATAGAAAATAGTTCAAATTGGTTCAAATGTCACGTTAGTTACAGTTACTGTCGGTAGGGGACGTTTAAATCAGTGGCTCGTAACTCGGGGGTGTCTCCATTCTCGACAGTAAACAAAAAACAAGCCGATTCAAAAATTGCCTTATTATTAAATAATAGTATAAAATATAAATTTCATACTTCTTTTCTAGTTAAAATATAATCACAACGAAGTTCTAAGATAAGGAAACAAAAATGAACAAAGGTAAAGTCATTGGGTTGAGATCATCAGTGAGTGTTAATTCATCGATTCGATGGCATGAGGTTATGTTGAAGTTTAGACGAGTTTTTCCGGTTGTTTTTTATGAACGAAGTAACAAACGTAAATAATTGTTTTGAACATTCATAATTATTATTATACATTTCAGACGATAATCCGGAGAAAAAGTCTGGTGACAATGACGTGGACGGAAAGGGTATAGAACTTGGTAGAGACCCTACAGCACCTATAACTCGCAGAGGTGTATTGACATCTCTTTTAAATGGAAAACCTATGGAGATACCGGAACAAGACGTCGTAAGTTCATCATTTATTCAGTTGATTTTCTTCGTTCATTCCCATTGTTTTACAATCTTATTACCAATTCCAGTTAACAATGTTTGCATTTGATTTCTTTTCTTTACTTTCAGCATTTCTAATGTTATTATATTTTCCAACCCATCGATATCATTATCTTGTCATTGCTAAATTAAGTTTTTTCTTAAATTTGTGTTGTTTTTTCAGCTGGGAAGATGTAGATTCGTTTCAGAATTCGAGAAACTGAACCGCATCGGGGAGGGCACATACGGAATAGTGTACAGAGCAAGGGACACAAAAAGCGACAAAGTAGTGGCGTTAAAAAAAGTTCGGATGGAGCATGAAAAAGACGGCCTGCCAGTGAGTGGTCTGAGAGAGATCAGTGTCTTGCTGTCGTGTCGTCACGAAAATATCGTTCAATTGAAAGAAGTCGTGGTTGGGAAGAGTCTCGAGAGCATATTTCTAGCCATGGAATACTGCGAGCAGGATCTAGCGAGCTTACTTGATAACATGCAGAATCCCTTCTTAGAAAGTCACGTCAAATGTATTATGCTACAAGTATTGAAAGGTCTGAGTTACTTGCATCGAAATTTCATAGTCCACAGAGATCTCAAAGTATCGAACCTACTAATGACTGATAAGGGCTGTGTGAAAATCGCCGATTTCGGATTGGCGAGGTGGTTCGGACTGCCGCTCAAACCTATGACTCCCCGTGTTGTAACTTTGTGGTACAGAGCCCCGGAGTTGTTACTTCAAGCTAAAACACAAACTACCTCGGTGGACATGTGGGCTGCAGGGTGCATTTTAGGTAAACATTGAGAAACCCCTCACATGATCAAGTTGCATTTGGTTTGAGTTTGTTTGGTTAACAAAATGTTCTTACTGCGATTCCAGGAGAATTATTAGGTCACAAGCCACTTCTACCCGGACGAACAGAGATCGCTCAGCTTGAATTAATCGTAGATTTATTAGGCACTCCAAGTGAAGCGATCTGGCCGGAATTTAATAGCTTGCCTGCCCTCGAAAACTTTACGTTAAAACAGCAGCCTTATAACAATTTGAAGCAACGATTTCCGTGGCTGAGCGCCGCTGGCTTGAGGCTGTTAAATTTTTTGTTTATGTACGACCCAAAGAAACGAGCAACCGCTGAAGAGTGTTTGCAAAGTAGCTATTTCAAAGAGAATCCTTTGCGTAAGTATAGAATACTATTTCTTATTGGTCGTGGATATTATTTTAGTTGGTGTCACGTAATGATGTATTATGTTTTCTCCGTTTTTACAGCGAGCGATCCTAAGTTAATGCCGACATTCCCACAGCATAGAAATATGAAGAAAATAAACCCGATCAAAGAGAAACACGAACCCGAGTCAACTGTTACAGACCAAACTAATAATTTGCCTGCAATATCCGACCTGGTAAATGTCCATAGAAAGTGATTTTCAATCGTATACAGATTTATTTTTTTCGATCTTCAAATTATTTGTTTTGTGTTAACAATTTGTTTTTTTATTTTTAGTTGGGAACTTTGGTGAAAAAAAGGCGGGTTGACTGAGTGAATGCACATGACAGTGAATAAAAACAAAAGAATAACTTTTATTTGTTCGCACACAATACAATTGTAATTGTTAAAACAAAAATAAAAACGAATCGTCAAAGAAGAATCATCAAAATATTTACAGATGTGACGGAGCAATAAAAAGGTAAACTTTTTACAATTGACAACGTGTATAACGTTTATTTATAGAATGGGCCGTGTTGTAGAGAGCAGGTTTTTTTTCATACTCCGTGCATTTTCGTTCAAGTGTCAAGGCCATTTGCTTATGCCTTCTGTCCGTTTTGTTGCGCATCGTAACGTTTCTTGTATTCGCCTTGTGGGTCGTACTTCTTGAGTAAACGTTCCCAGTCTTTTGGTCTCTTGGTTCTCAAATGGGTTATAACTTTTTCAGCGGTCAATTTCTGTTTTTCGTTGCATTTTGAGCAGCCTGTTGACAAAGCGTCCGGAAGGGTTTCTGAAAACGAAAGAAGAACATTTACTTTTAAATACTTGAACAAAAAAGGAGTCACATTTTGGGATGATGTTGATTAAGTTGGTAAAAACTTTATACAAACTTTATAAAATGTAGTTTATAGTGATTATTAAGAATTTAATTTTTAGGACATAATTCCAAGGTTTAATTGTTTCTTTTACTACCGAAGGAACAAAATTCAAACAAGAAAAGAAAAACGTTGATTAAAATTGGGGTGTCGCTTGTGCACACTTGGTTGTTTGTTACTTAATAGAGAAAGTCTGAAATGAAAGACCCCACACCCCACTAGCTCATTACGTTCGATACGAATTTCCTTGATTCTACCTACGCAGTCTTTTCTCAACAAGTGTTACGACACTGCAATAATGTGATTCAATGCATTTCTCAAATGTGAAAGCTCATTGATCTTGCAATATCAGTCCTATGTCAAATGTGAACAAACTTTGATTTTCACTCACAACTTTTACCCAAATTGTTGTAAATTATTTTGTAACTGTTTTAAAATCCTCTGAAAAAATTTTTTTCTTGAACTATCATTAATATCATCCCAAAACAAATCACTATTCTTATGCTTGGCAGAAAAATAGAACAAACTTTTTTTGTCCGGTTTTAATTCAACTTCAAACGGAATTAATTGATCGCAATTCCTTTTTTAATAGAAACGTAACTGTGATATAACGTCAAAGGTGCAAAATCAAAAAAATTTAATGTTGAAAAAAAAGTTGAATTACGCAGAGTGACGAGACGAGTTAAAAATATGAGTAGACGCAACATTTATTACGATGATATTTTATGATCCTGAAATGTGTGGTCGGAAATTTGACGATTATAAAAATTGTGCCGATTTGAACTAACTTTTCTTTTTCTTTTTTGAGGATTACTTACTCTTCAATTCACGTCCCTCGGCAGTGCATGAACCCTCGTCCAGCATACACTTGATATAATTTGTAAGGACACGTCCGTTTTGCAGGATCCTGTCGATGTCGACGTTGTCAAATCTGTTTGTGTATTTCTCCTCTGCCAGGGCCACTGCGATCAGGCCGAACAAAATGTACCAAGTTTTCATGATGAAAACTGTTGGACTTAAAAGTTAAATTGTTAAAACACGCGCGTTGCGTCGCCTTAAAGTGGAGTGACTCTTAAAAGAAGGGGTCTACTTTTATATATCGGTAGGCCAAATCATGTTGGAGGGGTTCACGCAGTGGAAACTCATGCTAAAACCTGACGCACAGCTTCTTATACATAATGAGAAGTGTTTTCTTAAGAGCCGTTAATGTATTCCTAACAGAGAAATGAATTCTAACAGATCGATTGTACTTTTGATCCCGCGTTTAGAAAGCTCACGATGATTTGAGCTAGTGATTGTAATTATCATCTTCATCACATTCAACGGACAGTTTTTAATGGATTATTTGAATTTCTTTAGCCTTCGGTTTCGATTGCGAGCGATCAATTGCGTAATCGCAGTCAAAAAAGGATTCAGCCTGAACTCAATTACATGTTACACGTAACGACAAATTGAACGTACAAAAATCGATCTTTTATTCTTTATTTTAGCACAGTTATAATTTCTTATTATGAGATAAATTTAATGTTACAATTATCAAAATTGATGTTGAAAAAATATAACTGATAGGAAATGAATTGGAGAACAAAAAATTTTAATGAGGTTGTATAAACATTGATATTTGCATAAGGAAATTTGTTTTGGTTTTAAGAGTTGATTTGTGAAATGAAGGGGATTCCCCATCGTGAGTGGAAATTCATGCAAACAAGAAGTTGCCCAACCCGTCTCTCTGATGAATGAATATTGGACAAGTATAACTGTCTCATTGTATTTTCATGCTTTTGAAGATACTTTTAATCAGCAAAAAAAAATTAAAAAAAATTATTATGTTTTTGAGCACAATGAAAGAAAATTTTTTCCCATAATAAGTTTTTCGAATTTGTTTAGTATTCGGAGAAAAGTTTGGTCTAAAGAATAACAGCTGACAATAAACTTGTAGAATAAAAAACTTTCTCTTTCTGATTTTTTTCGCCGATTTTTTGTTTGCCTTTTTCAATTTAGAGACGACACATTTTCATCTTGCAATTTTTCTCTCATTTTGTAGATAAGTTGTGGATCTATAAAATTTCACGAAATTTCAATTCTGAGTGCTTTTTTAATGCTCATAAAACTCATCTTTGTATTGTGCGGGGATAGAAAGTAAAGCGTGTAGAAATAGCCGAATAATGTACGACTTTCAATTTCATAAAGTGCATGCGATATAGAAAATATAAAACTTCTGTCATTAGAATCGTTTTGTGACGCTATAGCAAATCGAAAATGTCAAATCCGGGCATTTCTTTTTTAATCTCCTCAACTTTCGGGAACACTTAGCGGGGGCAAATAAACGTCATACGACTGAATAAATCGACAAATACGTGACGTCAGAGTGGTTTTTTTTTTTCCATCAAGTCGATTATAAAAGATTGGCATTTAAAAGTTTTTTGGTGTTTTGCTTGTCAATTAACATGTTCATGATAAACTATCAGGTTCTTCTTCCTGGATGAGCAAAAAAATGGTTCATTTGAAATTCTAATTTCAACAAAGTAAGTTCAAAAATAAGAGACTAATTTTAGGAACTATCGTTTGTGCATGAAAAATTTATTATTCCGGTTTTGGTTGCAAGTTTCAACGAAACACCGTGCCAACAATGTCTTTGCTGCAAAAATAGTTTTCTTAACACTTTTTTGTGATCGCTTTTAACTTCCAATGATTAAAGCAAGTTTAAGAACAGTTATGAAGATGAAAAAATTAAAATACAATGTAGTAGGACATCAAATATTCTCTCATTCTAACGTGATTGATCGAAGTCGAAAGTTGAAAAATGGTCTGTGAATACAAAATAGTGTCATTTTCGTTTATAACAGCAATGATGTATCGAACATTGGCTGTCCCGCTAGTTATATGACTTGATGAATTGTTACCCTCGTTGTTACCTGAAAAGCCAAATGGGAAATATGAAGTTAGTATGCGCCGTTCAGGATTCTGCCATTACCATAGCATTAACGTCGAAGTCAATTGTTCGATTAGCCAAACCAACCACAACTGGACCGAGACTGCTCCTGTCACCCCACGAAGGATAATCTGTAACCTCTAATCTACGATTTCAATTTCAGATTAGATCATCTTGATTACCGATTCATTCAAATGCCATTATTCGTAATATATAATTACTCAGTCGGTGCAATAGTAATGAATTAAAAATGTGCGTTTATGCCAAGTTGGACACCTCGTTGAAGATGTAGGTTTTCATTTTCTTAAACTGTTTTGTACTCTAATCCAATTTTGTCGATTTTATATCCGTACATCTTTCTTATACAATCAGTCTAGACAATTATAATTTTAATTATAAATTTAAATTAATAATGAAATTTGCATAATTAAAAAAACAATTGAAATACTTACTAAGCCGGCAGTTTTTAGAATCATCCTGGATTTAATCTTTTGTGACAATTTTTATCAAAGAACTTGATATTATCAAATATTATTATCGAATATACCCGCTTTCCATTTTGCCACTTCATTCACGATCAGCTAAAGGTTTTGTGTTTGAAAGGATTATACGTTTCGTGCCAAAGGTACTCGTTTGTTTCAAGAAATGTGATTATTAAGTCCGTTTTGTAATGCTAAAACTGATGTCATGAATTCTCTGAAGGGATTCTGGTTAAATCCGTTCAGAGATCAATTCGGATACACAATTATGATGATGAGCCACTTTGTACGGTCGTTTTAAATAAAAAAGTCTGTTAACAAATTAATTAAAACGTTACTATAAATTTAATGCGATGTTTTAACATAAATTTTATCGTTTAAATACTTCTGTTTACAACTGGTTCATCAATTTGCTGTCCATACGTTTCTTATCCATTTTCCATAATTTGCGGTTGACTTTTGTCATAAATTTTTTTATTAAACAACAAACTTGAAAAGAAATTAATTCTCATTTTTGTACAACAGCACTTAGGATATTTTAATAATAATACCGAAAAGGATTATTCTAGAATTTGTATTAAAATAATTGATTGTTATGCAAACTTTGATAATACCAATTCATTTGAAATATAAATTTTATTTCTATGTAAATTTGATCAATAATATCTTGACAAAAAGTAGTAAGCATGGATTATATTGCTTGTTCTATTACCTTCTTTAAAGTAAGTGCAAGTAACTTTAACGACTGGCAATATATTCTTATACAACGACAAACATAAAATTATATAGTTCATTTCACAAAAGTCAATGAAAAATAATGAAATGTGAAGGATTTTGATTGCTTGTTCATTCGAAATTTAGTGACAAATTTTTTATCTTTTTCATTTGAATGTACAAAATTGTTCATTGATTCTACTTTGTTCAACATTTTTTTTCTACTTCAAGCAATCTATCTATGCACAATAATTGAACGTACTGCAATCACTTTTTATTGCGCGATATTGATTTTAGACCTTTCATATGAGTTGAAAATTCCTGTATTCTACAACTCCTGTGAACTATTAGTACTATCAGAAAAGCGATAACTGATAGAAAAATACTACTTAACAAAGTATAAATCAGGGTACCACTTCATTTCTTTTAATGCTCGCTGAACTTAAGATGACTTTTCGTCGTAATTACAATTTTTTTTCAAATTTTTTTTCAATTGTATTTTTTCAAAATGTGTTAATTTACAAAACAGAATTTAAAATTGTAATTCAACAAATTGATGTGATAAAACAAGTTTGCTGTCTAGAAAGAAAGTCTTGCTGGGACAGTGAGCCCAGAGCCATCAGGAATCCTTTCCCAATGATAAACTACTACTTCCTGGTAGTGATATCTTCAAACGTTAAAGTCACGACGAAGACGCTTATCGCAACTATCAGCAGAAGACCCGTCAGGTGCCAACAGCTCTTATAAAACGGACTAAAAATTGCTCCCATGTTTATATGACTGGTAGGGGTTGTGCGAAAGATATAAAAAGTTCTGTGAATGCAACAAGTTAAGGTTGTCATTTTGAATTAATTTCATAATGATAAATCAAGCATTGTCAGTCATATCGGAAAGGCCACATGGGAAATACATAATTAACGTACACCATTCTTGGTTCTATCATTAATACTGCATTACCGCTGATGTTGACTGATTGAGTAAACCAACGACAGCAGGACTGATCATATCGGTAATCGCCCCAAGTGGTATAATTTTTAATATCCAACCTGTGATTTTAAATTCATTTTGAAAAGTCTTCGACATTGACTCGTGTGATTGAAATGTCATTGTTATGCAATATAAAATCTCATAATCGTTCGTGAAATTGAACATTTCAGTTATTTGAAGTAACAGGACGATGGCAAATTTCGTAAAACTTTCTTTCGCTTTGTCCCGAGTGTCAATGGCATGTATTCCAATAAGTTCACGTCTTTTGGTCTGTAATCATACTAGGGAAACATCCAGTTTAGAAATAAAAATCAAAGAATGAAAAGAATATATGAACAAATTTATGGAACATGTGTGCACTTACATAGCCGGCGATTTTCACAACCATCCCTTCCAGGTTGAACTTTCTGGTGAAGATTTTGTCGAAGAACGTGACATCAAATACTTGATGCTTTCGTACTTGTTTTTTAACAACCCCGATGGTTAGATCAGTAGTGATGCTGAAAACTGCTGTCATTAAGCCTCTGAACGGTGTTATTCAGATCAGTTGAGATAATAAGCCACTTCTAATTTGTGTAAAAAGGAAAAGTTTGTTACTCTAAAAAGGTTACATTTTTTTAATTGAAAATATAAAATAAATATACAAATTAATTGAATTAAAAGTTGTAAGGGATGTTTGATCACTGAAGTACCTCTGTGTGCAACTGGTTGGACAACTTGTTGTTATTACATTTCTTATGTACGAATATGCCCAAATTGCGGTTGGCTTTTTTTCAGAGGACTAAGAATTGCGATCGACTTCGGTTCTAGATTAATCAATTTGAAAAATTTTTGTAATTGCTGGACATTTTCGTTGCAACTAATTTGGTCTGATCGATTTCGTTGCAGGTAAAACCAACGACACTCGACACTCTTTTAGTTTTAAAATAACTGATCAAGAACGAATAGTCCTCCAAGCAGTACCGAATTGAAATTTGCAGAAAGATGAACAGAATTTAAAAAAGTAAGGTAAATCTTTTCATTTTGAAGCAAAGAGTATAGAATAGTGACAGTCGACAGATGTTGTCTGTACTTATATAATCGTTGGAAGAGTAAATAAAATTAGTTTATTTGTTCAGTTCAATCCTAGCAACAATGTAACGTCAATATGAAAAATGCAGAATATAATTGGCAAAATTCAGAATTATTGATGTGTGATGAAGTCAAAGGTCAATTCTCTAATTTCTTCGTTTATCTATAAATCTATATGTTGAGTGTGAATGCATAATTAGCAAGCTTCTGGTTTCATAGTAACTAAAGAATGAGTAGCCCGTGCAATACCGAATTGAAATTTGTACAAATATGAAATGAAATGAACAAGAGCAAGCTAAAAAGTTTTGTCATTTCGGAGCAACGACTGAATATAACGGGAAGCGAAGGTATACATGCTAACGTATTTTTCGAAAAAGTAAACAAAATGAATTAATTCGTTTAGTTCAAATATAGCAACAAGGTTGCATCAACAATATGAAAAATGCAGGATATAATCGGCAAGAAGTGGTATTACGGATTTAATAAATAAATCGAAATCCTGGAATCGCAGAAAAACCTTTTTAAGAGTTTATATTTTAAAGGAGCTAAATAATTTGAATCGAAAATTAACTGTATGGTTATTAAATATTCATTTTTGTATTATTGAATCGTCGATATAAAATAAATACTGTGCATTAGTAATACAAATATCCATTTACAATATACGTGAAATAATAATTTGCATAGGCCAATCGAATAATTAGGTGCGCCTAGTTTTAAAAACGGCCAAGTCCATTTTGGTCATCATTAAACTAAGCATTGAGTTTTGGACAATTCTGAAATCGAGGCATTGGAAATAAGCCAAAATAAGTTTTTTAAAAGCAAAAAGCATTGTTCTTATGTTAAAAAAATTTTAGGGTATTGAAAAATCATCTAAATTTTACCTTTCATGAATATTTTTAGGGTAAATTTGTTTTGCATTTGGTCGGTTTTGCAATTAGGCGCCTCTAATGGTCTTAATATCAATTGATTTACTATTTTGATAATTAATAATTTAGTTTAAAGATAAATATTTCTGTTGATTGGAGAAGTTAAGCATGATTTGAATAATTAATTATTATGCGGTAAAACTTCGAATTAAAACCATACAATTCAACAGTTATATTATTAATCACTAAAATACAGTCTCTACATTAAATCATGACTGATATTGAAAATCAATTGTGCAAAATAAAATATGAAAATGTTTCGGTATTTTATTATCAAGCTATGTTTCCATGTTGATTAAAATTATGTTGAGAACAAAATAAGACGATTTCAATTGATTTCCTTTTTTTTCATTAACTCTATTGATTGCTATTTTGTTCTTAATTATTAAAGATTAAGTTTGACAAATCGTAATCCGTTTTGCGATTTCGTTTATAAACAAGCGTAGTGAGATTCCCTATGAATAAATAATCGTCTACGGATGACAAATTGGAGAAACGATTTTTTCCAAGTATAATTTTTTATATAAAATTCATCCAGTAACTTAACAAAAAATTATTTACAGTAATTTTATGATTTACATCGGTTTTGTGAACTCATCGAAGGACTAATAAAATGCTCTATTCCTCGTTTTCTTTTAAACTGTCATTGAAGTTCTAATCACTTGTTAAAATCCGACACTAACTTACATCTAACTATTTCCGACATTTATCTTGTCGAAAATTTAAGTTCCAGTTAAAACCAGTAAGTCATCCTGATGGACCCGTCAGAATCCCTCTGAGTCTCCATTACACTTGCTTGTCTCACAAGTCTGCGCATACTAGCTGTTGAACGTTGTTCCTCTATTTTTGGAATGGGCTGCGGCACCTCGTGCATCTCAACATTGTCTCGCGTTGACAAATCTGTGTACGACGCTGTGGCTGATGCAGGCCTGTAAAAAATCAAGACATAATCTAATCAACTTGTTCAACTAAATTCAACTTCAATGAAATAAAAAAAACATATCTTAAAATGACACAACTTACTTGATTGGTACACATCGAAGACAATCCGCGCATGTCCAGTCTTTGCCGAAGAGTTCACCTTCTTCAACAGTCTGAGGCAGCCTGTGGTGTAATGTTTCCGGTAATCTTAAACCTGAAACTCCGCCTATCACCGAAACTACTCCTAAAATAACTAGCGGCAAGACCAAGTTATCCCTACCCTGAAAATTAAGATTAACGATTTGTTATACATTTCAAACTAATCAACGATCCATACAAAATTTGCAGTTTTTTGTTTTTCTTCAGTTGCTCACCAAGTAAGTAATAAATGGGATTATGATTAATCCTAATCCGCTAATGTACGCCGAAAATCCAATAGCAACGCCGCGCAATTGCGTCGGATAGAGTTCGCCAGCAAATGGATATATTATCAGAAACGAGGCAGAGATCGCAGATTTCGATATCAAAAATAGTATCAGAGTTGCCGCGACTGCATCTGTAATTACAAAACCAATATTTCATTACGGATTATACATCTTTTTAGTGTACTGTGAATTTTTATAAGACATATATAGAAATTAATAGATTGATTACCAGAATGTAACAAAACTGTTGCAATGCAGGAGGTCCCAGCAACCACCATGCATAAACACAAAGGCCACCTGCGTCCCCAACGATCCATGATGACCCAACAGGCCAGGTAACTTGGTATCTCAGCTAGAGATGAAAATAAGAAACTCAGATGTTCCTCGCTCCCCAAAGCTGGCCCGTAGTAAGATAGTCCGACATAAACCATGTTGTTAGCAAACCTAAAAAAAGAACATTTCCAATTTCAGACAAAAAGAATTAAAGAAGTAATTTTAAATCTCTTAATTCAAGTTAATTAATTTTCAGCTACCAATTCAAAGTGATGAGACATGTTTTGAGCCTCATGTTGGGTGTTTTGAAAAGCGACAAAACCCCAGGACCAGCACGCAGCCTCTCTTCCTCGCTTTTGGTTCTAGACATGGTCATCCTCTGGCGCAGCTTCTGGCAGAATGATTCGGGCAGCTCCTTTTCGTTGACCTTGGCCAGGGTGTTGAGAATTTCATTGGCTTCGCTCAATCGTCCCTTTGCCAGGAGCCACCTAGGGGATTCTGGAAGATACCTACAAACTCGTTACCAAACTGGCATGTGTCATTGAGAAACGAGCAGAATGTAAATTCGAAAATTTCGATCCTGCAATTCGTGTAGTAATCTAGTACTGACCACCAATAAAAGAAGTACAACAGAAACGGAGAACTGGTGGCAAGAGCTAACATTCTCCAGTCCCTGACAAGATATGTTAACCCAGCTAACATACAGAGGCCCAGGGTATAAAAACTACATGTCAACACTGTTACGAATGATCTGTAATTGGGACCCACCAGTTCCAAAGCTGAAATAATCAAATATGAAAAATGATTAATCTTTCAATCTCCAGTCTTGACTCTGTGATTTTTTTCCTTTATTTAGATTTTGAACTTACATATGATAAAAGGTATCTGATAGATTGCCGGGATGGTCAGGCCCACAACAACCCTTGTCGCTGCCCAGGACCAGAAGTCGTAGGACATCGCACACAAAAAGCTGCCAGTTATCAGAGTTGCCAGGCACGTGAAGAACGACAGCCTCCTGCCAATCCTATCAAACATTAATCTTATACTTGTTGAATTGACTTTTGGTCTTCACTTTACTTCCTTATCCTCACTACTTTACTTCTATCGGAGCACCAAAAAACAACTGCGGTTTCCCCTGATTCTAACGGGGGTCTAAATTATTAAGTTACAATGCAATCGAGCAAGTTGTACAATTGAGGCGACCAAATTTACAGGACCGAAATTGAGTTGTCATTTGTCCAAACCTATCATTGAGACTTCCAAATAGGTAAACACCAATTGGCCCGCCAGTGTTCAAGGCGACCAACCCGATGGTGGGGTATATTGCATGATCACATACGAGATCGAACTTTGAAAAATAAATTACAAGGATCAATTACTCTTTGTAATTACAAAGAGGCAGTATTCATCAATCGATTCACAAATACATACATCGTACACAATCGACGATGTTATTTCTGACATGTCGTACTCCCAGCCGTGATCGCATGGTATCACCGACCACGAGGTGTTGGGCATCGTGAGGTCAGCGAGGATATTCGGGTCCGTCCAGTTAACGTCGTACCTGGTGCACTGGCTAAACGTTTCATTGTCATCCTAAAAGAAAAATCATCGAAAATGATTCAAAGTCTGAGAAAAATCATTGAAATAAAATCTTCTGCGATTGGAAAGTTAAAGGGAACAAAAATTCGGTACTTTGATTGTAGGAATGGCGAGTCGTCTTCTCTTGACCAGATCGAGTTCTTCGAGCCCGGGCACTTTGCACCAGTGGGGAGGCGTATTAGCCATGAACAATTGATTGAAGGCACAAAATCCACAGGGCAAACAGGCAGGCAGACAGACGAACCAAAGCAATTTCTTTTGGTATCGCCCAAACTCGCCAACAATTGGCAGCAAATCGTCCAAGTCAAATGCGTCCTTAAAGGATGCAAAAATTTGAACTAATATAAATATAACAAAATTGTACTAACAATCAAATGTAATCAGAGAACAACGATCATCCATGATTTTACAAAGAACTAGAACTTATAATATTTTCCAGACATGGTAAGACCTTATTAAATGAGGTCTAATTATCCAGTGATGGGACTAGTTTCCCAGGATGATTAATTGGATTATTGTAAATGTATTAGATTGATTTTGTGGATCTTACGTCATCGTTATCGGACTTGGCTCCAGGTGACTCCTTTTCCTCGGCCGAGTGCATGGTTGCGGTTGTAAAGTGTTACTTCCGTCAGAGAAGAGCGGGGTCTCGTAATGTCACATGTCTTTGTGCGATGCAAACGTTTGTTCAAAGAAGATGTCACTCGGTCTGATGAAAACGGGGACGCGATTGCTAAATTGATGGCAACTTGTAAGGTGGATTAAACCACGCGTATCCCGCAAAACCGCACGAAACGCGACACACTACAATATCATGGATGCGTTTGCAAAGCCGTTGCAAGAAGGGGCAAGTAATTCAATTGGGTTAAGGGTATTTAGCGAAGATTAGGGACACTGTGTGTGCTGACACGCGATATTGTCGAACAATCGCGCTCACGCTCACGCTCACGCAGGGTCGAACCTGGACCCTGGCACTGACTCTTGCTTATCAATAACATTTTTTTATTCAACTGTCCAAAAAGTTTACGTTAATTCAAGAAACGCCGTTTTAATTTTGATTAACTCATTTTCTACTTTTTTCCCTCAAAACTATATTTTGTATCTTGCTTCCTTATCAAAAACTACTCTTACCGTTTGTTTTAATGACTTCTGAACTTTTGGAGCACTTTTAGGAGACTATATTTCTGCTGAGCGGCGCATAAGTGCAGTTATTATGTAAAGTTGATCATGATTTTTTGTGGGTTCTCAGATGCTACGATAAATTCACACCCAACGAGTGGAAAATCAACTTTGATCAAATAAGAATTTCAGGTCCATGTTGTGCTTGTTTTTAATAAAAAGGCTTGGAAATAAGACGGAGTGGATATTGTTATAAAAAAATTTAGAGATGGTTTGATATAAAAAGATGGATTATGAAAAATGTATCATTTATTAGACTCAGTGATAATAAATAGCTACGGACGATTAATTTAAATTTTCAAAAAATAAATATTAAACATTTGGACACTTTGTGGCTGTAAAAAATGGCTATCGCAGACTTTGTCATGATAGATCACAATATTGAATATCACATTTTCTTTTCTTACAATAAGTAATCAATAAAAAGTATCAAGTTGAAGTTGCACTTTAGGTTTGTACGTTTCTTCGGCTTGGCATTAATTAACATTATTATTTATCACAGTTTTCCTGGAACAAAAGAAAGGACTTATTATTAAACCTAAACCTTTAAATCGATATTGAAATTTGCAATTATTTATTTTTTCAGATTAAAAACTCACGTTGTATATAATGTATGATAATGATGTTCCCTGGAAATGGTTGTAAAAAACTGAGCAATTTGTGAGGTCCTTTTGTAACTTTCTGCAAGATTGTGAGGTTGCTGTTCAGGTCAAGCAGCACTGTAAGCATTCATTTTAATGAAATCATGACGTAGGTTATAAAAATGTTCATAAAATCGTTTATTTAAAATGTATTTTAAAGATACGAATTTTTGACGATATGTGGTTTGATGAAAAATTGAAATTTGCCTTGTTTCTGGCAATATAATATTGATGTTTTTATTTTTTCATTTCAAATTATTCAATGATTCGGTGATTCCAATGATATGAGTTTTCAGCATTTTGAATGCTGATATTTTTGACATGTTCAACCTACCTTTGTCTATATTATTCTCTTTGCTTCTAGTAATTCCAACAAGCTCACATCTCTGGTGACACTTAGAATTGTTTAAATTAATTATAGAATCGTTTCAATTTGCATAAACCGAGCGACACAAAACGTAAACAAACGAGAAATGCAAATTTAAAGAAATTTGAATCAAAATTATAGTCAATCATGTTTTCTTTTCAAATTATAATTTTTTTTTAATCAAAAATGCTAAAATTTCAAATTATAGACACACAAATGAAATATAGAGGTGAATTCTATTGAAACCAAAAAATGCAAAATAATTCTTACCTTTTCGTGTCATCAAAATGAGTAGTGCCAAAAATATAAAATATTATAAATTAATGAAGATGACGAAAATAAGTAAATAAAATTAAAATTGTCATTATGTCTTTTTTTAACATTCAACTGTCCCATAGATTTATTCAAGATGCGTCAATACACTCTTAGTATCTCATTCGAACGAAATATCTTTTTCGGTACAAGTATTCATTCATTTGAAAAGCAACGAGAAATTGTAAGGAGAAAAGAAAAGAAAAAGAAAGAACAAAATCAAATGAATATAAATCAAAAAAACTGTTTTAGAGATAAAAAACAGAATATCCGAATTGAAACTAAAGGCTAATGAAAGATGTGACAATGGAAAAAAATGGATTTAAGTAATAACTGATTTGTAGAGTTAACAAATGTATTTATCTTCATTAATCATTCGCACAACGCACGCTACGCCATCTTCACTGAACTCTGACAATCAAATGATGTTCAAGCGAAGACCCTTTACATATATATATATATAAAATAAAAGTTGTTCTTACGCAGAATCAAAGTGATCAATTGATAAAGTCAATAAATATGTATATGGTAAAGAGTCTTGGACTGCTTTTTCGTAATCTTAGTAGTTTAAAAAGTATATGCATCACTGATGCGAGTTAAATGAGAACAAAAAAAATGATTATTATTCTATGAATTTAGCTATAAAAAGTACGAATGAAGATAGGAACGCATTAACATTCGCAACCCAAGGGAAAGAGCGAGATTACTTTGTTAAAAAAAATATATATAAAGAAATCGAGAAGAGAAAAACCATTCGGAGCTCGCTGGCCATTAATACAAAACATACAAACATTTCACTTAAGTCGGATTCGCTCAACAGAGGGCGCTATCATACATTCAAAATATATCACAACTTTTGATCCAACATTCAACAAATTTTAAAGCCGGCTTTCGTGCATCGCATTTGACTTTCATACAGTTTCAACAGTCTATCATCTCTCTCACTCACTCCCCTCTTGTTCCACGATTCGCACCAAATACATCATCACACACAAACAACGATAGTCGATTCTTCTCTGCTGTCTCTTATTCTTTTTTTTAAACTGGCGTCTTTCCATCTTACTCTGACTTGCTCTCTCATTGTACACATATCTCGAGTTATCACGTGAATTCGCTTCATCATATCACCATCATCCGCTTTCTTTCTTTCTTACTTTCGTTTCGCCACGATTTATTCTTATTCCCCCGGCTCTCGGGATCTCACGCACATCCATCAACTCGCATCCGCACCATCCAATCTTGTTGTCTTTGTATCGTGTTCGAAAGCTTTCTAGTCAAATCAAATCGCACGACTGTACAACCGTGGGATGATCTGCAAATAACAAAAGTGCGTGCTGCATCATTATCACGAGAACATATTGCTACGATAGCGCAAAATATTCCGCATAGGGTCAAAAACAAAAACGTTCATCATTGAGAATCACAATCCCCTTATTCTCCCGCCCCCGCGCTGATCGATAACTGCTTAATGAATTACTCGCCGGAATATAAATATTGTATCATCGTTATTTCATAAATTAATATAATATACGAGCACAATATAATGCAATTAAATTTGCAGCCATTATCAACAATGCGGGAAGTAATTTATTGATACTGTTATATTGCACTATTGAAAATACCAACTTTGTGAATGATTAATCAACTTAATTGCACAAAAGATAAACTTCTAACTCAAATGGATGATTTATAAAATGGATCAAGTGCGGTAACTGATTCATCACGCGTAAATGAATAAATATTTTTATAATCAAAAGTTTCGAATGAATTTTAATGAATATTTCAAGATTCACTAATTGTTTAAATTCGTGATGTAAGAATATTGAGCGCTACCGGAGAGAAATAATGATTGAATTAGTGAAGGAGTGTTTTCAAAGAGGGGTTAGCACACTAATTCATAATTATTGAACGAAATTGAATCAAAAATTGAGTTAAATCATCTTGCTACTATCGATACGAAATGCAACACGAATAAGCAAATTGAATTAAACATTGTCGCACCAATAAATACACTCAATATTGTTCTGAGTTTAAATAATTAATTCAATAAAATAATAATTCAAATGATGAAACGTTTTCATTTATTTCACACCTCTAAGTGTCAATTTGTTTTTTCCAGTTTATTCACAGCAATATACAATAATTTAACACATTTGCATAATTTGTAAACTGACAATTGAAGTTTCTGTCGTTTGGCAAACGATATATTTTAGTGCACTAACCCGTTAAGCAGATTTTAAAAAGGTAAATCTTGTGATAAATTTGCTGCTATGAATTCAAACGCTATTCCAAATAATTAGGTCAGTACGATTTAATTCATTTGTTTATCTTCAAGAAATGGAATCGATCCTGTAACAACTAATTGGCAATTTTGATTGAGTGTTCCGAGAAGCTTTTGGAATAGTGTTTGGAAAGTTACTCATATTATGTTTAAATTGATATTACTAACTTTGTGTTATAGAAATAATAGTTTTGTGTATCGGTGGGTACCAAAAAAGAATACTCGAAAAATATTTTAAAAAGAATTGTAAGAAGGCTTACGAAAATGTATGAATTATTTGAAACCGTCAAATTAATATTTAATTTTGAATATAATTGGTTATGTACCATGTACATTTGTTGTTAAAATTAAGTGAAATTATATTACTAGTATATTATTAACTGTTAAGTAATGCATTGTAAAATCACCGACATTTCCTTTTCCATCCCCAACAAAAAAAATGTAATTACCGTTACACTTTATTGATTAAAAATTAACAAAAAAATATGAACATTCAATAACACACTATAATAACAAACTTTCTTTTTCTCACTGAAAATATATTACAAAAAAAATCTCCTTTTACTCCTGTTTTTCAATGAACAAATATATACATAAAGCTCATTTCAATCAAATTCTTGCACAACATTCTCTCATTTTCTCCATCAAGTACTCGACAAAAAAAACCAATGACATTTATCGTGGTATATATTTCTCTTTTTTTGTTTCATTTTTATTTTTCATTCACGCAAGTTTACGTTTTTGAATGTCGCTCGTATGTCAATTAAATTTACTTTCATTTGTTTGAATGATATATATTCTGCAGTGCAAAGTCGACTTTGATTTAAAAAACGATCAAAAGTCTGGATCAAAAAATTAGAATTTAAAATGTTGTAATTAAAAACAAACGTTAACTTACCAACTAGATGGAACATTAGCTTGATTTTTGAGCTGGCGAATCGACTTGAAAGTGTAGTTGGCTAGAACCTTTGTTTTGTGGGTCCTTGAGCGTTTGCCTTTGTTGATCAGGTCGCTGAGAGGCTCGCTCTCAACCAGCGGTAGCAATTTTGCGCCAAAGTTCGATACCAAGTCATAGAGCAAGCCAATAGCACAAGCAACAATATTGTCGGAAATTTCAGGGTCTTGCGCTAATGTGATGATGAAGTGGATCATAAACGGAATTGAAGGCTCAATACAGTGGAGATCCTCGCTGGGAGTTTCGCCGTCGCCTCGAAGACCTTGTACAATTCCAGTGTAAGCTTCCAGAATTCCTTCGCGGAGCTCGTTCAGATAATCTGAAAAAATTAATGATTCATTTTACGTTGACCGTTCGAGCACTTTCTATTTACAAAAGAGAAATTGAAAGTTGCAATATAATGGTTACCTAGAAGATCAACATCATTTCTGTCGATGTTAGTGTCCGACGCTTGAAGCAATGTCGGCAAAACGTAGTTCAAGTATTTTTTGAATTCCGGTCCAATACTGATGGCGATGTCACTGAAAACTGACAAGATTTGCGGCTTCACTGAGCGGTGCACCGAAGTGTTGCTCAAATTTTCCAGCAACAGCTGCATAATCTCATCACAGTATGGCAATATTTTCAATTTCAAAGAGCGGAAAATGTCGCCTGTCACTCCAACAGCTGCATAGCAAACCTGCCAAAAAGAAACACAACCGAAAAACCGTTATCACCTGACACCATTATTATTTTATACAATTTTTATTTGTCATTGATGATAATAGTAACCTGGTACTCGGTGTAGTTCTTCAAACCATGGTATAGGAAAGGTTTGAAAACTTCGAAATATTTTTCAAAGTTCTCGCTCAAAACCTCAACGAGCGTCGAAACAGCCATGAACGCATCCTCCTGCACCCCACCGGATTTGCCTGAGCTCGACTGGAACATCAAAATCAAAGCGCCCATAATTGCGTCCGATATTTGCGGCGCGTCCTCGGGTTTGACTCGGCGTAACACGGACTGCAGAGTCGCACACAGAAGGGACTGCAAATCATTGTACTGAGCTCTGTCTGAGAAGTTTTGGATGTGGGATTCCATCTGCAATACTTGTTGTAATCTCTCAAGAATAATCTGAAAAAAAGAATCAACATTTTCTTTATTAACAAACTATTTTTCTGACTGTGAAAAATCGATATGATAAACATTTTCAACCGTACCATTGTAGTTCTTTGGACAGTGGCATAACAATCTTTGGGCGAATTTTTGACCATTTCCATGAGTGCCTCGTACGCGGCAGGTCTGAGATTGGCTTGCGCGCCGTCAGGCCTGTCGGTGGTGATCAGCAACCTTTCGATAATAACATCAAAGTATTTGGACATGCAGTAAGTTTCCGGTTGGCTGTTCTCGTCAGCAACTTCGGCGTTTTCGTAGCTGGCCTCGGCAAGACCCGTGAACGCCCAGCAGACGTTTGCCGCGACCCTGGGCTCGGCGGCCAAGCCATTGAGCAGAGACTCGAGCAGTTTTTCAAGGTGAGCCTCGTTGATTGCCGCATCCGGGATGATCTCGCAGATGCGACCGAACGTCCATGCGACGGTGTCACGTACAACCACACTCGAGTCGTACATGAGTTCTATCAAAGTGCTCATGCCCTGTTCAACGAGAGGTTTCAAAGTGTTTGGTTCCAGACCGCCGAGAATCGAACCGAACGCCATCACTGCAGCATCTCGGTAACGCCAGTCTGGATTCTTTATATTGTCTTTAACGAAGGGTAAAACGTATGGCACTGAAAGGCGAGACAAACATTCGTTAAGATAAAAATGTAAAAAAAGTATTAAGTTAAAGAGAGGGAGGTTTGGCCTTTGATGATTACCAATTTTGTCTTCACAGCAGGAAGAGAGTAACATCAAACAAACGCCAGCGGCTTTCGAAGGGTTCCAATCGTCTTCGTCGTCGTACTCTTCCTGCTTTGTAAGTTTGCTCATGAGGATCGGGACTAGATATTGTAGGGCGCCTTTGGCATAATGACGTGACACTTTTGTCGGTGGCCTACCACCATCGGTAGCTTCGTTCTCCTCCATCGAAAGGTCTACTTCCTCATCCGCGACGTTTGACCAGAATTCAATACCCTGCAGAGCTACTTCGTCGATGTCCGATTTCATGGCTTCTAATGTTATCTACCAATTCAAGTTATTCAATTCAATTCAAAACAATTCAATTCAATTCAATAAAATAAAAGGTTCAATGAAAAAATTGATTTACCGGAAACAGAGCTTGCGCCATATAAGGTTCCATATACTGATAATAGAGTGACATGATTTTAACCAAACACTGTAGCGCAGCTACTTTGATTTGTGTGTTGGGCGATTGTGTTGCTTCGCAAGCAACCTCCATTATAAAGTTTCGTTCCGTCTGCAAGCAGAGAGCAAACAATGTTTAATTCATTCCTTTTCAGACTATTCAACGAGAAAGGAGACTTGTAAAAAGGATTGGATCAAATTAAGCCGTACTTCAACTTCGAAATTGGCTTTCGTGAATTCGAGCGAGTTCAAGAGGGCGATCGTGGCGGCCAGCTGCACGTGGGTCGAAGTCCCGTTCGCGTGGTTCATGCCGTGCACAATGGCCGTGAGGATGCGATTCGACTCGGATACGATGACCTCGCTTTCGATTTCCTGGCAGATGTAGCCAATCGTCTCCAATGTGGCTTCCTTCATCATCTCCGTGCTGTTCATGTTTGTGACATTGTTCACCAGCTGCTCAATCAGATCGTTCCACTGTCCGACTGGCAGTTCTATCACCGCGATGTAAGCCACGCATTGTGCCGCTGAACTTGGTCTACTGTTTTCTGTACCTAAAGTTCCTACAACCTGTCCAACAAAATCATCAGTGTCAATTTAATTGTTTTTGCAATATAAAATTGGTACCGAAAAAAATAAAAAAATTAGTTTGTAAATATTTGAATAACAGTTGAATCATTTTTATCTTGTACGATTCTTACATTCTTTTTGACAAATTCCCTTGTTTCAGCAGCAAGAGCAAGCCATCGCTGTTGATATTGAGCTTTCATGTAAGCATCTTTTGAGGTGAGATGATTTTTCAACTGCAAGCCGGCTGCCATTCGAGCAACCGTGCTTGCAGCTGGTGTTGCCAAAACGGCGCTGAGCTGTCGCACGAACTCTTGCTGAAATTGAAAGTTTAATTTCATTCAAATGAAAACAAAAAACATGACGGGAATAAAATCTTACATTCGCATCTCATATTTTTGTCGCTTTCTTACCAAATTCGCTTCCGCTGCTTGTTCCAAAAATGTTTGCGCAGCTTCCAACTCAGCTTTGTCTGAAAGAAGGAGGTAAACATTATTATTTTCATTCCAAGCCTTCAATGTTTTTAGTTTGCAATTGTCATTTCGTTCGTTTCTCCAGAACACGTTTGTTTCTGTCTACAAACGTGTTTGCATATTTTTATTTTTTGTCACGTGTCACATGAGCACGTGTCTAAAGAAAATATTAAACTGAAAATATGAAAATGATTGACAGTTGTGTACGCAAAAAAAAGATGTTTATAAATGAAATAAAAATGAAAAAAAAAGTTATTACATAAAAACAATAAGTAATAAAATACATGTTGAATTTATTGAGTAATAATTTTTTTTGAAGATAAGAAGATAAGGCAAAATCAATTATCCAATCGAACAATGCAAAAACATAATTTGTGTGACTGGTCTTTGTTCGTTATCGTTGATAAATCGATTTGGCATCGCAGTTGTCAAAGATTTCCTCTAATTGGTCCATTTTTAAAAATGTCGTTTGTGCTCGAAAATGAGCAAACAAAAATTATCTCCCTCGGTTGTTGATTTTCGACCAACCGTCAAACAAATCGCTCCAAATTGCAGCAAACGAGCAGAAATAACAGACAGAAACATTTCAGAAGGTGCGCCCGGGAGAATAAAATACATAACGCTCGCAATTGCAGGGAACAATCGGAGTTGCAAAAATTTTGGAGGTTAAGTCGCGCGGGATTCTCGTTGATCGGACAAAAAGGAGCGCGCGAATTTTGCGCTTAGCAACAGCAGCTCCCGTCGAACATCTATGCATCTTGCGATAAAAAAAACTCGTTCACCCACGTCGAAAACGGTTATTTTCAATCGAAAATCATCGAACCTTGGCAAAAAAGAGACGCCAAAATCGTGAGATTTGCATGCAAGGAGGGGGGAAAGGGTAGGTGAATCATAGACCAGTCACTGAGTCATTACTTGTAGATCGATTTTGCAATTACGAAGGTTCGCACAAGCTCAAAACTCAGCGACAATAAGCAATTTTTGTCCCGTGTTTGAGGTTATGTTGAAATGTGCGAAAAAGGGAGCATTGGCGTCGTTTGTCTGCGCTAACGGAATACCCACCCGAAGAGACGGTTTGCTCGAGCACTTGGACGAGCTGCATCGTTGAATCCATCTGCATCTCGCAGCAAGTTACAAAAGGACAAAAGGACACTATTGGTTACGGGTTTCGGACGCTGATAACGCGTACAATTAACACCCACTTTTGATGAAGCTTCGAACGACCGGCAGATGCCCAGCACACACGGCACATGTACAACGAAACTGCCTCAAGGTATCCCCCCTTCGCGTCCCGCTTCCGCCCCGCTTTGCATCCGCAATGTCGTTTCTCTCTCCTCTTGGCAGTGCTGACATCTGTACGTCCATTTAAAATTGCAAATTCAAATCTTAGTGTCTTTTTTTTATGATTTTTCTGATTTTCTGACTTTCCTTGTTTTTGTTTAATGCAAATTTCAAACGCGCATTTTCATTTCAGACGTCATTCATTTGTTTCGCTGGATTTTTGACAGGTTTGATGTTACAATTCCCATGAGGATTTTGAGGAGAGCTTTCGAACGTCAGCAACCGTTAAAACCATGTCATGGACACCTGTATGTCTGGATGTATCGTCGTTGGGTCGAAGGGGAGTTTGTTTGTTTTATTGATGTTTTCTTATGCCTCTTTATCCAGACGATTATTTTACAAAATTGTTGGAACGATTGCGGAGAAGTTTGTTTGCTTGTTGGTTTGTTTATTTGTTACAGAGACTTGATGATAAAACCCTCTTTACGGAAGTTTGAAGGGTTTTCTACTGGCAGGGATACCTCAAACATGAAACTAATTTTTAAACACAGCTCTGAAACTTCCTAACAAACAACAATGAGAAGGGAAAATGTAATAAGTTACATTCCTGACACGGAAAATCACTTGGCATAACAAACATCACCGATGACAAAACAAAATTAATGTTTATCTTCTCTGTACGTTGGAACTTCTCTGTACATGGGAACGTTTTCCAATAATATATTGGTTTGCTATGAGTGGGGGATAAACAGAATACTTTAACGTGTAGGACGTTACAACAAATCTTATTAAAAATATTTAAAATTTTCGAAATATTTCTGTCCAATTTTTTAATATTGTATTCTTATTTATTGTTTATAACTACACGAAAAAAATGAGAGCGATGCAAATATATTACTTGAAGTTGAAAAATATGTAAATAAAATGTCCATTCCGAGAAGTAAATTGTGGTATTTATTTTTTATTTTTATACAGCATAACAATTAAAAAGTATTTTTCCTGTAATGTTTCTTGTAATGTAATAGATTTCAATTGAGATTTAAAAAAAAATTCTGTATGATCCTTAAAGCTCAAAGATTAAATTGTCAAGTATTAAAAAAAGTCCATCTTGTCGTTATAAAAAAATTAATAGCTGCAAAAGCGTCTGAACATCTTGTTTCATCTCTCTATATATTTAATCTTGGAACAATTTACTTGAATGAAAAATGTTGATGGACATTGTAAAATGATTTAAGTTACACTATAGTCTGAAAATGAAATTGCCATTTACAATTTGCAAGGGTTGTTTAAGTTCACATTGTTACTTTTAATTAAATGGCAAAATTGCAATTTGTTGGAAATCACGGTCAATTTCACCGACAGCGTTCTGAATGAGCGATCGAAATTTTGTTACGAAATTTCGTTGATCTTGTAATTAATCAAGATTACTCCCCAAAAATTAATCTCGAAATTCATTTTTGGTGATGCGTTCCTGCTGCTCGTTTTGAAGTGAAATCAGAACGAAAATTTCATCTGAAATCGGATATTCATAACAAATCGGATCATTTAGGATTCAAAATGATTACGCGTAATTATATCCTCGTACAAGATATCATTTCGAATTAAAAGCATTTGATAAGACAGAACTTTGTAAAGTTATGCATAATTAAGTAAAGTTTAACGAAGCAGCGTAAATCTTCTGTGCACGTTGCCTAGCTTCGAATGCTAATTATTCTGCAAACTATACACAAGGTAATTAAGATTATTCCACGTAAAACGTTTTTCTTACGGGAACATATTTTTGTTAATAATCTCTTTCTCTTTGTGATGTGATAATCCGAAATCCAAAAAGTATACTCATTAATTTTAAGCTTCAAAGGCAGGATGTACGATGAAATTTTTGAATTATTACTTCGAGTATTTAAGAGCAATGAATGTTTATTTTCCTGTGATAACAATTTCGAACTGAATAATGGCGATGCATTAATTCATTAAACAAAATCTTAGTCAGCAGAATGAATAATTAACATGCATTATGAATCGCGTTAAATCAATTTTAATTGACATTACTTTTCCACTTTGTATGCATTATACGCATTATAGGTAGCAAAATGCGCGAGTTCATTTTGAGACAGTTAATCACATTATTGTACGAAATTAGATTGCAGTACCACGAGTAGGTTTTTTTTCATATTGTAAATAGTCGATCAATTACCTCGTACACCGCAAGCTTGCAGCATGCAATAAAGGCAAATTTTATTTGAGTAAATTGGAGCTCGATAAAGAAGAGAAAAACGGGTCGTAAAATTGAGGCAATAATGCAAATTATTTCGAGAGCATTTTTTTTTGCAAAACATTCAAAGAGAATGAATGAACTGAAAACCTGAAAATCCAAATTAGAGGTAAATGATCATTACCGTATAAACAGCTTTTTAGGCAATAAATCGTACTCTAACAAAGTGGGAATGGTTTCAATTGAGTGAAGGTCAATAATTGTATAGAAAGAAACACACCAAGTTGGAACGAAACTGAAGTTTATTAAAATAAATAATTTGTTTTGTTTCATCGTCATCATAAATAAATAAACCTTGAGCTGTACATCATTATATATAAATATGACTAAGTTTTATATACGTATATATACATAAGAACACGTAAAGCGAAGGATCGTTGAATCGAAAAGAACCTACATATGAAGTTTGTAAAAACGTAGAAAAGGCCGTTCGGAAATCGCGCACGAATCTCTCACAAATCATAGCATCGTCATACGCAGAATCTTTTTTTTTTTTTTGCTCGTTTGATATATTTATACAATTACATAGATACCATATTATTACGGCCGTCGTTATTTATCATAAAAAAATTTTACAGACCGTTGTACGCACACAACTCAATGACACAATTTTATATACTTTCATACGGCGGCACCACTATGAAACGATTCGACCGCAATTTTAACAATGTTGTATTATTATTAATAAACAAAAAGAGATTATGGAAATCAATGTCAACGAGTTTCGAACTAACGATGCGATAAACACTGAATGTTTTATATATAATACAGTACGTAGAACACAAAATTAAACATTCAGTTCAATGATTCGTATATTTGAAATCGAATTAATCAATAGCTACCTTTCACGAAGAAAACATTTCAATTGCTTTATGTTATACTGCAAAGTTTGGTATATGATTTTCAATCGAAGAAACCTCTTTTTTTTGCTTATTTCCGATACACGACAGTGAAGAGGAAAAAAATGTCAAGAATCCTGCGATCGACGTAACAATATATCATGAAGTTTGTATATATGTATATATATAGAGAGCTATAATTGTCTATACGTATACATATACATGCTATACAATTCGTTTTCTATAACACGACATTGAATACAACAAAAATATGTTTTTTCATCGATAAAAAAAATGCACCCGACGAAATCAAGTGCCCAATCATTCGTCAATAAATAGCTTATTTGTATCTCACAAACTTTGTCGCAACCACTCGCACACGCTCCGCTCAACCTCACAATTGTTAAATAACATTATCGGGAAAAAAGGGGGGTATCGTGCGATTTATCGTTCACGCCGAGCGGTACACTTTACCTCAACAGAACACGTTTTTCGCTTAAATTACTCCGAAGAGCATTTATACTCGCGCCGCCGCAACTTTAGCACCATCAAGCTGCTTTGCGTTCAACTCTGTTTCACATATCTTTTTTATATCCTGCGCACGTTTTTTGTTACCTCCCCGGGAATGCTCCTTTTTGGGTTTGTTCGTTCGTTTGTAAAAAGTAATCGCAAAATTTTATTATGCCGCACACCCCACACCATTTATTTTACTGCGTGAACGTCAGTCGAAGGAGCGGGAGTAGAGCGATCAGCAGCTTTTTAGAGGCTTGAAGTCCAATCGCGGAAGAGCCAATTACTGAAATTGAAAAGAATAATTTTTTTCTCTCGCACCTATTTTCTTGTTGTTTTCTCTTTTCATTCGTTCAAAATATTGAAGCACAATTTTCATCATTTGTTTTTCCACAGGCTCTTTCTCTCATCTGCGAAGACTTACCTTTCACGTCAGCCTGTCCGTCCGGCTTCTTTTGTCCGGTTTGGAAATTCGGTGGCGGTTGAAGGTAATTGATCCCGACAATTGTTGCAGCTGGCTCGAAGTGGACCAGCTTGGGCTTGTTCTCCTCGGCGCTCAGCTCGGTGCTCTTCCAGTAGATATCGTAGATCGCAGCGCTGCACCGGATCTTGAGTTTGCCTGACTGGAAATGTTGCGAGTCGATGTGAAATTGCAAGTGGGATCGGGGCCCGTTCAGCTCGTTCGAGTCCTGCGAATTGGTGGTCGTCTTTACGTGCCTATAGTTTGCCTGCGAAACAAAATTTTTTTCTCTCTTTCTGTCATAGCCAATCTTATCAAGATCCCTAACAAAATCATTCACAATAAATTCCATTTCAACTGGAGAAAACCGAATAGCGGGATATTATTCAATTTACTTCAATATTTCAATCAGCACTGCTTGTAGTCGAGCAAAAAAAGTCGGCGCCTCTTTTGAAACTAGCTCGCCTTTAATGGGGAGTATTGGAACTTGTAAGGCCGCTAATTGAATCAATTGTTTTCAATATTGCACAATTTGTTAATGTTCGGGGGCTAAGAAATTTCGGCGGGTTCAACACGTCCGACCAACTTCTCAATTATAAATGACGTGCTTCTGAAAATTTCACTTGAATCAACAGTCTGATTCAGTTGATTTAACTGAGCATGAAAATTGAATGAAGACCTATTATCCAGCGTAGTGTATACGAGTTATTTTAAATGTAAATATTGCATTAACCTATCTGAGATCTTCGCAGTACGAATCTTGTAAATGTAAATGAAATATAGTCATAACAGTATATGGTAGCGTGCTGAAATAATATTATAAATGATAAGCAAAGTGGATTAGGATGAAATTGGAATGCATGTTGCTATTATGTTATATATACCATATATCTTATATTTTTATTTCGAGTTTGTAATCAAATTACCGATAGTTACTATTCGGTTGCTAAATAAGTTATGAACTTTATTTCTAATCCGTATCCTGAAAAGATGACTTATTACTGGACAGAAAAATGATTTTTTTCCTCGACTAATGTTCAAAATTCAGAAATTAATTATTCACAACCAAAATTCTTTTTTAAGAAATAAATTTGTATGCGAGTATAAATAGTGTCATGCATAATTTAAGATTTCACTCTGGGATTGGAAAATGAATCGTCATATTTAAAAAGAACATGACGATGATATTTACAGAAAGCATTTAAAATTCGATTTGATTGAATCAACACGTCCCCAATCAATCTTCAGGTATCAGTTCTAATTGAAGATTCTCTTTTTTGCACTCACCTGGTTATCATTTATAAACCACGTCAAATTAGCCGGGGGTTTGCTCAGTCCGGACGTGCAGTCGACGCGAACCGTATCACCCACGCTGTACTTCGACTTCATACCATTTATCGACGGGTTTTTTGTAGGCAGTTCTGTCGGGATGGGGAAAAAGCAAATAGACATGTTTAATAACGTTGACTTTTAATATTCATATGATTTTTTGTTTATTATTAATATGTCCGTCGTGCCAGAAAGATTAATTTATTATTAAATTAGTGAATAATATCTGACGTGGCTGGGAATGTTAATTGTTAAAATAATAATGAGTTCTGTTTTAACAGATTGAACTGTAATTAACTGCAAATTAAATTTAAAATATTTTCACGTGGCAAATTATGTTCTTTGATATGTATGATGGGATTGAATTATATTATAAAAGTTGAGTTTCACTCTGTTAATTATGAGATAACTACCGAAAATTGTGCTTTCGTTTGGTTTGATTAATAGTTTGGACTTTCAGTTGATATTAAATTCATTAATCCAAACATTCAAATTATTTCATCGCCGGTGTATTACATTTATGGGCCATGGAAACTTTGGTGTGAATATACAGCTTCACAGAAAGTTTTCGTCATGTTAGGCAAAACATGTTTGAAAATTTTAGCCGTTCCTTTTTTTGTTTTAATGTTGCAACATGATATTACTTTATTGACGATGAATACTTGTACGAACGAAAAAAAAATTCGTCCGGCATCCAAAAGGATGTCAACCACTCTATGAAATAACGATGAACAAACATTGCCCAAAGCGTCCCCGCTATGAGAAAATGCACACATTTGAACATTCATGTAAATTTGATAGCTTACTTCCACTAATTTAACGACGAATTTTTCATTGAAAAACATTTCGATGTTTGGCAATATTTTTGTTGCCAGTCATCGATTTTCATACGAAGTTTGTTGAAAAACATACCGCGGGAAAATATACGAAATTTGCTCAAATAACAGTCTCAAATTATAATTGCCAACTCAATGTCAATTTTTGCAAAACCGTAATCAATTATCAATTAAATCAATTAAACGTGATCAATTAAACTGATTAATTGATTGGTAAATGATTTTATTTTTTCAATTCCTTTTACTTCTTTTCAAAATGTACCATATTTTTCAGCATTTCATAACATACACCTGGAAAATCGTTCGATCCAAGGGACACAAAAAACAGTCTCAAAAATTTGTGGGACGTAATTTATTGTAAACGTACCTACGATGTCCATGTAACCATAAACGGTGGCTGTTTGGAACGAAGGCGCATCTGCCGAGACTTCACAACTGTAACCTCCGGCAGCATCCATGCTAACACCTTCGAGTGAGACTTGCGTTTCGTTGCTCAGCGATTCCTTTTGTCATCAAAACGCATACTTGATTATTCAACGCGGCAATGCTCAATTTAACGTAACATTTAAATAATCAATGTTAATCGCAGTTGAGCCGTGCGCTCGCATGTGTAACTGCCAATTACTAATTAACCCGAAATCGTTGAAAAAATGTACACTGTGAGAGAAAGGTTCAGCCATGAAAATCGTTTTGATACCAAATTATAAATTTTGCAAAAACGTTTCTTTATGAAGTGAAAATAAATGATTAATTGACCGATGATTTTAAATAACATTACTCACGATGACTTTTAGAGAACCAACGGGAAATGTTTTAATGGGTGGTTTTTCTTTGGGCGCATAGTGGTAAAACTCGCTGCCCGCTTTGTACCATTTGACGATGTATAAAGGGTCGCCCCCATCTGTGTTGTACAGGCAATGCAGAGTGGCGTTGTCGCCCTTCCTCACTGCAGCTGGTACCTGTATCCTTACTTCCCGCAATCCTAGACAAAGTCCTGCAACACACAACAGAGATCTTATTCAAATACAATTAATTTGACCTGACACTCCCACGCGACACAATTTACAACTTCGAATATCGATTGAACGATTACAAAAGCCAGGATCAGTTATTTATTATGTCTTCACCCAATTTGACATTTTAAAAATAGCATCGGAAATTACCATCGAGAAATTGGGGCAATTGTGACACCTTGGGAGAGGGGAAAAAATGCAACGGACAATAAATTTGACTTGTTTGAAAATTATAAATAATTTAAAATCAGTTCGAAAA
Source organism: Trissolcus japonicus (assembly GCA_030522925.1). Taxonomy (NCBI): domain Eukaryota; kingdom Metazoa; phylum Arthropoda; class Insecta; order Hymenoptera; family Scelionidae; genus Trissolcus; species Trissolcus japonicus. The sequence continues at coordinate 135,079 of JAPYZS010000120.1, read as the reverse complement.
TAAATAGACAAAGATCATATCGTTAGATTTTCTATGATAATCACTGTACCATTGATTATATTCTTAATCAAAGTTCATGGATATAAAGAAAATTTAAATTATTGGTTTGCAGTCAATAATTGATTTTCCTGAAGTTGACAAAATAGCGGACATTTAGACGTCGATTTTCCGATTTATTTATTATTCGAATATCCTATGCTAAAATATTATTTCAAGTATCATTTATATCTCTGAATTATAAAAATGTTCCTTCCTCGAGCTTTGCTAGTTCAGTGATATTCAAATTATAAAATATAATATCTGAATGTAATGTTTAAAATTTCTAATTTTATTTTGTATAAAAAATTTCAAAAAACTTTGTTTCTTTTCCAAACCATCGATATGACGACAAATATACTCGAATGTCACAATTACCCTCCCAACTGTCACGCTGTTTTGAATATTTTGTAAGCTTTTGTTTTACAAAGAAGAGGAAATACTATGAAAGTTCAAAGGTGTATTGGAACTCTGTCAGGCACTTGAGCTCAACGGAAGCGAGTTTTTCGTTTCATTATTCTTATCATCTCCTAATCGCACGTTCGAGGACCCTTGTACAAGAACTTGTATTAGGCGATGAAAGGGTTTTATAAGCAAGTCGAGTGATTAATGATATACATTTTGGAATGAAAAACAGAGTCGCTCGAGAGCTGCACGGCTCGCGTAGATGCGAGATAATGAGGTCTAAAATCTAACAAAAAAATTGTAAATGCCAGAGGAGATGCGTCTAATTATGCGTCCACGTGTTGAATTTCAATTGTTCGCAGCTCTGGCCCGATAATTCGGGGCGCGGTTTTGTTCGGCTCGATTTTGCGGACTTGTATAGAAATGTTAATTTATAATCAGACAAGCGTAAACGCATTGTGCAACACGGTACGTTGATTCCCGAACAACGACATGATAAAAAACAAAATTTCGCGAGTCCTGGAATTTGATTCCAATGTACTACTCTGTTTCTCTCGCAAATTTTTTTCCTTTCAAACGGACTAGTTTTAACAAAAGTTATTTTCTTCGTCAAAAAAAAAAAAAAATAAATAAATAAATAAATAATGTAACATTCCTATTTACGTGATATGTTTTTAGCGGAACGTTCATTCCAGAGAGAAAAGACATACATATTTATAGTAAAAATTTGTTCAAACCAAAAATCCTGGAATGTTTTGATGGATATGAAAAATTGCGATGCAATTCCTCAGCAAGCGACACGGAGAGAGTTTCAAAAACAAATGATAATTTTGGAAATTACGAAATCATCTATAAAGTAATCGTTTGTTGAGGAACTCATTAGTCTAATTATTTCGATTTATGAATTCCTGGTTGCAACAAGCGAATAATATATGTTTTGCTGGAATAAGCGAGATAATAAGAGAATTGACGGGCTGGGTTTATGAACTCCGCCCATTGATCAATTCGAGAGAATTCACCAGTGAATTATAACTTAAAGTTTATATTCCTGTTTCCACAGAATCACCCAGAAGCTAAATAAAAAAAAAATAAATAAAAATACAAATCAACAGCAGTAATTTACTTTTCCAAAAATAAAAAGATACAAAAACATAACAACCGTGGACTTTTGGAAATAAAATAAAAATCGGGGAAAAAGTTGTGCAAAGGTTGAGACAAAGTTTGAAGATAGAAGATCAAATAATTCCATCGATTGGAACGAAAATAAATATTGGCCGAAAAAAATTTAACAAAAAGAAAATTGAAATTCTAAAATCGGGAATTGCGGGTCACAAATACCAGAAATGTTGCCAAATTTACAAAACAAAAAAAAACTGTGTTGCCAATCGAATGATTTGCAATTCAAGCGAGCAATTCGAAGAGCATTTTTTGATTAAAAATAATTGGCGGTGGGCGCTAATTCGTCCGGGGCCAATTGAACGGCGAAAAGGAATATCATGCGGCGATCGATCGCTTAATTCGACAGCTTGAATAAACAAAAACAAACGGCACCGATAAAACCCGGATAGTGTAATCTTGTATGACAACACATTAGCGTTATGTGGTCAAGGGATTATTATAATAAATGAAATTCCATTAGATTATCTTTTCATAACCGGTGGGAAGCACGAATAGAAAGAGAAAGAGAGAGGGAATGAGAAATAAGAATATACCATGCGAGCGAGCTAATTCGGCTATTGCATTTGCACTTAAATTAAGTGCACTTTTCGTCGTCGGCGTGTCTCACCGAATTGGCACAATCTCGGACGTTGCGATCCATTGTTTATGAGCGAGACGAGCAAATTTTTGTATCGAACCGGGGTTGTGTAAGAGCGGGGGCGTTTTCGGGAGGGTGGAAGCGTCCCCGAGGGATGACTCAGATTCGTACATTACGAACTGACATTTTCGCAGGAGCAATGACCCACAAACGACGACCCTTTTATTTACCACGCCGCTCTCGTTACTTCCATCGTCATCGTCACCGCCTCCCCTGTATCCGACGACGATTTACTATCTCTCTCCCTTGCCCATTTCATATCTCATCCGTTACAAGGATTTCTATTAGCATACAAAATATTAAAACATTTTGTACAATTTTGTTAATCCAATAAAACCCGGCCCGATTCGACTTCAAGTGCCCGGAGAAGAAATATTCTGATTGGCTAGACGCGACGAGGATTTTTGTATCGTGCCAAAGTGTAAAAAGCCGTGAAACATTCGAGTGTCGAAATTGAATTCTCCTCGCGTTATTTCAACTCGCTTATGCGCCGATGTTTCGGGGCCGATTTTCATCGGGGTGGGATTAAGGACTTTATGGCAAAAATGTTGACAGTGAAAATTGAAACGAAATGTCTTCTTTTTTTTCATCATAATCTTTGAATCATGAGCTGCTGACTTCTGACTAAACAATTTTTGATTGAAATTCAAAACTGACTGATGCATTTTCTGTCGCACAAACATATCTTTTGCATTAAACATGCATTTTCAACTGTCGTGTGTCTTTTCCGATATTTAAATGTCTTAAAATGAAACATCAGTTTTAATTGAAGACGATTTGCAAAAACGAATAAAAAATTTATACGAAAAAGTTTTACACTGTAAGATATTGAGACAAAAAATACATCTTAAATTGACAAAAGTGTTTTTAAAAAAGTTTGTAAAGTCGATGTGTCTAAATTTAAGACGCTTAACCACTTTAAATTAAGACCCCGATGCCTTAATGTGATAAGTCTTTTAAAGACTAAAAAAAACTGCGACGAAAAGTGTGTCTCAATTTATGACACTTGTTTTCCGAGTACAGTGTTGCTCAACAAACTAAACTCATTATAATAAGAAGAAAACAGTATAATTTGAATTTGTGTCTTTTCACTGATTGTTAGTAATTCTAATTGACTGCTGGACACAAATCTGATGAAACTTTATTTGGAGTTTTATTTTTATTTGTTCATGTTCTCCTCGGCCGCGAGTTTTCATTGTTACACGAAAGTTTGCAACGTCAATCAGCCTGTTTAATAATTTGTTAGCCCGCATTAAAAGGTATAAAGCCAAATTGCACGGCAACTTTCCGTAATCGAATTAATGACGCGGATGAAATTTTATTGCTCCTTTTTTCAGGCTCTCGTTTTGGTACCTCCCATCGTGTGGACATAATTTTGCACATTATCGTTCATGTAATCGAAACACAGTTAGGGGTAAAAAGTAGTATGATATTTTTTTGATCACGCGACAACGTTAATTCGATCGGAAAATTAAAACGAGGAAATCGCACTGCCTATAACTTGATCTCGTTTCCTCTGTGTAACTGGTATGCGATCGGCGAAAGCTCGTTTCGGAAAAATAAACGAGAAAAAAAAATAAAAGCTTTTTTGATTCAGTTTTTATTTCGAGTTATAGAAAAAAGCTTTTGTTAAGTTAGTTTGCATGTTGTATATTTTATAAACGTACCTGATGAAAGATTTGAACAGAAATAAAAAACAGCGAGCCCAACTTACGTGACCATCAACCTCCGGAGCTTCGGAAAAAAAGTTTACATAATTGAATTTGAATGAAAGTTTTTCCGCCGTGTGGCGATGCGTGCGTGCAAAAATTACATTTGACAAAACACATCTTTCTGGGACCAAATTTCATTTGTGCGCCCGCTTTTTTTGTTTTTAGCACCAGTTGAAAATATCCACCGGATGGACGTGTGTTTTTTTTATAATAAAAATTATAACACAATAAGAGAAGCGTTTCCTCCGTCGGGAGACAAAAGTTTCGAATAAAAATTCAGTACCAATTTGTCGACTACAAATTTCACGATTTTTTGATATTTTACTTTAAATAAAAAAAAGCATGTCAAAAAAGGTAAATGTAGCACTGCCTTTTGTCCTTAATTTACATTCGGTTTATTTAACATTTCGGCACATTTCTTAACCTGAAGTTTTTGTGATTATTTTTTATTTTGAATTTTGAACCAACATTGAGAAACTGAATTCGCAAGAATTGTAAATTTTAATAACGTACAACGTAAAATGTACGATTTCATCGTAACAATTCACGATTTATTCGCAAATTCTTCGAAAAAAAAAAAATTCTTACGAATTCGGTGAAGATTAAACTTTTGACCATATCTTTGAAGATACATCAGGATGAGAAGAGTATATTTGTATGAAATGAGTTGTACAAAATGTAAACATTTGCAACCAAGTGTTATTTCAAAAGGAGACTATTCCGGCTGCCTGGGAACCAAAAGAAAATAGATTTTAAAATTCTCAATTTTAAAAACATTTGCGATAATTTTGAGCGCAGTTGTGCTGAAATTGACATGTAGTTGTGCTGATTTTTGTCGTTCAGATTTTTAATTAATTTGAACTCAATTGTCCCAAATTTTAATTAATTTAACCTCGGTTGTGCTAAATTTATTATTAAATTTGGTACAATATTAATATTCGGTATAACAACTTGCGCCATTACTATTTAATAATTTGAATTTAAATTCGTATTTCAATTCAAAATATATTTTAATTCATTGTATAAAGTGTTTTAATTGAGTTTATTCTCATCCAAGGGTCGTGTTCGTAGTGAAAAAGGAATGAAACAGTGGATGAAAAAAATTTTTTTGTCGCATCTTCACTTTTGTGTTATCTTTATGTTCGGTTGATATTTCAACATCGTGAAAATTGAAATGTTAAATCTAATTAATAATTAATAGAATCTAGAAACAATAGCGTTTAATCATATGACCAACTAACAACACTTTACAAACAAAATTTTTGCAACAATTTTTTAAATGCTAATTTTTTTCTCAAATCATGTCTTTCCCTTCACAACAACACTACTTCACTAAAGTTTCGTTCCAAACTCGTCTAGCAGAGTTATGATTTTTTGAAAACAAATTTCTCTCTTTCCGAACTTGTTTCCCATGTTGTTGTTAATTAACAACTACACAAATTCTTTCAAAATCCCTTTTATCCTTTGATTCCATTGTTTACTTTATATTTTTCATCAGTCGGATTTAATTTTTTGCCAGACAGGACTCAGATAGTTAGTCAAAAGTTGGCCGCAGACAGATCCCGGGCAAACTTGTCGAGTTCGAAAAATTTTGCACGCGTGTGACGGAACGGCAATAATATATCTAACGGTCCAACAATGGTCTCGCAAATGCGCGCGAATAAATTATGCGTATCGCATTATCGTCCGGGTTATTGCTATATTTACGAACATTATGACGCGCCGATGAATAATTCAGTCTTCTACTAATTGCGAGTCGAATGCTCATTCATCTAATAATAAGCCCGTCTCGTTGAAACGCGGGCGTATAAATTTGACACTTAACTGACTGGTGCGTTCATTTGTTTCTCGCGGATCAATGTCAGCTAATTCGCGCGCGTGATACACACATCCGCAGCGATCGCCGATGACTCGCAATGACGCTCGCAAATGGATTTCCATTAACAAGCGACGTCTGTCGCTCGGGCTCTCTTCTCGTGAGATAAGCGTCCCGCTCGTTTGTCGATGATGTCCAATTTGATGCTAATCTCACGACAGTTCCCTCAATCCGACATCCTCTCTTCGAAAATAAACTCGCAGATAAATTTCCACCGAGGTACACCACGCTTGTTACTGATGCTTGAACCGTGCGTCTAATCCCGCTCGTGATATATGTCGGATCAGCGCGGATCAAAATCCGGGCATCGACGGAATGAACAAGAATAAACAACAAATGTAAAAAGCGTCATTTTGGAAAGTTTTGAGGAGCTTTTCTGCCCCGGCGGCATTGCGGGAGATAAGGCGCGCTGTCAGAAACTCCCGCCGAGGGTGAGTTTTGTGAGAGAGCCGATGGGAAAATTGACGAGCAATCTCGGTTCGAGACAGAGGGAATAATTCAAAGCTGCAAAACGGAGCAGGCAAAATTGGATCACCCAGCGTCAGACGCAGTATCAACTTTAGGGTCATGATTTAGTAGTTGATTAGGTGGCATCTTCATGGACAGTTCAATTCGAGGGCAATCTTCTGGAAAGCAAAGCCTTTTCGAAGCGATACGTCATTAACAGGACACTGGTCAAGCCAGGCATCTATGCGCCACTGACAAAGACACTAATTCATGAACTTGATTGTATGTGTGTGCTCGAGTGTGTGTATAGAACACGAAACGTTTGTATACAGCGTGCACAAGCAGCGCGGTTTGAGTGTAACGCTCTCAAAAGCTCCCTACAATGAAATCCAATACACTTCACAGCCTTTTGTCGCTGACGTTCTCTCTCACGAAAGGAAGGAAAAAAAGCCCCCAAAAAAGAAAAGTCATACACAACTTTGTTAGATAAATATTACCCTGGCCTCTGCGAGCACCTCCGGCTTCCTGACATCAATACATCGCGGAGCCAACGATCAAAACAAATTTTTCGCCCAACGTTCAAAACAAAACTTGCCGAAAACTCAGCGAACGAAAAAATAAACAAACAAATGTTGCTCGTTTTGTCATCGAAAAATTGTTTGCGCTTCTTTTTAAGTTACAAAAAACCGATGACACTTTGTGGATTGACATCTACCGATCAAGAGGGGTTGACAAATTTTCAATATGATTTCTTTAAGTTGGACCGAAGGTTTGGAAACTTACCAAGAACGTGCGTGATCAGGAGTAACCGCAGTTCCATTGGCGGCGCTTGTAGGCCTTGTTGAAAGTTGAGTTTTACAGCCCGGTCGGGGTTGACTCTTGGGACGCGTGACTGGGCGTCGATTGCGCGAATCTCATGTTCCCTCGGGCACCGTTAGCGACTCGGCGGCGACGGCCAACTGGAGGACAGTGCTGCTCGCTCGGACATTCCTTACATAATAGCGACGCTCTCGGATGGACTCGTTCAATGGATCTGTCGCGGCTGTTTCGCGCAGAATCAATTTCACCCTCGTCGGCGACGGCGCGCCTGCGCCGACCTGGACCTGTGGGGTGCAATGCCTTTGCATTCGCCAAGGGGGACGACCCTACACATTCCTCGATACAAAGAATAATCGAGATGACGAGCACGAGGGAGAGCAAAATCCTTCTTCCTGCGTGAGAAGGACGCCCTCTTCCTTGGTCAACTATGTTTTTCGTTCCCGATATCGATTTTTGATAATCGCCAGGGGGGATCAAGGGGGAGGAGCGCACGTTCGCCACGCGATAGGGCCAATATTCAAAGACAACCCTTTCACCAATTTCGTTTACTCATTCCCTCGACTTTCACGGGTCTTTTTTGTCCCCACCCCCGGCCAGTTTTCAACGCATAATAACGTTACGCGATTTGCTTTTTCATCCCTTTACCCGCGGCTCTTTTCTTTTGGATTATTATTCGCGGAGGAAGAGAAAAAAAAGTGGCAGCAAATGAGATATGGTCGGTGTGCGTGCCTAATATATTTTTCAGACCCATTCTTTGATCCGCGTTTTGCCCGTTGTAAGTTACTATTAGCTAATGAAAGTCGGCTTTTAATTACTTATGTTTTCTAGTTAACTTTTTGTTTTTTTGTTTTCTATCCATAGCTGTTTTTGGGTTCAGGAGAGTGGTGCAAATTGGTGCCGCTGACGTGCGCCTGAAGAATCGGTCGGTGCGATTGAGAGAACTCTCTGTTTACAAAAAAAAATTGGAATCTGTATTTAGATCATAATCATGGTAATATTAGAATACTGGTAAAAGATTAAAAGGGAAGAAATGGGGGAAAAAATTGGTAACTAATTTCGAGGTAAAACTATATATTATTACAAGTCATAAATTATATGTATAAAGTTGAGCGTCACCGAGATACTCCTTTGGAGTGTTACGAAAAGTTGAGAAACTAATAACATTGACACGTTTTAACTAATGGTATAAAATCTGCAATAATTTAGAGGATTTTAGTGGGTTAAAATTAGTTTAGTGTAATTAAAACTTTTTTTTTAATAAATTATCTCGCAAATCATTATTCATGCATACAAAATGAACATTGAATTTATCGTTTGATATTTTAAAATGGATATACCAGTTTTTTACTGTAATAAAATTAAGGAACGGTCGAGTGTGAAATAATGTTGAATAAACTGAATCAAATAAAATGTCATTTCATGAGTATTTAGCGTAGAAGACATAAATGCTACTATGCTGGTGGGATATGTTTATATTTATATATGTCAAAATATACTTATAGTATATAGTTTTTTGACTACATATACGATTATATATACTGCATATATGCATCATTTTTTTTTGCTGACAAAAATTTTGGTACCAAACGAAAGACAATAAGCCTGTTTTTTACATCTTTGACGAACAGTCCCGTGAAACGAACATCCTGAATCCTGTTTTATCAAAGGGTACACGAGCCGTCGAGCTTTATATAATAACGTTCGGATAAATAAATCAATACCCCAAAACGCTTAGCGCAATCATATCTCGGAGACTTCGATGAATGAGCGTTTTCCAAAAAAAAAAGTTTGCCCCGTACAATACGGAACAGAATCGTCGATATATTTGACAAAAAAGGAGTCTTTCATCACTTCTCGTACGAAGTAGAAAAAGAATGATTGAGCTTTTTTTTAAAGGCGATTACATTTGAACTTTTTGTCTCAAAAGAGCCAGCCGGCTGACGACTTTCGTGACGATAATTTATTTTAGGGTTCCTCGCTCTGTTCTTGACTTGCAAAGCCTTTTAATTGTTGCGAATTAACATACACAAGTGATCAACTGTCCAACGACAAGTTCCCATCCGACAATTTCGGAACGTATATAACAAACACTTTGTTACAGCACGGAAGATTTCGTGGGGGGACGGGCATTGTTCGTGAGAACACGCGCGTGTGAGTGCATATAATAGAGTTGTAGCGTTCGCTCGGTGAACCCTAGAAATTGCAATTTATCATTTCAAGTGTATATGTTTTCGCGACCCATTGAAACGTAACGAAATTCTATTCCCTTTTTTTGTCATACCGACTAAAATAATAAAAAAAAAGACAAGGCAAAAAAAACTGTTACGTCGTAATTAAAAGTCGTCGTTGCGTTAATAATGCCGCGGGAAGGAAAAAAATGTGTCGTTTATGAATAAACTACGGCGAATCAATAATTGGTTAATCAAAACGGGAATTAAAAGTTTTGCATGTGCATCCCCCCCCCCTCCCCCTTGACAAGTAATAATCGAATCAATCCGTGTTATTAATTCCCTGTTTTCTTATCGTCTCAGGTTTTGTTTCAACATTTTAATTGGCCCTTCACTCTGTCACACGCAAATTGTTTTTCTTCGAACCATACATTTATATTTCTCGCTCGCGGGAAGAATTTGTTAATTAATTTTGTCGCTTTCGACGCGGGCGCTTATGTGCCGTAGCATTGTTTATCGTCTGCTTTTGTGTGTGTCGCGTACGTCACATTTATCTAATCAGTTTCGTATAATATTTGACGTCTGACAAAAGTATAATGCCGCGCGTTGCATCGTGGAAATGTAAACTGCAACGATTGATTTAGCGCAAATCACAGATAAAACCAGGCCGGCGTGTCGTGGCGGTATTGATCTTCAAAATATATACTGCCGCGTAAAACGAACTGTACATTTTATTTTTGCAAAATGAGATCAGATTTTTGCCTGCGACGGAAATGAAAATCGAACATTATTATACGGCGTGCGAAAAAGCCGCCTTCCCTTTCTTCTTTTTTTCGTCGCCCCGACGTTTCGGGTAATGACACCGGGCGAAGAATTTATGGGCGGTTTCGGATGTGCGGACAGTTCCCGATAACGTATGTTTTTTATATTGAAAACTCACAGGCGGATCGACGTTGTAAATTATTATTTTATAGCAGATTATTGAATATTGGTTGTTTACTCATTTTTTCTTTTTCATTTGCATTTTTTTTATTTGAGTAAGCACGGTTTTTTTTCAATTAAATCACTGCAAACAAACATGTTTTAGAAAAAAAGTAACGTTTTGTAATCACTTTTCGAGCATTCCAAAATGTGCTTTTTACGAGTAATTGCTGTGAATATATATTATAGAAATAAAAAAAAAGAACAAAAGTTTTCGCCAATGCCAATTACATGCGATTTCCAATCGAAAATTCATTAGTTTGGATGAAAATGAGATTTCATGACTGGTCTTTTCAATTGAGCTGAAAATATCTCTGGCATTTCACAGGTTGCGCAATGTAGCAATAAAAAAATTTTTATTCTCCAATATATTTTTTTTTCGTCTAATTTGTTTTTCATTCTTTTTGTTTTTCGCTTGATAACAATTCATCGGCCGGCAGATTCCTGCTGCACGAAGTTGTATAAAATAACAATCAGTTTTCTAAATGCATATCGCACGTGTCTTTCACATGCTGCAACATCGCGCCATTGTGCTGCAATTTTTTGTACCGACCTTGTAAATTAATACCTATAAAGACATTAATGACAGATCGAATTCATAAACTTCATTCTTAGCCATAAAATTGCGCGACAAAATATGATTGCACAAAAATAAATAATATAAAAGAGCAGAAATAAGTTATAAAAAAAGTTACTTGGACGTATGAGATTCGTTCACAGCTGATACTAATCGGTCGGGGGAATTGCGAGTTTGGTGGAATTTATTTGTGAAAACCAGTGAGTCGAAATACTCTGTGTCGGACTTTCACGTCTGGGTGTCACAGAAGCATTTAAATAAAAACCCCACCATGACAGGGATAAAAAAAGGCGCAAATTAATCATTTCTTCAATTCGCATTTTATAAATAGAAGCTTGTAGATCCCCGAGAATTCGCATATGCGTACGGAACTTTTCAAATTTGTTACCGCCGGGGAAAAAATGGTCGTTGTCATTTTCTTTTTACAGAGAGTGCAATGAAAAATGGAGATTATTTGTTGAAAAATGGAATGCGCTCGGATCAAAAATTTGGTATCGTCATGCGAGGTATCTGAAATCTGAATATGAAAAGATAAGCTGTTGCTGATAGTTCTCTGGGTCAACAAATTGGCCAGGATTTAACTGCTTCTGATGGTAAACGGCTTCTTTTTCGCGATCCAGAGCGAGTACACTGAAAGCCTTTTTGGCATCGATATTGGGGTTTACAATTCACGTCCATCGCGATCCAGGATTAATGTACTCCTGCTCTTTGTTAAGTAATGCTGCTGGGTAACTATTTTTATCGCCTTGTAGAAACTGTTGTGTTTGAATCTTGCCGGCAAGGACGCACCAGATATCTCTCTGTCAAGTTTTTATTATCCGACAGTATCTATTGACTCTCTATTAACCTTACAAATATATTCACTAAAAAATATATTAATTTAAACTCATTATTGCCGCTTTTTATAAATTTTGTTTATAAAAAATATATTTTATTTTATATATTATAAATTTATATAATGAAATTTATAAAAAATATATATATAAATATTGTCATTAATGCCGGAATATATGATATATAGAAAATATATATTTTTGTTATATTCCCACAATATATTTTTTTCCCTGAAGGAAGATCATATGCAACCCATCGACCTACTTCATGCGAATCTTACATACAATTTTAATCGAATCTAAATTAAATTTGTTTATAATTATGTTACGGTTCGTTTATCTGACTAACTTATTCAACATGTTAAGTTTTAGAAGATGAAGAATGCATGCAAAATTGATAACTTTATTAATAAGAAAAAACTAATCAAATAGAAAATTGAAATAAAACTTTTTTTTATTACATTTTTTTCAATTTCTAATGATAACGAAATTAAAGTCATCGAGTTTATTGCCATCGCGCTTTTTTTCCAGAGCGAAAAATGGCCCTTATTATAATATTTGCAACGAGCGAGATAAGCGTTAGTTCCAAGTTGAACAGTCAACGATAAAAAGTATAGCTTCGAAAAAGGGTCAAAAAGAGGGTTATAACGAATGGGTGGCGAGAAATGAACTTTGCGCTGCGAGTGCAATTGTAGCAACAAATTTTCGTAAGCTGAACTTCCTTTTTGTGACAATTGCAACAATGTTGGTTCTGGGAGTACGGGACAGTAGGGGATAATACGTTATATAGGGACAATGTTAAACTGACTCTTAGCTTGGCTATAACAATGCGCGAGAGACATTTCAGCTTTCGAGGCAACTTCCAGTTTGCTGCAAATATACAAACTGTTTCAAACCACGTGGATTTATAAATAAACTTCGAATAAGATGGCTTTTCACTTTGCCACACTTTGTTTTGTACCAATTTTAGTTTCAGTGTGTATAATCCTATGTCACTTTTACATCCGAATTTTACTTTCAACAATGTAGGTTCTGCTTGTTTTTTTATAAGCTTGGAAAAACAACATTTTATAACAAACAGACATTCCTTGTATTGTCAAATTTGAGATAATAATGAAGAAAAATATGAGGAGATAGAAGAAAACTGAAATTGAATGTGATTAAATTATATTTTGATGTCATATATGGTAACATATTCAATCCATATAAACCATAAATGTTTCTTTATGACTGGTTTTAATTTTTTTTTATTATTTATTTTGTACTTTAATGAAAACCATAATTGCGAGGAAACATTTTATCTTGCGGAAATTTGAATTTGAGATAGTGAATTGAAACGATCCATTTACCGCTGGTGTTTCATTAAATAACATTTCTTCCCCGGATGATCCACTCCGCGTCTGGATGAATAACTGCAATAAAACAGCTCGAGAGCAATTAGATAATCTCTTGACAGAACAGAGTTCAGAACTGCACCAATTTCATGCTCTGTGTGAAACCATATTCGATGATAAGTTTCGAGGATATATTATTATATGCATTCACTGTTCGCTCCCCCTATGATGTCCATCCTCGAAATTGTCTTGCATGTGAAAATGTTGCGGGTCACGTTGTATATCGATTTTCATGTCCACATTCAAAACAGTGGCTATTTGGATTCGCATAATCAATATATAATTAACGCGACACAATTAGTATATTCGCTTTCTGCATTATTTAAAATTCAAATTTTTAATGATCAAAAATAATATATAAAACTAAAATAAAGCAACATGTGTTAAAATAATAAAGTATAAATTATGTTTGTTTGTACGCTTGTCCAAAGTAACTACAGTGGTTTTTCCACTCTAAATCCTTCTCTTTACTTAATATATAAATCTTAAAATACGTATGTTTGTTTGGACGTTCTGTTATAACTTATAAACTAACAAACGAAATTATGTATTATTTTTTACAACGGGCTAATTCCTCGGACCGTCGGAAGTGTAACAAAGCTTTTTTCTTGTTACAAAGCTTTTAACATTCATTTGGTGTAATTTTTTATAATTTTTCTATATGAAATTCACAATATCACAGTTATTTGTACAATTAATACAATTTAAATGTTCTCTTTTTAATTAATAAAATGCAACTTTAATTATTACAAAAAAAAAAATATTCTAAAAAAATGTGCAGGGAATGATCTGAATGTTTTTTTTCTTTAAATAACGCGATTTTTCGTAGTTAAATACTCGTAGAGCCGACTTCGAACGAATAGACGAATAACGTTAATACTGAATGTCACACTAACAAACAAATAAAAATAAAAAAAACAGTTTTATTTCACTTTTTGTAAATAGTGATGTAGAAGCCAGACATGACAATTAACAATACCTGTGCATAGCACGAGATTTCAACTAGTTTCAAATGAATAAAAATAAATAAAAATAATACAATACAAATATAAAATGAAAAATAAAAAAGAGATTACATCAATATTTAATGGGAAATTGAATCAATTATTTTTGTCGCAACCACATTCCGGCTGACTTCTGTAGATGTGAAATTTATCGGTCGAATTAGCAGGTTCGAGTAAATAGAAAAGCGAGAGCGAGAAGTCGCCGCCGCGTGGATTTTCGGTATATATATCAACATTGTTTGTGCACATTACTTTCGTGACCTTGCACTTGTTTCGTGCAGCTTTCGACCCAGCACAAATACATTAGAAGGCGGCACTTGCGCAAAACAGAACAAAAACTGGGATTATAATCCCCGACGTAATGCCGCTCCGCGCGTCCTTCGAGAAAAGCAGCGCCAAGTTGACGAGCCGGATGACACACAATGACAGATGTTTATGTGGTACCACGTCATTAACAGTGTAACACATATCGTAATGCCTGGAACTTCTAGCCAATCAATCGTCTCTAAGAGTAAAACGACCGGGTATTAAATTCGCAGACTGTGCACGACAATTCGGTTGTAAAATGACGCCCATCTTTTTTTTTTTTTTTCTTGTTTTCATTTTAACTTAATGTACCGTCTGAAGATTATTTTATAGACGGAATGGGTAGCGGAAATTCAAAGCCTTTCAATCTATTTATTGATAAAGTCGCGTATTGTAGCGTAACTTTATTTCAACATTAGCGATTTATCAGAAAAGCATAAGAGCTTTTGTTAATCTTTGGTGAAATCGCATTTTCGTTAATCAGTCGAAAACCATTCCGTCGTCCAATTTCTTTGAGTAATAAAATTATACGCCAGGGAGAGCCAAGTTGAGAACAAAAATTATAAAATGATCTGAGAGAGAGAAGGAGAGAGGAACGGAAAAGTTTTGTCACTTTGCATTTGTTGATAACAAAGTTTTATTTTATTTTTATATTTCCTGAAAACAAAACGATACGAAAAGGACAATCACGGGTGTTTGTTTCGTTATGATTTTTGTGAGCATGTTTTTACAACCGGCATCAATTGTTAAAAAAACAAGGTAACGAGCGTTAATTATTACCAGTACAAAATTTTTGTTGCGCGATGAAATACATATAGCGAGATAAGCTTTCGAGGTGACCTCAAACCCGCCGGATCTCGTTGGTTATCATAAAAGAACATTCGATATTTCAGCCGAACGGTTCGCTGTCATCTGGTCGGATCAATCGTACAACCTAATTGCTCCAACACGTGTACGCCATTTGTCAATATAAATGCCATTGCGACCTTCCGTCCCAAGATTTTTAAACAAATTTTACATACAAATGTTCAAAGACAATATCTCACTTGAAAAGCCAAAAGTTAATCCAATAAGAAACCAAAACAAATGTTACATTTTTGTAAGAAACATGTTTTTTTACGTTTAAACGAGTTTAATATATTATATTCTGTTTAATAATGTAATTAATTATAAATTATGAAATGTTAATAAAATATTTAATTGAATGTGTACAAACCGAAAAACAAGCATTATTTCGCTTGAACACACTTTCTTCTTATAAATAACAAACTTTGAATTGATGACTTGAAACTCCAATAACCCAAGTTTCTTGCACCTCCTACATTGATTTACAAAATAATATAAGTGTAATGTTACTTTCATGGTGAAAACTTTCATAAACAAGAAGAATAAAAGTTAAATCAGTGAGAAACAGTTCAAATAGCGTGAATTGGTTCTTTTTTAAATTATGAATAAAAACTTGTCACGAATCAACCCAATGTCACAATTACCCTACATTGTTCGAAGAAAATTGAACAATCGGTCGTTGATGAGTTTTAGTCATCTTGGAGAATCACACTTGAATGTGGCGATAAATAACGAGAGGATAAAGCCAACGATTGTGGTACACGTGATAGAGAGAGTTCGCTTCATTGAGAATTCATATGATTCAAGAGACGTCGGATAAAATATGATGGCGACGAATTCAGGCGTTTAAAATCAAACGCGTGTCGATTAAATTTGCAATTAAGGAAAAGCGAACGGCAATGCGTCAAGATTAACGTTGATTCGTACGTGAAATGCAAAACTAACATCGGCGCTGATTTTTGCCTTTATTTTTCCCTTTCTTTATTTACTTTTCGTTTTTTGCAGTTTAAACAAAAAACGAACAAACAAAAACGAATGGAATCGTCATTTATAAAAAGTTAATGAAACATGAAAAATCACTATCGTTCGTATCGTGATTTTTCAGCGGCGCCGATAATGAAAACGAATTGGCTCTGTGCTTGAATTTGTGTTTGCTCTAGACATTCACTAATATTTTTTCATTACTCTTTTTCTAACTAAAAACGAGACTTCTAACAAAATCGATACCGATATAAAACGAGAGTCGAGCTAAAAGGTGCCGTTTGACTCACGAACTGCTATTTTTCAGAATTTCTTTTTTCACTTATGCTCTCTCGAGTACCAAACAACCCCTAATTTGAGATTTATCAAGCTCAAATCTAATTCGTGCTTGAAAAAGAGATCAATTTAGCCACGAGATTTTGGTTTCGATTGTTTACAAGTGTATAAACATTTTTGCAAACACGTTTTTAATTCTTATAAATATAATTTTCATCTTCAATGGAAAGTTTTTATTAATTTAAGGTTCAATTAAAAAAAAATGTTTGAAGATTTTTTTAAAAATTTTTTATAAAAGATAATAATGCAGTTAAAGAAGTTAAAATGTTTAGAATCTATGAATGTATAACACTATTTTTTTGTAATATCAAATCGTCACATTTACCCTTCATGTCGCAATAACCCCAACCGACTTCAGATAAAATAGAAATAAAAAGGAATTGTAACAACTTTGATTAAAATTCGAATCTCGCAACAATGAAATTTTCCAGTGACATCCACGGGTTATTTTGCATACGATGTAAAGTCGGTCAAACGGTTGTTTTAATGAAAATCCTACGATAAGCTGTACAGCGGGGAATCATAATAAACGATCTGAGATACATCTCGTGAAAAGCTTCAACATCAAATGTCATATAAATTCAAGCCTCAAAATTTCTCTATACATAAATCTGCGCGACTCGCGTATACAAAAACATATTTCAGAATTCCCAGGAGATTACGATTTCATCCTTTATTGCCGCGCGTAAGATACGATCTTTCTTAATATTTACCCCGGTTGAAAAGACTTTTATCAATATAGTTACGCGGAACATGTTACAGCAACATTATCATTTTGTGTGGTACGTAAGCTCAGTGGATTTTCTGAAAAGGTTATTCTGAGTTCTGGCAAAGGACATCGATTTTAATTTCAATAATAATTGCAAAACCCATACTTTTCATTCAACAAAAAGTATTAACAACGTATTGAATATCTTGAATCTCCAGTTGACGTTAACCAATTACAGATATTTTTACAAACACAAAGTTTAATAAATTGAATGCTTTCCCAGGGAAAAGAAAAAGCAGTGAAGAAATTACGGTTTTCAATTCCAAATTGTAATTGTTCTTATTGAGAATAATGTTTTTAAATGAATATGGTTCTAAACAGACGGTCTTCGTTCTAATCTTAATGTTATTTTTATCTCAATTCAATTGTTCGTGTTTATCTTGATATTTTATAGGTCAATATATTAATGATTTTCGATTATGAACATTTCGGCTACTTTAATGAGTATAACGCAAGCTTGGATAGTTTTTTTTTCATAAACAATAATAGAGAAATTAATATTGAATAATTTGTTTGTTTTCATATTTGTTTCTTTCATTCATTTTTAATTTTAATTAAACTATAAAATCCAACGTTGGACTCGAATCCACCAAACATCAATTATTAATATTACTATGTTATTCTTACGCTAATTATTATATATATATCTCAACTCAATTGTCATGTTTATTTTGATATTCTATAGATCAATATATCAATGATTTTCAATTATGAAAATTTTGGCTGCTTTAATGAGTATAACGCAATGTTAGTTTAATGTTTTTTTTTATAAATAATGATGGAGAAATGATTGCATAATTTGTTTGTTTGCATATTAGTCTCTTTTATTCGTTTTTAATTTTAATTCATTTAAAAAATTCAACGTCAAACTCAAATCCACCAAACATTAATTATTAATATTAGCATGCTATTCTTACGCTAATTATTATTGAGATTATTAATAATCAATAAGTTGTATACACCCATTGAGTGAAAAGCATTGTTTAAAATTATAACACAACCGAGAAAAGATGATGAAAAAGAATGCAATATAGTGACAACAACCATAACAAAAATTATAATATAATAATGTATAAAAGAATAAATGGAATATGATCATTTTTACTGAAGAAAAGGAAAAAATTTTTGATGGATTTATGAGAATAAATGATAAAAATCTATTCAACGATTTTACTCGAATTTTATTTGCGCGAAGAAAGGTCCTTTTACGTTTGAGAGCACGACAAGAAGCTTTGGGACGCACTATCTCTCAAAGTCATATATAGAAAAGATATTTTTAAAAACTAATTTATGACGTAGAGGGAATGAACCGTATGTAGAATACACTGCAATATAGTATTAAATATTATTTAATATTTACTCTAATTTCGTCATCGGTACTAATTTCATCACCAATTTTTTCTTTTTGGTAGACAAGTAATAATAAAAATCAATTTTTGCAACAAAAAAGTTTAGTATTCCAACGAACACTCTTTTTTTTGTGAAAATAACTTCCACAGGATCAGGCGGGATAAAATAATCAGTATCCAACGACGTTTAACAATTCTTTCTCTTGCACTTTGACATTAGAATTTGTTCACTGATGAATTTCAACATTTTTTTTGTTTCAATTATACGTAAAACAATCCAATCTAATCATTTTCACTCCGCTGATCATTTTTATTCCATCCGACCCTAAAAAAACCTGTCAAAAAGTTAACGCTAGTTAAACGAAAAGTCCAATGCTATTCCGCTGAACAGCCATCTGATATTTCATAAAATCCAAGGGCTGATTCAAGAGGGTAACCATAAGGTCGATGGCCTCTCCCCCAAACTTAACAAAATAACATACAATTTTTTTCGCTCGAAATCTCTGATTCACTTCCTTTCAGCAATACGAGATCAAACAATTAATGTCATCTAAATTGTTTATTTATAACAACTTAAATAAAAATAGTGACATAAACGAGTACAACAAGATGTTCATCAAAAAATAATAGAGCATCGATTGGTTGATCAAGCAGGATGCGGATCTGATAAAAGAGCGAACTTTAAACGTCGCAACGAGCAGTCGGAAAGTCGAGTCGTAGGCGAGCGTTTGAGGGGGGTGAGCGAGGGTGAACGTCAGAGGGATCCAGGGGTGGATCGAATGGTGTGCGGCGAGCGCGGGGCGCTCTAGTTCGGGCTCGGTCGTCGCGACGCCGGACGTCGCCGAGAATAGACGCGCGGGCGACGCGTGCGCGACGTTGGCGCAACGATCAGCTGGTCGGTGGACGTGCGCGTATCGGTATCAGCGCCGTTTATTCAGTCTCGACAGTGTTCGCTTGGGTAGTGACAGAAGAACAAAAGCGTGAAACTGATCCCCGAGGCTGGTCGGTTGCAATTCGAAGATGCGGCCGGAGGTCGGGTCCGGATGAGCTGAGGCAGCCCGCGACAACGAAGCCAGGCCTACAGGATGCGAATCAGCGCAGCATGGGCGTGAGGGCGATCGTCCTGCTGGGCCTGTCTGTGGCGCTGCTGGTCCCAGCCAGCGAGGCTGCAAGCAGGCCCTTAACCCTCGACCGAACCCGTGACCTGGACCAGCCAGCAGGACCAGTCGCGCCGTTCGAAGACTCCTCGAGTCCATCGGAGCAGCCCCCGACCTCCCTCCGGGAGTATGAGGTCTTCAAGATCGAGTTCCACAGGGTCGAGACGCCGTTCGTCATCGGGATATGGATCTTCTTCGCCAGCCTCGCCAAAATTGGTCAGTCCGTGCCTCCACCAACCCTAACCTACCCCTATCAATAACCCAACCCTCGACCTACTAGCGAGATAACTCGTTCCGACCCAGTTCGTCGCCTTTGCACCTTTCAATCCTGCAATTTTCAAACAATTATTACGTTGCAACAACGCAGCGCCGTGCTTTCTATTCTTGTAACAAAAAAACCTCGTAAAACCCTATGGATGGGGATGTTTATTTACCTGCTCATAGTGGACGATCCGGCACGACGTTAATGATTCCAGAGGGAGACTTCGTGCATCTTTGATATGGTCAATCATTGATGACAGTCCGAGTCTGCGTATTTTTGTCCTCGCGTTTTGGGAGGTTATATTTACATGTGCGGAAAGGTGGTCGATCGCACATGGTGCCCTCGCAATGCTCGAACTAACCTTTCGCACACACTGTGTATACTTTTTTTTCATGAGACGGGGCAATCTGGTTGGTCCTTTTTTTTAGGGAGTTTCCAAATATTGGAGAATTTGATATTTTGCCGCTGGCAAGCTATAATTAACCGCAGAACTACTGGGTTTGGAACTTATTTGAACGTTAGTTGTATATCGATTGGTTTGTTTGTTTTGCGAATTGAACAATTGCTACGTTGAGGTTAAAAATAATAAAAATTAATGATCACAGTTCATTAATTGCGGTAATGAACAGGAAAAAGGTTAATCGATTATGAATCGACTGGAATATATTTTTGATAATTAATTTCATTTGTCGAGTTTTAATAATAAAATTCAATCAAAGATTAGTAAAGAAAAAAGGAATTGTGGAAGATTTAGATCGTGAGAGATACAACGAATGTTTTTGTGTAAATGTCAAAAGTAGGATGGGTTTAATTAACCGTGCGTTAGCACGTGATCAAAGACTTAGCTGCTCTTTTTTAATTTATCTCCCGAGAACTTTTCACATTCACTTTTATAATTTTCCGACCGAGGTTGTGTATTATTGTCTGGGGAATGGGGGATTTGTTATGACTAGACACTGGATTATGACCAAGCCGAGGGAAAAAAATATAGGAACATTGCCAAATTAGCTAAAGTAGGAACTTATTTATTTATTTACTTTTCTTTTTTTCCCCAACTGATGGACTATTATTTTCTCTCTCTCGAACTTACAGATGCGCTCTAACCTAGATTTGAGTCTATAAAAGTTATGATGGATCATCATAGAAAACCGTTTGCCAATTGAAGAGGAGATAAACGAAAATAAAAAGGAATTTTTGCTTTAAGAGTAATTTTTGTTTTCGTTTCATCAGAATAAAAATAATAACAATTTTCGAGATTTAATTTTAATATCTTATCTTTTGCTGAATTGATTTTCTGTGATTACATTTTATGATATTTCAATAATCAATGAAGGGGAAACGAAACAAAAACTATCATCTGTCCAAATGCGTATCCAGTAATAGGATGTGATTAGTTCAGTCTCAATGAAAAAAAAACGCAATGAAAATTTGGAACGAATTGCCAGCAGGACTGTCGCACTATTACACTTCAACAAGTTTAATTTGCGGGAATTAGAAAAAACAATCGACAAAATGAATCTATAAAAATTGAGATAGAATCGGTGATTTATCAAGTCAAAAATCAAGCCAATTATTCATCCGTTTATTATTAACATTAACATTCAATATCGAAAGACTTGTTTCAACCTTTTTTTTTCCTTTACATGTACGTTTTCATTTTGTATAATTTTCATTACGAAACACGATGCGGTGAAGCGCATGAAAAAAAATTACACCTTGAATGAAGCACATTATGCTTGAAATTAAGTTGAAAATCCACTTAGGTGAATCTATGAGTGGATACATCCAAACAATAAAATAACAACTGAAAAAAAGTGGCTCAGAAATGTTTTCGTTTGAAACTAACAATTTTTTCTATATACTTTTCAAACCGCTTCTAATTATGTTTGAAAATACATTTTACTCTCTGTTAAATTAATTAAAATTGCACCAATTGTAATTAATTTTTGCTCAAACAATTTGAAATCAATTTTTATGTCAATTATTTTCTTTTTTATAAAATGAACTTTTAATTGTTATCGGAATATCTGGTATCTAATTTTTTGAATAATTAATGAGTGAGTCGTCACAGAGTGAAATGTTGCAAAATCACGCGCGTCAAACATTTCAGTATGCAAGTTCACATTAATTGGTGAAGTCGTACACATAATTATCGGCGACCTCGAATCCGGATCGTGTCTTTGTGATCATTCCAAAAGTCGCCCAGCGATCCGCACAAACTCCTCTCATGTCTGATATAATAGTCGGTCATTAATCCATACGTAACAATTATGCATATCTGCCGCAATTGTTGTTCCTCAAGATTTTTACATAAACCGATTCAGATCTACAATGTTTCGTTGCTCCATTTCTGTACAACGTAATTAGAAACTGATTCAACTTGAGTAAACATCAAGCAAAGATAAACATTTTTTTATCTTTGGCCAATTTTAATTTTTACAATTTGTTTACTTTAGAGCGTAATTACAAGATATATTAAACGAAAATTCCATTTACCAAATCGTTTAATAAATAAAAATAAGTTTGAATAGAAGCAGTTGGTACAATTGAATTTTTTATTATAAAATTCATTTATAAAATAATTGCATTTTTAATTAGTTATAATTAAATAGTAACAAAATAATTAATTACTTGTTTAAAACATTTTTGTGTAACTCAATTTGTTATAAAAAACAGAGCCACTGAAATAAAATGAGATGAAAATGTTGAAAATAATTTCCAGTTGGTATAAAAATATTTTGGATTGCTGAATTAGTTAATATAGCAAAGTCGTATAAACAAAATGTTGAAAAACGTCAGTCGTGTTAGCATTATTTATTTCGTTTCCAACCCAATTTGCGAGTGTCAAGCGAAATTGCGCGACATTTCCACTGTCGTTTTTCCTTCGGATTTTGCACATGCTTTTTAAAAAGCTTCATACATACTTCAGAGGAATCAAAGCTCTCTGAAATACCTTTAGATATGACCACTTTTGTATTCTATAAAAAAAATATATAAAATCAAAAAAAATTCATCTAATATGAAACTATATTAAAACTAATAGAATTATGTACAACTGGTTGTTTTTTTATTTTTATTTTTTTTTTGTATTGGTAAACATTTCTCACGGTAAGAATTTTTAGCTACTATTGTGTCCCATCTGTGTCTCATCGATATTTTTTGCTAACACTTGAAACAAATTTAATTAAAATGTCAGAATCGCAATTAAAATCATAGCTCTTTGAGAAATTCGATACCGCTTGAAAACAATTTAAAGTTCAACGACGTCACCGTGTGGGAAAACTGTAAGTTCAATGTTTAACAAGATCGATGATGAATAATTCGGGTGAAAATTGGTAACAGGAAAACTGAGTCTGAGAGGCTGCAGAGCAATTTCATGGCACCGAAAGTCCGTTTAATATTAATAATACATGGAAAGAATTTTATCGTTATGAATTTTACTGTATTTTTATCTCCGATTTTGCTCACCAACCAGCAAAAAAAATTGCAATAAAACTAATCAAAAAAATATGAAAAAAAATATATAAGAAAATATAAAAGAAAATCTTATAATTTTTTTGATGTTTTTTTTATATCTTGTTTAGTAACATTTAATTATTTTTTTGTTAATTCAAAAATATTCCGTTTAGATGTTTTTCCGGCATTTTTACACAAATAAAGAACTAATTATTTTATGTTTTATATGTTTAAAAAAGATTTCTCTTTTTTTTCCCTAACGACTTTGTACCAATTAATTATAATGGTTGGATGCAAAATGTAATAACGCACGTGTCTTTAGATGGCAGAAGATTACGTATGACGAGGTTTGGTATCTCATCAGACGAACATTTTCAGAATTATCCTTACATCACTGGAAACATACATCATTCTTCTTTTATTATTCTACTATCCCCAGAAGGAACATTTTTACCTCCATAAGAAAATAATTTCGCAATTTTGTCACGCGTTTCTTTTTTTTTCTCGGTATCATTATGCCCGTATTACTGGAACGTCTTTTAATCGAGACTTCTGTGTCAAACTAACTTTAGTTTGTCCGCGGAAAAGCAATTTTTTTTGCCTTCCCAACCACTGCGAGACGTGTCTTAACAAACTTTTAAGCACTGTTTGTAAGTCCATCAATTTCACCGGCTAATTTTAAATTATTGATTGCCCTTTCGAGAATTCCCGATGCCAGTTTGGACTGATCCTGTGAATGAAGTCGTTCAGAAAGGAACATTAATTACAACGTGCCAAGATTAGGATTTTCCCTCTTTTATCTTGATTCTTTTTCTTCATCTTTTTCTTTTCTTTTTTTAGTTCTCTTTTCTCTGTCATTTAATTTAGTTGGATTTTGAGATGTTAATATCCGATGTGAATATGAAAATCCAATTAGGCAAATGCTGCAGTATAACAATCACGAGAATTATGAGACGAAGAGAAATATGTGCAAAGTTGCGAAAGTTTTTAAATCCACTTTAGTCGGAAATAAATTGGGAGAATAAGTCTGACAAGATTGTCTCGGTAGTTTTTTTTTTTCATCCCGGTAGGTTTTTCTTTACTTCCTTAATAGATTTATCGAACTCACGCGATATTCGAAGATGGAAAGTCGTGACAAAACAAATGAACAAGGGCCACAAAATTCAAATTTTTGTCGAAAAAAAATAATAATAACATCGGGCCGACTTTCGGACATCGGAACAGTTTCAAGGAGGTGCCGAAAATTTAAATATAAACGTGAGAAATTATTTATAGGCATGAATAAGGTGGTCAGGTGACGTCACGGCACGTACGAATAGCATGTTACACAAAATATAAGTACCACTACGAATATATGATTACGCACAAAATGTTCAGACAAAAGTTATGAATAACAAGCAGTAAGGAAATTGAAAATATGAAAAACAAGCGATGACCGCGTTTCTCATGGATTCTTATTAACTTCGGGAGCGAGTTCGGTAGGGAGACTGCAGAATGCATATTGCACGTTGAGAGAGAAAGAAAGAGAGAAAGAGTATAACAATTTTAAAAGTGCACCGCGTGTGATTTAGCTGAGTGTAATCTACCGGGGAACTTGTTCCAATACATTTCAGAACATTTCTAAATGTCACGTTTTAACCGTAAATACATTTTTCTCTCGCGCTGAGGAAACTTCATTTTTCACGAATTATGAGAGTACCATTAATAATTCAATTGCTGTACTTTATTTTTCATTCTATTTCACAGATTGATCATCAAGATGCTTTTCTCGACTTTTTGTATCAACATTTTTTCTTTCCTTGGACGAAAAGTAGTCCGCTTTTTATTCAAACGTTGAAATTCCGTTTGTTTAAACAAAAAATTGTTTTCATAATATATAAATAAACAAAACTTGTTATGAAAAGCTGCTGTTTGTTAAATGCTACGTTAACTTTTCTCAGAGCGCTGTAAAAATTCAGTTATAAAAGTGTTTGAGACCCACTAAAAGGAGAGTAATAACACTGCTCGGTGTGTCCAACTGTTTTACAGAATTGTGAGAAACTTTATATAGGATATCGCACTTTTTGATAGCGCGCTCATAAAAAAGTTTGGGCGCTGCTAATAAATAAAAAAAAAAGAAAAAAAAAAAAAAGAATCACGCTCTAACTGTTCGGCGAAACTTTTCAAATTCCTGCTCGATCAAGTATGAATTTGGTTTACTGATACATCCGGGCGAACCTTTTATCTCGGCATGGTGTAAAAATTGAAATTATTCCTTTCGAGTTATCCGAACCTTTTGAACTGTACAGATAAAAGTTCTTGATTGTCATCGCTATCAAACGAAATGACGTGCGAAGAGAGATTAAAATTAAAATTAAAAAATTTATGTCTCCATAAATGGCGGTGTATATGGTACATATAATAAGAAAATGTAAGTAAAAAAACCTTATAAAAGACTTATAATTAGGTGAGAAAAGTTTATATTTCAACTCATTTTGAAATTGATCAAAACTTTTATTAACAAAAAATGAAGAGCGTGGAAGTGTTAATTATTTTATCAACGAAACGTGTTTAAATTGTGATTAGATGATTGTACTTGCGGGTCGTTATCGGGTCTGAACAATATTGCTGCCGGCTTGGAGCGAGGCATAAGCGACAAACAAACAGTTTCAGCAGTTTTATTGCTCGTATTAATATAAGTGCACTAATTATAGGGTTAAGTGCAATTATAGCTCGCGGTGCTTTGCTCAATCAAGTTTAAACGTGTACCCATCGCGCATATCTTATTTGCTTCTCGAGAACGTGTTTCAACTACTTTATCATTTTTTGAATCCGCGAGATATGTACAATTTTTTCTCTTCCAATTGTAATTCCAAGTTCATTCGATGATAAATAGTTGTCTCATCCGTATTCTAAATCCTCTACTTTTTCATTTTTATTCTTTATTTGTTCACTTTGTATTTTTCTTTTTTATTTTTGGACTATGAATTTTGTGAATTTTCTTTTGTGAACACCCCAAAGGTTGTTTTCATGTTACAAGGCACTAAAAAGATAATTACTTCGGCACCATAAATTCGGCCATCAATATATCTACGTGGTCGATCGAAATTCGCTCTCGCAATGAGAATAAAAAAGGGACATTTTCACTGTGTACGAGAGGCGGCAAACAATTTAACGTCCCAAATAAACGACGACTGTCGCTCATTTCTGCGTTCCCCGAAAGCACTTGTTCTCGTTTGACTCTCAAACCGCACCGATCGGTTACGAGTGGATTTTTCTAGTGACGCCGGGTGATTAATCACGATTAAAAATGACGCGTGTCGTCTCTCCCAATAATCCTTGCAAATTAAACTTTGCAATTTCACGCGAACATTGCGGGAACGAACAATGCTATTGATAACAGTTAAATATTCAAATACATCTCAAATTGTTTCAGATTAAAATATAAGATTTTAAATTTAATTATAATTTTTAAATTTAAAGTGACTGTAACGTGATACTTTTTTTAAATTATTTTTTAATGATTTTTGAAACTGAATTTTGGAAGACGAAATACTGATGAAAGTTTATTTTTTTTAATGATTATAATTTGTTGTGTCGAAGTTTTTGGGGAAGGAAAATTTCGTTTGTCAATAAGAATGTTTATGGGGATCAATTATAGGAACTTTACGAGCACCAGAAATAAAAATCGAACTTGGTTCGGGCTCGTAACAATTATCGTCTAGAATTGGTTGAATGTGAACAGCTCGGTTATACACAAGCGGATCTATATTTAAGTCTAATGGCGTATGTCTAAATTATACAAAACTGTCCCGCGTTCCATACGCCTATCAGAGCCAACGACCCGATCTCACAATAAACGCGTGAACTTTTTAATCATCCGGGATCCAAAACATTTCATACACTTTTTAATGATTGAATAAAATTCAAGATGAACAATAAACGGCTGATTAATTTAAATCAGTTTTATTTCACTGGCATCAAAATTTATGATTACAACTTCGAATGACGTTTTAATGAGATCTAGCAACGTGGGACGAGAATATTATTCATCTCCCAGGATTGGAACATTTGACATAAATTTTTCACGAGTTTCTTAAAATTTTTAACTTATTGGAATTAAATCAGCCCGCTTGAAAACACCGGGTTGGTTAATCATCATTAATTCATTTTAACTCAATTTACATCCTGAATTAGCGTTTATTATTGATTAAATAATAAAAGGACGATTTGTTGAAAATCTTAATGTGGTTCGCTATCTTTTTTTATGATCCGCTTTAACGACTCTTTGATGTACTCCAATTTTTTTCCCCGCCAGGATTAATTGTTCAGAGTTGTGTGCGAAATATTGACCCATTTTCCTTGGTTAACGTTCCAAGAATTTTACAGTGAAATAATTTCCACATTCGAGTCTGGCCTTTTACGCGCCGGTACATATAGGTGGAAAAGGGAATAATTTGTCCAATTTTTTGTCAGTGCAAAAAAAAAATGATATTTTAAAATGAAATCCATGTTTATTGCATGGAGCAACAAATTTTAACATTAAAAACGTGTGTATTTTCTATAAAAGTATTTTTGTTCGTGTGAGGTGTGTGAACCAGGTTCATATATTTAATCGCGTTGTTTGTAATTGAATTATAATTTAAAAAATTAGCACAATTAAAAATATTCCGATTTGCTTATTTACAAAATATTATAATAATTAATTAAACCACGCTAATTTAATAATCGGGATACTCAATACTGATTTGATAATTGATAAATAATAATGAAACAAGAATTTATTGTGACTTCAACACTTAATAATAGACATTATTTTAATAATCAAATAGGTCATATTATGAGATGGAATTAATCTCATGTATTTTACATCAACTTTTTGACGTGTTGCGATAGAATTTTAGACACAAATCGAACGATCAAAATTGGGATATTATTCTAAGTTATTTCAAAAATACATTTTCAATCAATAGTCCGAGGGAAAAAATCACCGTTTTTTGTCATGATAATTTTATGATCCGTCGTCCAAAAATAATAAAGCATCACTTGACAAGAAGAATCCATAAGTTAAATAATGTATTTCATAAAATCCGATAATAAATTCAGTTTATCAAATTTTTCATTCTTTAATATATACATTTCAACAGTTAATTATCTCTCTGTTAATCTTCCTTTTAAAATCTCTGATAAAAAAGGTAGCTCGCTCTTTAATTTGTAATATAAAGTTATTTAGAATCATCAAATTTTACTATCGTGTCAAATTCGCAGCAATTATATACTTTTATATAAGAAAATATGAAATCTACTTATTTCAGTTCGCGGAATGAAACTCGCGTTTTTATTGCATTTGTTGTCAGTCGCCAAGTATCGTGAAATGAGAAAGGGAGAAAGAAAAATTTGAATCAACCACGCGTACCTCGCAATTCTTTTCTCTGTTTTAATTGGAATCGGACCGGGTTGTTCACAATTGAATGTCGCGCGCATGTAAAATTGCATGCATTTTCATTTCCACTCCTCGCGGGACGCTTTTCGCTTGACGATTTTTGTTGATATGAAACTTCTTTTGTTGCTTTTAGCCGCGAACATTTTTTTAATGAAGCAAAAACATTTCTCTGTCATTTTTTTTGATTCCGCCTGTTTGTTGGCTTCAATTCACCTGAGAGTCAAAAGATTATACGAAAAGTAACAAAAAAAATGTATATATTTGCTATACCATTCAAAGTTTTCAACTTCTAAAAAATAATAATAAAAATAATTATAATAAAAAATAAAGAATTGATGAAAACATGATGAAAAATACGGTTGCATCTATGAACAATGATAATTGTCAAACTTTTTGTAGATGGTAAAGGTCAACGGTTCGCAAATTTATCATTGTGCGAAAAGAAAAATGTATGCAAAGGCCGTTAAAAATGAACTCTCAGTTATTGAATCATCCTGCTATTTTTTTCTGTAACTTTATATTAATGTTTTTTGTTTTGTATTTATTATATACGTAACATTTATTATTAAAGTAAAACAAAAACAATTATGCAAGAAAACCATTGGAAGTAAACTGTATCGAATACTAAATCATCGAGCGAGTTTTTCTTCCCCGGTATCATATTAATTTTCATATATTTTTGATGCCCGGCAAACAAAGTATAATACACGCTGGCGGGATGTGCTTTTCACCTATGTGCATTTTCAGCAAAACACGCAGCATTCGAATAATGCAGCCTTTCAATACACACATCGACAGCTGAAATATTCTGACAAAAACTGCTGACAGCTTTCGACATTAAATAAATAAACTGGAGTTTGGAAGTGAGCGCGTGTTTTGTATCATTTTATCTTTCCATTTCTCCTGAAGTTTCCGTCCTGTCAATTTTAATAATAGAAATTTATGAAGTCTAAAGTATTTGTTTCTAATTTCGGTAATAATTCAAAATCATCCAACATTATTTGCAACAAAAAATAAAAAAAAACTCATTCTATTTCTGATAGATTTTTAATTAAATTACTTTATATTATATTATATTATATTATATTATATTATATCATATTATATTATATTATATTATATTATATTATATTAGATTATATTAGATTATATTAATATTATTATATTTATATTATATTCAATAACTTTTATTTCATTTAAATTTACTAATTTTGCCATTTTCAGGATTGATGGTTTAATGAAAATTGAGAGATCAAAATTTATGATTTGAATGTTGCAGGATTCCACATGACACCAAACCTGAGCAAAATATTTCCGGAATCGTGTCTGCTAATCGTGGTCGGCGTTGCGGTTGGCTTGTTGTTATTCCAGGCGAGCGCGGTTCACGTATCCCCGCTGACACCCGACACGTTCTTCCTGTACATGTTACCACCGATAATCTTGGACGCTGGTTACTTCATGCCCAACCGGCTGTTTTTCGACCACCTCGGAACTATTTTGCTATTCGCTGTCGTTGGCACCATATTTAATACCCTCGCCATAGGTGAGCTTCATCGTCAATTTCACACCGCAAGTTTTTCATCGCTTATCATATTTTATCACCACAATTTTCCAATCAACATATCAATTATAATTAAGGGTAGAGATGTATCCAATACGTTACTTGCAGTCTAATACCATTAGACGAACATTAGGAATAATACATGCGATTTGAGGAAAATAAAATCAAGTTAAACCCATGGATTTAGCATTATCTAAATCTAAATTGTACCTAATGGTCATATGCGTCTAATCCATCTTAAAAAAGTTGAACGAAACATTAAGTTGGCCGCGATCGGACCGTTGGCCAAGTTCATGCGTAACCACTTCAATTTTGACAGTTTGTTGCTTTATTTTTGACAGGTGAAAATGTGCAGTTGAAAATTGAAAAATAAAACCATATACTATGTAGCGCGCGCTGTATACTAGTTATGATTAAAAGCTAATCAACCATTTTCAATTTTAATGAAAATTTAAGTCTTCTTGTTTTGTTCAATATGTACCTTTTAGTTCTTAAAAATCAAACAAATAATGTTTTATTCAACATTACTGAAATTTGAAATCAATTTTTAAATTCATTTTCAATTTTTAAAAGTAAAAACAAAAATTTTATTTAGTCAGTGAGATTCGAACTCCAGTCCCTTGATTTTTTATAAAGTGTCCGTTTCTCCCGAGCTAGCAGTCCCGTAAATGGTATTTTTTAAAAACACGTGATTTTCCAACATTTTATTAGACTTTTTGACATTTTTTCTGCAAGTTTTAACTAGTCAAACACTACCGTTATAAGTTTAATTAAAATTGAGGAAAAAGTTTTTTTCAATCCTTGGAATGTTATTTCTCGTCAAAAGAATAACAAAACATTAAATCATTCAGAAATATCTTTTTTCAAAAATGATATCATAAACCAATAATATTAAAGAGTCGTGCTAATTTATCATCGAACCAATGCCACTTGGGGATTACTTTTTATTTTCAATCCAAGTATCAAAACTGGCTGGAACTTGCAAGTTTGTTCGGGTAATTTATTTATATTTGCTTCGCTGCTTTGATATTCGATCGCATTTGTACGATACGACGTCGAAGTTGAATTGTTTTAATGTAGTTTCGGAAGCTGTTAATATAGTTAACAGTGTAAAAGCAATTCCTCTGGTCAATATATTTAAATGACATTGCCAGGAGGAACCGCAAATTGTCTTCCCTTGTCTGTTTCAAATAAATTTTATCATGGAATTGTATTTCAATCAAATGCTTCTCCCATCTTCCTGCAAACACAATTTCAAACTAATTTATAGATAAAAAATTGTAATTGAAATTTTTATTTTTTTCTAATTATTTTTGTGAATTCATAATTTGATGATAATTCGAATTAATTCGGGATCAGAAGCGGGTTTTTTTTCAAAAGAAAAACAAGTAAATCACGGATGATTAGAAAAAAAAAACGATTCAAACCGTTTTAGAACCGTTTAAGCATGACTAAAAATTAATCACACCTTTCTTAACGGTGAGCCATGGGCGGTTACCAAACAATCAGATTAGCAAGGATTAAAAGCGATAAAGTGCGGCTGGGTTATTGATGAAAATCATAATTAGGTAGCAGCCAGCCGCTTTGTGTGCGCACTTAATGTGCATAAATCTTTCGAAAATAGACCCCCGACCGCATACTGAGCGTTTCGTTATACACACAACGCGCGCGCGAATATTTATTTTCTTGCGCTATTTTTCGTTCGATCGATCGCGCGCTACCGATCGTCACGCAGAGCGCAAAATGGGAAAGAAAATTTTATGAAATTGACGAACGGTGTAGATTTCGTTTGACGTAATTAGATCAATAAAGATGAAAGGAAAAAAAGCTCTGATAAATAATCGTTGAATTATTCAACAATCCGATTGCTCGCTTTATTTATCGTTCAATAATTTTGCTTAAAATAAAGATTGTCACAATCATGCACAGTTGGTAGAAAAATTATTGTCCGATTTCAGGTTTGCAAAATAGTATATCGGAATCGACGATTTATTAAATGTTCATTTCATGCGATTGTAATGCCGTTTACGTAACGCCGCATTTAGTTGGACAACCATTTCATTGAGTGTCGCTTTTGTTATTCGCGCAGAGACAAATTATACCGAACAGTAGAAAATGTACTGTTTTACCTTTTAATTATTAATTTACACATTTAGGATGATTTTTACTCACTAGAGCCACGATTTTTGTTTTGATTGTTGAATGAATTTCGCGACAATCAAATGCTAATTTTCCTTTTTTTTTCTTCTATTTATTTATTTCTAACACTTTCTTAAACATTGATTTTTTATAATAATTTAAATTTTACATAATTTAGTCAATGATGAGATTCGAAAACGGGTCCTCTGAACAAAGTATCCCTCAATTTTCTGAGTTACCGCGATGCACATTTTGAAAGTTTTTCAAAAATGTAATTTCGTAACATTTTATTGCACTTTTCGTGTTCTTATTTTGACATTTTCAAACCTTCAATCAGCTATCATGAATTCAATATAGAAATAGTATAAACTTTAATACATTATTTCCACCCTCGAGATGTTTCTTGACGAAAGACAGACGTAAAAGCTTCGGCTAAAAATCGATAACGTGAAGATAATAGCGGCTAGAGCGGTTATGCATCGCGAAACATGTGCTCAAAAGATGCGTGCGTCAGACGTAACGGCTTAATGAGAATTGTGCAATGGAACTGTCACAAGCTGTTTGTCAGCTTTTAAGACGGTCAGCAGGAAGTACCTTCTTTGAAGTCATCTCAAACACCTTTTCTACCATGCGATATTGGCATACTTTTTTTTACAAGTGTTTCTGCAGTACTCCAAATAAAACTTTAAAAATAGATTGTTGGAACCGAAATTTTGCAATATAATAGAACAGTTGTCGGTAATTGTGACACCTCGGGGTAAATGTGACACTTAAATAACTTTTTTATTTTTGATAAATACAATTCTTTTGTTCACTTATCACAATTACCCTCATTATTTATATTTTTGAAATAATTTTGTTATTTGTTTCTCATCGAACAACTAAAAAATAATTGTTTTAATTGAAGAAGATTGAAAAAAAAACTTTTTTAACTGTTTGTTAATTGGGGAAGGCGAAAGGAGAGTTAAAGTAACTGAATGATAAAGAAGTATTGACATTTATTCGTCGACGATCCTGACTTTCAAACAGAATTATGTATAACTTTATCAGAGTTTGACCTCATTCGTCAAGAAATATTGTTTCAAAAAATTTGATATAATTCCGCGTCAAGCTAGAGGGAAGAAGAAAAGCGGTCTAGTCCGCTGTCATGTGTCAATTAATTGTCGAATCATAGGATTCTCGAGGAAAAGAAAAAAAAGTTAAATTTCTATGTTCATCGCTCTAATGAGCGACGTAGCGGATGAAATTTATTCTGATTTCATGCAAATGGTTCGCGCACATTTTTATTGAATTGAGCGGAAATTTGCATCAAGTTTATGTAAGTGCTTATATCTTTCCAAAAAAGTGCCCGCGATTTACCCAAACTTCATGCAAATGCCTCCAGAAGACCTCTGATCATAAATTTAAATACTATTTTGTTGTTACCTCGGCGCGTAGAGTTCAAACGAAACGTCGGGCAAACCGATTTCTCTTATAACAAAAGTTAATAACTTTAATTAAATTTTCTTCAGTTACGACAAAAAATTTTAATAAATCCGTACAAAGTTAAAAAAAAAAAAAAAAAAAAAAAAAAAAAAAAAAAAGAAAAAAGATGGAAGACCAAAAGATTGTTTCAATTTAGTTATCAGGGAGGTAAAAATTTAGTTAATCTCTCGCAGACCATTCGATCAGGATGTATTGAATTGGAAACAAAATAATTGAATCAAGTTGACTTCTTCTCCATTTTTTTGCAGTCATCCGAAATCGAAACCTGACTCGTCCGTTGTCACGCTGTAACGTATGTTGTGTTTCTTTTTTTTTTCCAGGTGCGTCGTTATGGTTTTTTGGCAAAGTTGGATTGTTCGGCTGCGACACACCACTGCTGGACATGTTTCTTTTCTCCGCACTGATCAGCGCTGTTGATCCTGTCGCAGTTCTGGCTGTGTTTGAAGAGATCCACGTTAACGAAATTCTGTACATAGTTGTTTTTGGTGAAAGCTTGTTGAACGATGCCGTGACAGTGGTGCGTACAATTTTCAATCTTTCAAGCGCTAACAAAATTCTGCTCCAATGAACAAAAAGAATTGTAAATGTTTCAAAGAAGAATTAACAAATTGAAACAAAAAAGAATAAACAATAAAAAAAAAAGGAAAAAAAGACCAGACAGAAGTTGAAAATCGGTTTCCCATTCTGTTGTTTCCAACTCGTTTTTTCTTTTACCAGTTAACGAACCGCAACTCGTTTATCAATCATTTCGTCCTGCGAAAGAAGCTCTAAAAGTAGCCCGCTAATGTTCGGCGCCAGATTGGCCTCAGACTAATGACCTTTTTCCGTCGCGGCCAGCAAAAAAGGACTACAAACATGTTATTTCTGTCGCAGGTGCTGTACCACATGTTCGAGACGTACAGCGAGATGGGCACGTCGAGGATCACCTACACGGAGATCCTGTCCGGTTTTGCCTCCTTCATTGTAGTGGCGATCGGTGGCACCGTCATCGGCGTCGTCTGGGGCTTCGCCACCGGTTTCGTAACCCGGTTCACGTACCAGGTTCGAGTCATCGAGCCGATCTTCATCTTTGTGATGGCATACCTGGCCTACCTCAATGCCGAAATTTTTCACATGTCCGGCATCCTAGCGTAAGAACTTATTGAGCGAAAATTTCTAGTTTTCTTAAAAGCTTGAATTACAAATTTATATCTCGCCACATTTATAGGATATATAAATCATATAAATAATAAAAATGTATAAATCTATAATCATTTGCAACGAAAATTTTTAATTGATGAGATTTTAATGTGGCATATATATACCCCATAGATGTAGCCAGATTTGTCATTTATGGAGACACGACCCTGGCGGAGAGAGAATTCTTTCTACTAACGTATGACGACTTATCGATTTCAGAATTACATTTTGTGGCATCACAATGAAGAATTACGTCGAGGCGAATATATCGCACAAGTCTCACACGACAGTCAAGTACACGATGAAAATGTTATCGAGCAGCTCGGAGACTATTATATTCATGTTCCTGGGGGTGGCAACGGTAAACAACCATCACGTTTGGAACACTTGGTTCGTGCTAATGACGATAGTCTTCTGTTCGGTGTACAGGATCGTCGGTGAGTGGAGGGCTCCGAGTGCACTTTAGGGTTCGCAGCCGATCGATACCACGTTCGGCTGCTCCTTTGAACGACCGATCGATAACCGAGCGCCCATGTTTTGCAGGTGTTATATTGCTGTCCGTCATCGCTAACCAGTTCCGGTTGCATAAGCTGGACAAGGTCGAGAAATTCGTTATGTCCTATGGCGGCCTGAGAGGGGCCGTTGCCTTTGCTCTCGTGCTCCTTATCGACCCGCGACACGTGCCCTTGCAACCCATGTTCGTTACCACGACTATCGCTGTTATTTACTTCACCGTTTTTATTCAGGTCAGGACGATAAAGCGGAGTTTGTTAGATTACGAGACCAAAAAAGAAAACATTTTTTTGTTTCTCTAACCAGTTTATAACAGTTTATTTATGCTTTATAAATTATGTTCTTTCAGGGTATCACTATTAAACCTCTAGTTAGAATTTTAAACGTGAAGCGTGCCGAGAAGAAGAAACCAACTATGAACGAAAGGATTCATGAGAGGGTAAATCAAGCGGCTCATTTTCCAGATGGTCCGGCTCTCGAACAGCCCTGCCAATTAATTTTTCTATTTTCCAGATCATGGATCATGTCATGGCTGGTATTGAGGACATTGTGGGCAAACACGGCAACTACCATGTTAGAGATAAGTAAGTCATTTTTTTTATTTATCCTGTTCCTGTGATTTGTCTTTTCGTTTACTTTGTAATGAGTTTCTATGTTGACTTTTCCGTAGGTTCAAGCGGTTTGACAACAAATTCATCAGGCCGTATTTGGTGCGCAACCACTGCGGTGCCGAGCCAAAGATCTTAGAGACGTACTCGAAGCTCGCGATGAAAGACGCACTGGACTACATCAGGCGCAACGCCTCGACCATAGGCAACATCAGCGGCACGGAGAGCATGTCTGCCATTTTTAGAAATTACAGCAACGCTGGACAGTTGAACGCCAGGTAGGCGCTATTTTTACAACCGTCGGACTAAAATTGTAACGATCAGAGAAAAGTGGTTCATAATCATTCCCAGACGTCTAGCATTTATGTCGCATAGTTCTTTTTATATGGGTTCGTTTCAACGGTCAGTTCGATAAACGTTTTCTTTTTTTTTTTTTTTGTAGCCCAAGTTGCAGCCAATTGGAAGCGGGTTGGAACATCGACATGCAGGAGCTTGAGTACAATCCCTCGAGAAAGGACATGACGGAGGCGAGGATCCACCACCTGCTCGCCGAGGAACTCTGCAAGCCCTACAAAAGAGTAAGACGATCCCACGTCCGAAATAATGTAAAAGCGAGTAAGTAAAATCGTTTGATTTTTGTTGTTATATTTTTGTAGCACCGGCGGCTGAGTTACAGTCGGCACGCGGTGAACGACAGAGATTTGTCAACACAAGTCAATTACAAAATGCACATGAACATAAGACGAATGGTGGGAGAGCACAAGCACAGGCACAAGCGCAGCAAGAAGATGCTCAAAGACGGCAAACAGAACCACGTGAGCTTCCCGGAGTTTCAGCAGAATGGATCCAGCAAAATGTTTTCCCAAGGTGAATCCCAATGCTTAATCAGGCCAAAGTTAAAATAATTGGGTGTGATCTTTTGGCGGTTGTTCGTTCCTTAGTTAGAGGATGCATCTGCCTAAATTACGGTTAAACTAACCGGTGGAAAAAGCGCTTATGATTTTTAAATTTTAAATCTCATTAGAAATCATAAAGAGGGACTTCATTTCATTAATTCCATTCATATTTATAATTAACAATCGCAACTGTAACTCCACGTTTCATGATTTCAGATTACATCAATGACGTATTGTACGAAAATGAAAACGGCGACGGCTCGCCGAAGCCTTCAAAGGATGATTGGGATTCAGCTATAACGTTCACTGCTCGTACATCTGGTACGTCCCGCTCTTTAATCTCGACCAACGCATCAGCGATTTTGTAAACAGCCGATTTAATGCAACCTACTTAATTCGCCGATAAATAGACCCTATATTAGTTCGAGTGTCTGGTTTCAAGGAAACCTCGCCAGAAATTGGATACTGAGGTGTGAATAAGTTTTCCGGTCTCGCTTTATCAGATCGTCAGGACGACCAGGTTTTGCTCGCAATTGCGAGTCAAAGACTGTATCCCAGTGCTTGGTATTAGAGTGGCATGCCATGCGAGAGTTTGTTAGGGAAAAAAGAAATCAATAACTGTGCTTTGTGGAGCGTATGGTATTTACAGTGCCAAATATTTCAAGAGCAATCGATAACAACTTATCCACTACTCCAGTATCCAATTTCAAGTTTATCAGTCCTCTGATATACACGCGAAACTTTTCCTTTTTTCGTTATATTTTTTTTTCTTTTTTGTCTTTGATATGTTCACTCCAATGAAGATCTATCTTTTTTAGACTCCTCGATCACTCCTGGCGACCACTCTGGCGACGCGGATAATTTGTCACCTGACTCTAGAACCGACGACGGCAAATTCTCAAGGTTTGGCTCCGATAGCAGTGATCGTCGCAGAGATGAAGGTTTGACGCAATCTCATGAAATACTAATATGATGTTGTTTCTTTTATTTTTCCAATTTTGTTTAAATTCGAAAAAGAGATTTTTCAAAGTGCCACTTCTTATTTTTAGGAGAGAATTATAGAGTCACAACTCCCACAGCGACAGAAACAGTACTGCCTTGGAAGCGGGAAGATGACTACGATTCAGCGAATCCGGTCAAGCAAAATGAATTTCCCGCTTGGTGTTCGAATAAAGAATACCTCGCCTACAGTTCACCCTCCGCCACCTTTTTAGGTATTTTTGTACATCATCGCGTGACTCGGTGTTACTTCCTTTCCTTCTTCTTTCTTTCTTTTTCTTTTTTTTTTTTCGTTCAATAACTGAATGAGTTGTAATCTTGATGTTATAATGTTAACTCATGAGCATTTTTGATCTTTTAATTTCGATTTTCGTTCACGTTTATTGCCCGGATCCCGAAAATGTAATCAATACATGGAAGAAGGTTGACTTTTCAAATCCTTGACAGACTTCTAAAGATCGTCAGATTAATTTTCCACTCGTTCGTTATCTCTTTATTTTTTCATTTTATCCTTTTTTAAATTGAATGATTACGATTGAAAATCTAATCAAAGTCCTATTAATTAAACGGTGTGTTAAATTATGATCTTCGGAGGTGTGTCAAGAAGTGCATGCTTGAATGGTCAGGGTTCTTCGATTGGGATTGCTCAGTTCATGTTCATTTTCTAAGGTGGGATCGAGCAACCAAAGGTGCAATCTGTAATAGGGCTATTCAGGCGCGAGAGCGTTGGCATCGCGGCATCATCGGACGTCGACGAGGCTGACGAGTACTCGTCGACAATTCTCGACCAGAGCCACTCGCCCTCAAGAAATACAGGTGACGCGAGCTTACCTGCTTTGAAGGCATGTAGATCTCGTTTTATTCTCATTATAATTTTGATCTCTCATTGTTATTTTTATTTTAATAGGTCTACGCTTACTTGGACGCACCACAATGACCGGTTATCAACCGTTTTGTCAGCATACGTTGTGGCAACTTGTCTCAAATCAAAATGTTGAATCTAAAAGAAACGAAAAAGAAATTCTTAATTAAAAAAAAAAGAAACAGATGATATAAAAGTTATGAAGCTTTGATTATTTGTCAACGCAATAGTTGTATTTCTTTTTTCGTCTTATCAATTTTCGTTCAGCTTTGATTGGAGACAACTCGAGAGATGGATTAGCAGTTCGTTCAAGCATTCGTATTAATATTTTTTGTTGAATTCACTCGATATATGCTTTTTTAATTAAATTATTTGAATGCTGACTTGTCGGTGCATAAAAAAAGCTCTTACATTGGCAGTGGGAAAAATAAAAAGTCATAATTGGTTAAGCACGTGATGCATGTGTCATCGAATTTTGTAGAGATCGCATTAGACATGTGTCAAAAGTTATGAAAATTGATGAATTCTTCTAGCTGTTATCCGCTTATTAATCTGTTAACGTTTCGTATTTTTGCTTTTTGCATTCAACATGTTTCCGTTGATTAAATTTTCCTTGAATAAAAGTAACGTCACAGTAATGTTTTTATACAATTTTTATGAACTGTCGACGTTAATGGATTAATAAAATATTAGTAGATGCAAATTTAGTTTTTTAGTTTAGTTCGTACATTTCAACCGCTGTGTGGGCTTTTTCTTTCAAATTTAAAATTTCAAAAATTTGATCTAAAAGTCACAATATAGATCAAAATAATGATAAAAAATAGTACTTTCTTGTTATGTATAGTTTTTGTTCTTTTTTTGGGCATATTTTTTTGCAAAATTTAGGGCATATATTTTTATAATTTACAAAATTCGAATTGACACGATTTGAATGCAGAAATTATACGATCGCATTATCGAATCTCAAATAACAAAGCGGTTACAATATCCCCTTTCGTACAAAAAAAAATCTGATTTACCTAACACCCATAATATTCGCGATAACCGCATTGGAGCGCAACAAGAGAAAATCAAACTTGTAGCTTGCAAAACAAAAGCATTTTCATATTCATAAATACAGGCTTTCTCGTATCGGTCGGAGGACAAATTAATTATCTCCCAGGGAAATAATGAGCCGGCTGATATCAAAAACTGGAGTCTCACAATGCAACCCTTTCAATATCTGTCCATAATTAACAATAAATAAACATGAGAAATAATAATTTAATGCCTCGGTGGGCGGTACATTGTTTGGTCAGAAACACAAGAGGGTTAATTAATAATTATGCCTGAAATTTCCATTCAAGTTTAGAACTACTATCATTTTGATTGCCGATGCGAAAAACAAATTTTAAACAATTTAACATTTTATAAGATATTTTTTTTCTAATGAAATTGTTAAGTATTAAGAAAATCAAAAATGTAAGAACTAATGCAAGTGTTAGATCGCAAACTAGATAGATGACAGCATGTCTCGAACCGACCGACTAATCTGATCTTTCGATTTTCTCAGAATGCAACCGAGCAATCACAAGAAGACGAGGCTCGATGATGGAATTAGGAGCCACCGAATCTCCGGAAAAAAAACCGCAGACCGCATCGCGTTCGCTGCCTGAGTGCTGGAACCCGCAAAAATTGCGCTTCGCGAGTTTTCCTTACTCAGAAAGAGAGCCGGTGAGCCTGTCTACAGCCCTTATCTCGTCTTCGTCCAATTCATCGGTAGACTTTGAAGACGAGGATGCTTGACCGAAGCTTGAGGAGTCGCTGTCCTTTGAGCACTACAGGCCCAGGTTGAGCCGGCGCAACTCGATCTGGGACCTGTTGTTGCGCAGGCCCAGTGCTCCCGTCTAAAAAAAAATCAAGAGGATCTTTATTTTTTCATCGCCTGGATGAAAGTAAACTTAGCCAAATGATGCGACAAACATTGTAACTTCTTAATTTAGTTTTTAAGTACTATCTAAAACGATATATCAGTATTTTTAGCCGCGATTTTGTTCCATTTTGGATCAAATTGGAGCTTGCGATTTTTGTTCACGACTAATCGCTGAAATCTCAAAAAAAACGTTGTACATTTGTAATCCACAGGGAAACGATCAAGTTGATTATTGTTCCGTCTTTGAGAGGAATGAAAAATTTTAGCGAACGGAAATTTGCACGACTTTACAAATGTCGACAGTTCTTTCTTTTTTTTTTTTTTTGTTTTTGAAGCCGAGGCGAATTTTATTAAGTATTACTACGATTACTCGTTAGATCGTTGTGGTTCTTATAGTCAAGCTGCATTTGCAGGTACAAGGCAGCACTGTTCAAAGGAAAACAATTAATCAGTTCCTTTTCGCAGCATAAATGACATGGTGCGATTAACAAAATATTTTCTTTCGCTTTATATTTTATTTTTTGTTTGCTTTTTTTCAGTGACAAGCGAATCTAGATTTTATGTAGAGCATAAATATTTTGAGAACGGATCTTTTTCTTGTTTCTCAGTGAGATCTTTTTACATTTTAAAAGTTAAGATATTTTTATTATTTTTTTTTTTTTGACATGAATTTTATGTTGTGATCAATGTTGTCAATTAGGGTATGTACCTTTTTAACACAATACATTTTTATGAGGAATCTTCATTCAAGTAGTTAAAAAAGCGTAATTTAATTGAGAACGAATTCCGAGCTTGATTCAATGTAATTGAATCGTGTGAAACTAATAAAACGGACAGAATAATGCATAAAACGTTTGTTGAATAATTCGTAAGATGGGTCAAAGTTTGAAACAATTTATTTTTAAACGCTTTATTTTCGTGCATCAAATGAATTTTTTGGGTGACGATTTTTATTAACTATTTTTCAAGCTATTACTGAAAACGCAACTGTAATAAAATTGTAAAAATAAAACCACTTGTATATAATTTGCACAAATGACGATTTTTCGCAACAATACTTGAATCCAAATTTGCAGTTGTACGTCGTCTATAAAATGATGAAAACAAAGTGTATGAGTGCGTGCGAACGAAAAAAAGTCACGAAGACACAGATAAAGTGTTGAAAAGCTCTCATCTCCCGTTATTGGTCTGTGCAAAAAAAAAAAAAAAAATAAAAAAACATTTTGATTAAACTAGAATATATTGGAAAAATAAAAAAAAGTACTGTAGTGCGTGCAGCATGTACTGTAAACTGTAATTTGTACATCTGAAACAACTACGTTGAACGACATCTCAAATGGATGAAGTTACAAAAATTTTTAATTAAGAAAAGGATACAACTGATAGAAAATATACCTTTCAGACAAACAA
The DNA here is from genome assembly GCA_030522925.1 of Trissolcus japonicus. Taxonomy (NCBI): domain Eukaryota; kingdom Metazoa; phylum Arthropoda; class Insecta; order Hymenoptera; family Scelionidae; genus Trissolcus; species Trissolcus japonicus. The sequence continues at coordinate 92,563 of JAPYZS010000120.1, read as the reverse complement.
ATTGAATGTTTGGCACTTGTTGAAAAGATAAAAAATTATTTCAAAGTTCACAGTTTTTGTCAGAAATTGATTAGTCAGAAGTTAGTTGTGTCGTTTTGGTAAAATGGTACTAAAAAAACCAAAAAATTCACCAAGAGCTTTTGTTCCAAAAATGTAAATCAAAAGGTTGCAACTTTTTTTTGGTTAAACGAAATCGACCAGAATATGCTGATCGGGGTTGTGAAGAATTTATATTGGTTTACATTTTTCAAACAGGAGAGCAATTTTATATATGAAAAGAGAAAATAGTAACAAGTAAATTAAGAAAAAACAATGATAAACTCTAGTTAGACAATTATTCATTTGTAAACGTTCGACTTAGCGCAGTCTTAATGTACAGACAATCGCCATCAATCCTGAACATTTTCATTACAAGAGTACAAACATTTTATAAACCATATTTTTAGATGACACAGAGTGATGAATCTGAGTTGAATGAGAATAGTGGTGGATTTGAATACAAGCGAAAATTAATTGTAAAACAATCGTCGATTCGTCATTCAATTTGTTTTTACATTTTAATCGTGCCCCAAATTTTTTGCCTCGCAATTCGAGTTACATTTTCTCATCGTCGCTAAAAAAAAAACAATTTGTTTTGAGACATTCCATTTTATAATAAATGTACGTTTAGAAAAGTGTCCTTTGAAAAAAAAATGATTTCCAAATTTCACCTCAACTATCGATAAATCAACGAAAAACTTGAATTAAGGCACTGAATTCGAGGAATGGGAGTTTTTCTATCGCGTAACTTGGTTTTACAAACTAAAAAAAAAAATGCTAGCGGGAGTCGCGGCGTCCTGATCGTACCTTAAAAAATTGTAACTGGCGAACTGCTTGTTTGGGCGCTACGCTTCTATAAAAATTTTAGCAAAGAGCACAATATTTTTCCGAGCACTATACAAGGAAATCTCAACCACTCGCCTTCGTTGTACATAAAACATTGCGACGCGCGACGAGCGAACAATGCAACAAGGGGTTGTAAGGCACAAAGTGCAAAAATTAACAAAACAGAAGACAAGGAGAAATTAGTTTTATGCTTTAGCTTCATACTTATAAAAAGAAAATGAGGAAAACCAAAAAAAAAAAAGGAAAGAAAGACAAACCAAAGACGCAGGGAAAGATTTATGTGTGCATGTATGGTACATATACAACATAATGCATATGTGGCATACATATGGCATATATGCAACATATCTGTTTCTTTGTCTGGGAAAGAACAATGCATTAGATAATAATTAACGCGAGTAACTGGTGACATGTGTTTGTCACGTAGACTTCGCAGCGATTTTAGAATCTTCGTTCGAAATAACTCTAATCCCTTTCGAGTAAATCAAAATAATTGCAGACGCTCATTTTCTTAGACCTTTTTGTTTCCAGTTCTGAGATGTGTGTTTTTGCGAGGGGTCAAATTTTTTGGGAAATAAATTTTCAGCAAATATTTTCCTCTGTAATCCACTGCAAACGATTTGGTGGATTTTGGTGTACTTGTTGAAAATTTATCTTCTTCATGAAAACCAAAAGACACTGCAAAAGAGAGGAGTCAATGACACATTTTCGTGTCGTCTCATGTAAACGAATAAACGATTGTTCCGTTTGGTCTTGAACTTGTTACATGTTGAAGATTTTTAATCGCAGTTTTTTGAGGTGCCCGAATAAACGAATTGCTACACCCGTGTTCAAAAGTCCGTGAAAACCCTGAATGGTAAAAAATTGATTAGACATATTTAGAAAATCTGATAGAGAAATGTCTTAAGTATACGTTTTATTTCCTAATTGCCTGAAAATTATTTCGGATAGTGGTTTTTTTTTTTCAAATTGATTTTGGATTTTTAAGACAATTTTAGCGCAGTGGATAAGTTAATGGATTATTATCTCAGGGGACATGGGTTCGATACCCGGTTGTTGAAACTTTTTTTTACAGCAAAATATTTTAGGAATCAAGACATGTTATTAAGAAATTTCTTTGACACAATTGTTAATAATTTCAAACCAATTTTTAAAATTAGGAATTTATAGGCGTTTTAAACATGGGTGTTCTATTTAATCGCTGAGACTTGTATTTTCGTTGTCCAGGAAATTTATTTTTCATTCAAGACTTATCTGTGAGATTCGCTTTTAAAATGTTTTTCCTGGACAATTGGTTTTGTATTTCCCATTGAAAAATGTGGAATTTTTCATGGGAATTGAAAGATACATTTGTATGCAATTTGAGTGACAATTGATATTGCTTCTCAAAATCAGGCAAACAATGAGAAAAGCATTTAAACAAATAGAAAATTAAAATTTTGTTATTGTTCGATGGAAAGCGAGAAAATGTTTTGGAAGATATAACGTTTTTGCATGCAAATGTTGACAGCTTGAAATATACAAAAGTTCCCAGATGATGAATTATAGATTTCTTTTAGAAATCATCATAGTTATGGATCTGTGCGAAAATTTATGCTTCGTTGAGAAACAAAAAGAAACAAAAATCGATATGTATTTTTGTGTAATCTTTCATTAATCGATACTGAAAAAATTATTCTGTACGACAAAATTACACATAAAAAAATCGAAATGCGGGCAAGATTGTCGATTCTGTCTTCGAATTAATAAAATGTATTTTTTTAAACATGGATGCAACTCTTTTTATTCACCCTTATATTTTTATATCCTCAAATAAATTTGTTGCCAACAAAAATTTCTCATTCAAGAATGCAGAATGTTTTTGTTTATTTGTCTCATATGAAAACTCAAGGTTTGACCTTGAGGTGTCTTAATTAACATTTCCTCATTTTTCTTATGTTTTATTTACTTTTCCTTTTGTCCTCAATTCCAAAGTTGTATATGAAATTGCTTCATAATTTAATTTGTTTACTAATTTGTTTTACTAACCTAAAAAAACAAACGACGACAATTTTCCTAAAAAATTGATCGATTCATTGCTTGGATTAATAATTTAAATAAAAATAAAAAATTACCTTTGAAACCGTGTGATTTTGTTTTTTATTTTCGTCCCCGTGAGATCGTGAAGCGCGCCTTTCCAACGTCGCGATCGACTCAGTTTGACTTGGTTTGACTTACGTTGTCACAGACCGTTGTCTACTGCTATCAAACATGGAACCGATTGCACATCTCATCAAAGTTTCCGTTCCGAATTATCTGGCAAATTTGCCGATCCCAGACTCGTTCACCGGCTGGTTTCGTCTCGGTAGTAAGTATTATTGTTGCTTCTTTTCCACCGACAACCTAACCTCCAACCGACCTGCGTTTCTCCTTGAAATTCCAGAACCAAGTGCCAACGTCCTATCTCCATGTCTATGATGAACGAGAAAAAAAAAACAGTTCTGTGATGTTGACGTGTCTGAAAATTTGCAGTTCGTGACTGGATCTCGCTGATTCCGCCCACGGCCCTGGCCGTTGGCCTGGGTTACACGTCCTACCTGGCGTTTTGTCCGCACGGGAGGCCCAAGGTAAACAAAACGAAACTTTTGCGATTTTGCGCAATCATGCTCAATCACCAAATATTCTTTTCGCCTTTATAATCAACAAAACGTTTGCATCATTTAAAGTCCAGTTGAACTATAATTTTGAAATTTCAATTTTGGTTTGTAATTGCCTGTTTGTTGAAAGTTCCATCGCGAAGGTTTCGCAATCGTAATGCGCGCGATATGAGGTCATAAAAAAATTATAACTCAATTATGTAACGATGTTCTTAGACGTTCTCAAAAATAAAAAATAAAATACATCTGTTCAAGGAACTTGATTCAATTTAAATGTTCAGCTTTAGCATCTTTTATTTTGTTCGAGGTCTTGAAAAAGTTTACAAACTTCCTCGTCTTAATTATCTCCTTGAAATATTTCCGTGCTTATTAGCCGCAGTCTGTTTGCCTTTGAAGTGTTTCGATAGTTAATCATTTGTTTGTTTCAAATTTAGCCATGCGGAATGGTCAATCCAAATATCAAGAAGGATTCATCCAAAGTAGTGGATTCAGTCGATATTGAGGATATCGGCGACAAAGCTGTGTTTTGTAGATGTTGGAGAAGCAACAATGTAAGCAAAAAATTTTAATTTAACATTTTAATTAAACTGAAACCAATCTGAATGATAAAATTTTCAAATTCAAAACATTTGTTTTGAAAGAATCAAATAAACAATAAAATGGTTTTTGATTTTCAGTGGCCTTACTGTGACGGTGCTCATGGTACCCATAACAAGTGTACAAACGACAACGTGGGTCCGTTGGTCATCGAGCGAAAGAAGAAATGAATTTAAGATCGAATTTGAAACACCAATCCAAGTGCATTTGCAAAACAGTTTCAGTGTTTACGGTTGGTCCCAAGGTTAGCTAGTTTCCACACCTTTAGCCAGGAATTTGTCGGCTGTGTGATTTTTTTTTTCGACACAGTCGACAACCGACAGTTTCTGTACAATAATGCATTATTTTCTAAAAATAAAATGAAAAGTCGTTTACATGGTTTTCTGTACAAAATAATCATGAGTCAACTTTATTCAATCTCGGGGCGTACACGCTCAGTAGACTTAAACGTAAGACTAAAGTCATCCGCGAGTTTCAACAGTGCTTAAACTAACAACAAACTTGAACTTTGCTTTCAACCTGCTTATGACCAGCTTTGTTTTCTATCTTTTGTTTTATTTATTTAAAAGCTGTTTAAATTAAACTTCAATCTCTTAGGTTAGTCGCAAGTTTTACAAATAAATAGGCGTTATTTTTGTAATACTGTCCGTGTATCAGAACCTAGTTTGTAATTCGTCCCAAAAAGATGGCCCTGTTTTGCTTTGAGTACTTCCAAACTTGCACAAGTTTTTCTTTGTATTTTCGCTTACCGCAGCGTTTTTATAACTGCAACAATAAACAAAAAGTAAAGCGGTTATTAATCACAAATTGATTTACACTCAGCCTGAAAATGTTCAACTCACTTCGAAGCGTGGAAAGTCAGTAGTTGCATCAAACTCCATTTCGTTGACCAGCAGTTCGCGATTACCATATCTGTGTCTGTAATAAAAGTTTATATCTCATTATATTAGATCTGGTTAAATTTGTTTTGTCAAATTTTTGTTTCTTTTGTTTTGATTTGTTTTTTTTGTGGACTTTTTTGTTGTGTAAATTTTTGTACTCACTCCAGGTAACGTCGCCATAAAACAAGTCCGAAATAAGTTATGACTACAGTGAAGGCGAAACACATAGCAGCCATCAAGGCGATGTAACCAGAAGACATTCTTTTATAATTTGTCACAACTTTCATGGGAATGGGAGTAGAGGTATTGGTACCTTCTGTGGTACTATTGGACTCAATTGTCACGATGGGTTTTTCTGTTGAATTTGTAGTTGTAGTTTCAGTTGTAGTTGAAGATTTAGTTGTAGTTGAAGTTGGAGTTGAAGGTGAACTTATAATTGTATTTAAAGGTGAAGTTGAAGTTTCACTTGCATTTGCAGGAGTAGTTAAAGTTGAAGCTGGAGTTACAGGTGTGGTAGAAGTTGAAGCTTGAGTTGCAGGTGTAGTTGAAGTTGAAACTTCAGAAACAGTTGAGGTTACTATCACATCACTCGTAATTGACACTGTTAAAACCAAATGTCAATTACAACACGCTGTTTGATAAATAATTTGAAAATGATACAATCAATTTAGTTTATTGACTCTCTCTAAAAACTCTTTTCAGTAAAGATAAAATAACTGATTAAATGATGATAAGGAAAAAGCTGATTCCGAATAGATTATCTCCGTTCAGATACGATAAAAGATATCACAAACCTGGTGTTGTCGAATTAGTAGTGAGACTAGTCTCTTCCGAGATCTTTTCTGGCACTTTTGTTGTCGTTGTAACACTATCCTCGGTAGATTTTTGAGTTGACGTTACTTTGTCACTTGGAACGGTACTGACCACTTTGACCTCCGCCTCATTTGTCTCAGCTATTAAAAAATATAATTTACATCCAAATAATGTTTTAATTATAATTTTATAATAATTGTTTCATTTTTTAAATATAACTATTGTAATTTTATTATTTTTATTTGACAATCGTTTATTTCTTATTTGTTTCTTTCATTCTTAATGAAGCCATTCAATTTACTTTTTTGGTCTGTAGTTTGAACTGAGCTGGAACTTTTGTCGATTTTTGAACCATTATTCATATCCTCGGCTTCGGTTGTATGGTTCTTAATGGGACCATTTGATTCATCAACTTTCGTCGCGTTTCCTTTAGATTCTAAAGTCGCGACTAAAGTTTTGTCGGTAGAAGTTTGAGTTGATTCGCAACTAATTTGATTCGCTGCAAAGGAAATTAAGAAGACCAGTTAAAAAACTGATAACAAAAGAATTAAGAAAAGAAAAAAAAAATCACAACTTGTCATTTAAAGTTCGTGTTTGGAATAAATTATCCATGATTCATTGGCTTTGACACCTATCAGAGCTGCTCAAATATTAATAACAATATTTAAGTGTCGATTATTTTAAACACACATTAGCACGTTCTTTTCTTTTATCGCCTCAAAAAATTGATACGTTTTTTTTTTGCATGTAGATATTTATATACTTATTTTTGATATTTCAAATGAACTAAATCACAATTTTATATGTAATTAGACTTAAATATGATTAATGATTAATGAAAGTCATATTATCATAGTTTAATTCTAAATTTTGATTCACTTTTTGAAAAGTTTGATTAACTGACGGCAAAAAATGAATTTTATATAAAAATGGGAACATAAAATGTTTTTCATGTATTTCAAAATATTAATTTAATTCAATTAGCTCACCCGACAACGCTAATAACAATATCAAAAACAAGCCAGTCCTGGGAACCATTGCTCTTGATAACAAACAAACAAGTCCGAGTGGATCCTGGCGTAAACTGTAACCGAAAACACAGGTAGATATACAGCCGCGTCGTTTTCCACTAGCAGACTGAAGTCGCTGACTATCATTCGTCGTACTGAAATTTTGATAAGAAAATCTGATCTTATCGAATTCAAGGCATCGTTCGTAAATGAAGCACAAAAATGTCCAAAGATAGCACATTCAAATAATTTTTCTCAGATAAATGAGGCCCGTTTCATGTTTTGAATTACAATTTTGTGCTCGTCTCGTATTGAAGTAAAACATTTTTCATGAATCGACACAATTTTTTGCTCGTTCTCGGGGAAAATATGAAATTATGCCAGGTAATACGAAGTCAACAATTACAGGAATAAGAAATAAAATTAATTTGAAAAAGATAAATGAATTTTTTTTTTCGTACAAGAAATCCAAGATGCAAATTGGTCACATTTGAGTGATGAAAAACCGAGAAATAATTAGATCAGTTTTTTTTTTCATTAACTTTTGCTGATATTTTGAGCAAAGTGAAGAGAAAAAGAAGGTAAAACCAAAACGCAAATAAAAATGCTTGATGGATTGTGTGAACAATTGATTAAGACAAACAATTAATTAAAAAGAATATAACATCTTATCTTCGCAAAAATTGTGACAACTTTTTTATTTGTGAGAGATATTCTCGCAGGAATACCTATAACAAATTGAATAACTTTTTCCCGGCTATTTTTATGACCCATCAGTGTAAGTTTCACGTCACAGAAACCTTTCAAGCATTTACATCACGTATTCTCCGGATCGATGACATATGATTGCGTCTCACTTGTATCTGCAAAAATAACATTTGTTAACAATTGCTGTCCCAAATTAACATCAATCGTTCTTAAGCTTCATCAATTAAAAGTTGTCAACCTGATTTGCAACCAAAAATATACTTGATCAAACAAAAACCGTCAAAAACGTCAGTCTTTTTATCTTCATTTGAATTCGAGTATAATTTTTTCAAACCACAAGTTGATCAAATGTTTTAGTTTACGCAAAAAGAGAAAAAAAAAATTGCAACGACACTTTTACGCAACTTCTTCTGAAAGACATTTAAAAAAATCTCAAAAAATGATTAATCATTTACTTTTGAACGTCATCTGGTAATTATATTTTCATACTTATTTTTATGTTGCACTCTATTTACCTTTAAAATTTTTTGTAATCCTTAAAATGTTGACCTTGATAGATGTAAGATCAACACGTTCGTAATGTTTTTGAACACTGTTGTTTTAACTTCGCGAGTCCTCTTATTTAATCCAGAAATAAAATCGTCGAGTTTTGAAACTTTGACGAATACCAAACAGCGCGAATTTAAACATGATACTGAAAAACGAATCGGCGACTTCGACGCGTGGCCGTGTTCTGGCAGCTGGGCTATTATTCGTTCAACGCGCACTGCTCAAAGACAATCGCATAAACGTGTTCGCTCGATTACGCTCGTCGTAGCGTGTTAATTTTATCCGTCAACTTACACTTTTTCTACAAACTTTTTTTCTCTCGACCCAAAAAACCTTTTTACCATATATTTTCCGCAAATTTATTCAAACGCACGTTAGTTTCAGAATTGGTAACCGAAGGTGATATATACAACTCGGTGATGTGCATTCAGCTTAAAAAATAATTTTATTTCGGTTAAAAAATTTGTTCAACTTAAAATTGTGTAACGAAAACAACATTATATCATCGCTTGTCGATGAATATTTTTTTACGTCGCCGTAACCGCGACGGACAAATTAATTTTTATCTCATGATTTAACATTACAAATACGTGCAGTTCAAAGCGAAGAATTACAATAATTGTCAATTCATTTTCTCCTCACATTGTATAATAAGTTTTTAATCATTTAAACTTAGTCATTCGTTAAAAAAATTGGTCACAAAAAATTTTAAGAGCAAAAAATGAAATAAAACACGAAAAAGAAAGAAAACCGAATGAAAGATCAGTTAAATAACAATGAACTGGCATGATTCTGTACAATCTACTTTGTAAAACTGAAACGGTGTTTTTTAAGAGGAGATAATATGTTTTTTTTTTTTATCACAAACAAACGCACTGAACTATGACTAGCGTAAAGTGTAGTAACGATATTAAATGGCTGAGACGGGAATGGAATTTCTAGTGATTCTTGATTTAAAATCGACTTGTAAATGGCTCGACGAGAATATTGTAATTTATAACACTAATTTTACAATAGCTTGGCTATTTTAACATTTATTTCAACATTTATAATAGTTGATTTATCTTCAACGTCGTTAAATCGTTCCTCTCTTTGTCAACATCTAAAATTTCATTTTGTACTTTAACACTTCTTTTAATGACCCATACAATTTATTCTCGTCGATGTTCACCACAAAAAACATTGGGACAATGAGAAAGTGTTGCCATAAATATATTTCTTTTTACTTAAAGGCACGATCAATTCTTTGACAAATCGGCAGATCCCGAGCAAGAATGAAGTTTGATCATTCGGCGACGAAAACAAAAATTGCACAATGAATTAATCCAAGCGGATGTCTCAAAAAAGTAAACAATACCTCGATCGATAATTGCAACAGAATTAATCTTTCTTGATTGTTTCAATACTTATAAAATTTTATAAAAAATAAATCGATCAATATACTTTTAATGTAAAAATAAATAACTGTTAGAAAAAGATGCTTTTCCCTTACGCTTATAAATGTTTTGTCAAGAATTCTATCATCGATGTGCAATGCTAGACTTTCATTTCAGCTTTTTTCATCTCTATTTGAAAAAGTACATATTCTTTAATTTTTGTATTCAATGTCTGATTAGTTCGCTTTGTGAATTCATATGATTGTAAAAAAATATGTACTTTTATCTATGATTTAAATTAAATTATAATTTGCATTTTCAGTGACAGATAAATCCTCTTGTAATCCGTAAAGGAAGCGGGTGGTTTTGTTCGTCGAACAAAATGTGTCGATTGTGAAACTGTTCGCTGATGGGAACTGCGTTATTTGTTTCTCAGGTCGACCACAACTACAGGCGCTGACTCGTCTAATTTACAATGGTTTGCTTTCTGCAAGTAATAAAAAATTTGGTTTGTAACTAATGATTTTCTCTACAAGTGATATACAACAGATGTTAAGATTTGCGTGATGCTGTACTACCATAAATAACGGAGGCGAAGATGGATGAGGATGAAATCCAGTTTCTCTACAATTCGCTATGAAGTTTAATCCATAATCAGGAGTCAAGATGAAAAATCCTGTCCTACAATTCGAAATCATATTAATAAAAAATCCAAATTCTCGAAGTCATAATTAAACGATTGATTTGCTCCATTTTGGTAACTTACTCGTCATATTTTGGGGCACATACAATTGCTATTGCTTCAGCCATCATCAACTGATAGGCACAATGCGTGTGTAAATCCACACTTGACAGAAATGCCGTCTGAGTTGGATGTGTCTAGAATGAAACAATCAAGAATTGTAACAAAAAAAACTTGAACAAGCGAGAGAAACAGAAGTCGTAAGATTTGCGTTGTGCGTTGCAATTTTTTCAAATTCGGTTTCTCTGTGAAGTGTCTTGAAAATGAAGTTAAAACCAACATGAATCCATCCCAAAGTAATCAAATTGTGTGCGTCTTGATAGTCAAAAAAGTCCTCCTCGTTATGAGTGGCGCACGAGTCCGAAGTGCCCGTTTGTTTTGGGATTAGTAAGTGCGTCACGCGCAACCTGTTTCTCTCCAGTCGGCCGGCGAGGATGCCGCAGGTCTCCTTGTTGTTTGTCGTATTGCTGGACGACAGTTTCAAAAAATCTCGTATAAGTGCGTTTGGCAGAAGTACATCTCGCAGTTGGCCATCGTTGCTTTGCAAGTTTGGCTTTGTCGATCGATCGAACGCCGGTGTTTTTCTACAACGAAATTCAACTCGGTTAAACGTTTAGATCAAAACGGCCTCATTCATTGCGCGGTCTTGATCAAGACCAAAGGTCAAAGTTTAGTATGACAATTTAACGAAGAGAACAGAACAGTTTAATTTAATTTTTGATTGGCTATCATGAAATTTCAAAACTCATTACGTTCGACTGTCTTTAGATGATTGGCCTATGTTATTGACTGAAGGATAAGAGACCGGAATGTTCGTCACATGCATGGGTTTCGGAGCTTTTGAATCATCGAAGGGACTGCTGATTGCTGCTGCCTTTATAGCTGCTTTTGTTATGTTTGCAGCGGCATTTGCAGCCAGTCGGTTTTTCCTCTCCTCTTCTTCTTTAAGTCTGAAAATATATACAGTTATATAATAATATATATAAAATATATATAATATAATTTTAATTGTAATTAGTTATAATGAAATATATAATTTGTGAATTTCATCTGAACCTCAGATGCTCTTCCTTCAGTCTCTCAAAGTCGATTCTCTCTTTCTCTTTGATGTCTCTGATATATTTTGTATGTTCTATATCATATTGATTTTTTAATTGCTGTTTTAGTGCTTCTGTCTTTGGAAGCACGTCTTTCAACATCTGATAGTTTCGGGATTTATCTTTTGCAGGTGCATTATTGTACCCAGGATGCTTTTTTATCTTCTCCATAAATAATCTACAACAATAATGCATTTTTAACTAGAGAGTGAGTCATGCAAGGAAAAAGCCAAATTTTCGATTACAAAGATTAAAATTAAATTATCACTAACATTAAATTATTTTATATAAATTGAACTACATTAAATTATTGTTTGATATACTTTTCAAGGACGTTTGTTAAGTTGAACACAAAATTGTTTACACAATCAATTGATACTTACATTAAAAATTTCATGTAAAGAATGTAAGCCGTTTCCACACTCCCCTCCTCGAAATAAACGTCCGCTTGACGTATCATTTCCACCCCTGTACGGTAGTACCTGCACCAAATCAAAACGAAAATGTAAATCAACAATCACAATTGGTATATGAAAAAAAGTAAGGGCTCACAAAGTAATACGATTTGAACTGACAGATAATTCGTTTTAAGTTTAACTTCGATCTTGAATTATTATATAAGTAATGAAATTAACTACTGTGAAGTCAAATCAATAGATAAATTAATTCAACGCCACATCTCTATATCAAAACAAACAATTTTGTGTCACAGATGAGAAGCAATGGACAGTGAAGTGAACGTCAAACAGAAAAGATGAAGTCAAACCTTATTATGGGAGTTGTGGGATCAATATCAACATTCTCGCTCTGGCTCTTGAGCAATTTCAAACGTTTCTCCGGCTCGTACATGGCTAGCTCCTTGGACGAGTAATGCTTTTGTTTTGTGTTGTGTCGCTCCATCGACGTTTTTTTAGGTTACACACGTCTAACATCCGAGTGCACGTGTATTAATCGGGACCGCCTCTCCCGATCAGAAATTTACGCACAGATTACAACCCCGAGCCTAATTTTCTGTCATAGTGACCGATCTACAGTCGATGACAGCCCAATTTGACAGGATGATTCGTTCATATTCAACGGCGAACCTTAGCGATCAGCTGTTGAACGTCACAAATTGCGCGTAGCGTACTACTCGAGTTTGTTATATTGCTTTCTCATTTTATTTCATTGTCATTGAACAGAGAGAGAGAAATGCACAATAAAAATTCTTCCACCTTTTTGAAGTTTACAATTGATGGACAATTTTCCAATCAATGGGAACTTCAATTAGTGAAATCTGATTTTCATTATATTTTTGTTATTTTTGAAAGAATAAACTTGTTAGATTTTTTTGAATTTTGGTGGTAATTAACAACGACTTTTTTGTTATAACTATTTTTATTGTAAAAAAACATTATGATGTTTTATGATGTTTCCATAGCAGCTGCGGTCTCTTCGGTGTACTTTCCTTTGTCTTTACCAAGAGCTGCGAGACGTCCTTTGCTTCTTCTGTCGATGATCTTTTTGCGATCCTTGTCCATCTTCAATTTGACAATAACGGTCTGAAAAACAAACAAACATTTTAGAATTCTTATCTAGTTGTGGTTCTCTAAAGATGAAATTATATTTTTTTTTTTCGATTATATCAGTGCCAATTTGTCTTCATCGATAAAACCATGCCGACAATTGCGTCAAAACTTAAGAAAACCTTAAGCATGAATGCTCTCATCGACAATTTGTTTTATCTAAATGAATGGTTTGGTTCATCATGTAAAAATTAATAAAGAGAATTTTAAGTTTTTAGACGTTCGATAAATTAAATTAAATTACCTTTGATGGATCGATGCCGACGTAAACACTAGCTCCGTTGGTTTTTTCACGCTGGATTCTCTCGATATAGACCACGAACTTTTTACGGTACACTGTGACTACCTTGCCAACCTGCTGGCCTTTGTAGTGACCTCGGACTACCTACGAGCACAAAAAAATCATTTCAAATTTCAAATCATGTTTTTGTAAACATTAACATAACCTCAAATTTAATTACTGCACGAGGAATTTGTTAAATTGTTTTCTATTTGGAGTTGAACTCCGAAATACAATACAATACAAATGGGAGTAGTGAAATTTTGAGGTTAGGTTAAGTCAAGCTACCAAACAAAATCTCTTTGTAAATAATAGAAAAACGACTGAATTTTGAAATTTACCATAACTTCGTCATCCTTACGAATCGGCATGGATCTCACATTGTATTTCTGTCGCAGCTCTTTTGAGAGAGGTGCCGACATGAGCCGCCGCCTGATGTGAGAAGGAGCCGTGAAATGCCTCTTGCGGCACTTCCTGCGTGACGAAGACACGAACGAGTTGAATTTCATATTTACCTGGAAACAAATGCCACAGTATTAATTAACCACTCGGATTAAAAAATGTTCAATAGAAAACTCGAGGCTATTTGTGATTGAAAAATGTTTTGCTCTTTGTAGATAGTATGTTAAATTGAGATGCACACAAACACGTGTCTCAGCAAGTTAACCTAACACGTCACATATCGAGGAGAAAATTTACAATAAAACTGCTTGAGATGGTTAGATTGTTATAAAAATTCAAATCCGTGATGATTGTTCCTCAACTGGAACAATCTTTTTGTTTGTTAACATGAGAAAATTTATAATAATAGCGGATTTTCGTGGAGCCAAACTTACTTCGTGTTGTATCTCCGAAATACGTATTCAATAAGGATAGTTAAAGTGCGATTTCGATATATCGTTCGCTAGGGAGCAATCGATAATCTAGGGATTTTCAGTGTCGACTGTTGGGGTCTTTTCAAATCATTCTAATGAAATTCAACAAGTCAAAATGAATAAAATCTTAATTGTTTTGATTTATTTATTTATTGATGGAAACAAATTAAAAATATAAATTCTAATTTATTGAACAGTAAAAAAAGGTAAGAAATTAATTATAACATTATCATTATAATTAAAACACAAGATTAATAAATAAAAATTTCAAATGATTGTTTATTTTAAAATTATAAAATGTTTTTTTATTTATATTCAGTACAAATGTAACTTGTAGCATACAGTATAAAAATATTGCTTAAAAATGCTTAAAATTCTAATAGTTAACAATAAATTAAAACTTTCTGTAGCCGTTTTGCGATCTTTGATCAACGTAATTTTGGGCGATTTTTAAGAGCTGAAAAGTCGAGAATTCTGTTTGGAGTGCCAGTCGCTGGCGAGTGGGGTACACCTTTTAATGCTGGTCTCTGATCCATATTCACTGGTCTTGTTCTTTTATCATTGTTCATGTCGCATCTTGAAATGTCGTCGGTTTCTAATCCCACATTTTCTGAAATAAATAAATAAATAAAATAAAATGTCACAACTCTCCCTTCTTCTCAATTGTTTAAACTTTTAAATATAATTAAATCAAAGAAACCTTGAAAATGTTGTTGAAATTCAGGCAGAATTTGGTACTTTTGCAGGTACTTCATAGTGGCTATGGAAAAGTTGTTTTCATCCCCATTTGTCATCATTTGTTTCCACGACTTGTTCTGTTGTCTTTGAATGGCAAACTCGGCGAACCCAGCGAGTTCGTTGTCATCGAGATACTTCATTGCTAAAGCCTGCATCTTCATGCTCGTATTAGTTTCTCCCGCAGCATTTGTGTTCTGAGCATTGATTAAATCAGCTTGCACTTTTTGGTACCTCATTGCCTCTAAATTTGAACTGAGAATAAAATTTAACAACGTTGAAAATTTCATTAACATTAATAACATAACTTTATAATAATAAAATAATTGTTGACTCGTTATACTTTCGCTTTGGATTGATTCCGTCTTCGTCAGGACAATTGATACCCATTTTAGCTATCTGCTCCAGCGTCGCAGCTTTCACAAAATCAACTCTTTTCCCCCTGTTGGTTGAAACTTCGTTTTCTTGGCCTTCTTTGGCAGAATTTTTCAAAATACGATTCACTTGGCCCAAAACGTTGTTATAAAATGTCCAGCCTACGTTAGGAGTGTGATTGGCTGGAGAATTCGATTCTTCCTCCGAAGTATCTTCGTTATTCATCATAGTTTTGTCATTTTCATAAACTAAAAAAACAAAAAAGTTACATCATTTAAATAATAACAATAGAATACAAATTAAATTTAACGTTAAAAAAGAATCTTATAATTACTGATGGTTTCATCCACACGATTCCGTTCGTTGTTTCGCCTTGGACACCTTTCCGGTGTCTCGAAATTCTTGTTTTGCAACCGGCAGGTTTGCGGAGTCTTCCTAGAGTCAACTTCCGCAATCATTTTTGTTCGATCATTGGACGATCTTTCCCGCGAATAATCATTCCGATGACTCTTGTAAGAATCATCCATCGCGCGATAATTCTCAGGCGACTGTCTGTCAGTTGTCAAATTGACAAAATTGCTGCTCCTAGAATGGTTCTCGATATCCTCGTTTATGTTCTCCAGTCCGTTCGGTTTACGAGATATAAGACTCTGCTTTTTCCTAGCTTCAAAACCTTCTTGAAATGCGTGTCTCTTAGCCTTGTCTCTAAAAATTAAAACGATTAATTAAAAAAAAAGTTTTCATTTAAATTTAAGACAGCAATCTAGATTCAGCAACTACTTAAAATACCTCAGCTCTTTTGCCTCCTTATCAACCTGCTGATTGTTCTGAACCTTGAACTCAAAACTAGTCATCACTCCGATCGAGACCTTCTGCTCCAAAAAAGTTCCATTGTCGTCCTGACTTTTCTCGGTTGTCGTTCGGTTCGCAATGCCCTGCTCCTCTCTCACTCTCAGCTGCCTCTCTTCCCTCTGCCTTGAATCCGTGACCTCCACGCAATCTTCTGACTCGACCCTGCATCGGTTGGCTTTGCAATTACAATATCTCCTCTCCTCGAGAGTCTCCTCATGGATCTTGAACAATCTATCCACCTGCATCTGCAAGCACTTCATCTGTTCGCTGAGGCTGTGAACCAGCACCAACAAGTTCCTCACGGTCTCAGAGTTTTCTCCCGCCTTGTAACTCTCCTCGCAGCATTTCGAACTGGAATTACAAGAACGATGATGAGTTTCAGAACAGGAACACGAGTCTCGAGATGAGAACCGATTCTGCCGCCACTGTTCCATTGACCTGCAACTTTCCGATTGGTAAGGATGACTGTCAAAAGTTGTCCCCTCACAGGAACGGTGACCCTGACTATTTGCATGATATTCTTGCAAGTTTCTCTGAGAATTTTGAGGGTTTCTGTAGTTCACAGGTCTTCTTGGTATTTCATCCTCGACTTTTCTAGAATCCACATTTCGAGGATCTACATTTCTATGATCCATATTTCTATGATTTACATTTCTAGGATCGACATTCCTCGGATGGGAACAATCACAGTCCTCAACTTGACAACTATCCTGACCTTGTCTCTGACCTGGAGAATCCTGCTTCTGATGTCTCAAAGACTGAGAGTTTTCATAAAAATTTTGGGGTGACTTTTGGTTCTGCAGTCTCAGAGACGAATTGCTGTGCTGGTTCTGACTTTTGTTCGTCTGTTTCTCTATCTCCTGCTGATCTCTTACGAATCTTGGACGGGGAGAATTAGATTCCCTTGTGTCCGACTGGTGTGGATCGTTGGTTGGAGAGAAGCCAAATTGATTGTAATCAGGAGAAAATTGTGTTGGCCTGATGTCGGTTGGTTTTTCCGGGATATAATTTTTTCGGTACCATGATTGGTAGCTGTTTTGTTCACTTTGACGGTTGGACAGGTTCAATTGTAAGGGCTGATCTGATATTATGGACACCTCAGGTACCGATGGAATGGGAACTGTCTGAAACATTTTAATAATAAAATGTTGTATTATTAAATTACCTAATTAAATATTAGTGAATATAAACAAAGTTGAAATTGACTTTACGACGACATTTAGTCACAAAGATTGGTAACAACGATCACAATATCTTCAATTATATCTTGAACAATAAACAAACACAATGACTAAAAAAGTTCAAAAACAACAAAAATTCTGACGTGACAACAAAGAGAAACTTTTACCTCATTTGCAGACCTCACAGGAAACCCGTTTCTGGGTTCAAAGTCGTCAGACGCCAGCGAGTCGTACATTGTCAATTTTTGTTTACCCTTATAAATAATCTACAACTCCACGAACCACAATAACAATTTCAAACTGTTTGCAACTGCGCTAACGGATGAGATCGGTGGGTTAGGTTAGTTTACGCGGTATCCCTAGAATTCACCATCCTTATTAGGGCCATTTCTCTCTCCTTTCATTTTCGACATTATTTTTAAAAAGCTGAAATAAAAAGAACAAGATGAAACAAAAGTAAACAGTCATCATAATGAAATAATTGTTGCGGGGAATTGTTTTTCATTGTTATTGAAAATGATCCCTCGTCATTGATATACGAGAAATGTTATATTTTTCTTGCAACGAATAAGAAAAAAAAGTCATTAAGATTATTATACTACGATTAACCAACCGGTATCACACAAATGACAAGAATGCAAAAAACACTGTGTATCTCTTTACACGGCGTTTCAAAAGAGAAATACATTACATGCGAAAAGCAAAAAAAAAAAGGAATTGAAATTGCACAACATGGCGACCGCGACGCCACCTAAACGACCGCAGTGCGAGACGATTGTGTTTATGATTTACAAAAAGTTTTAGTTTTGAGTTTCATGATCTCGTTTTCCGTCAGTTTCGCTGCCGTCTTTGCACCAAGCTCAACCGGTCGTAAACAAAAACAAAACCTCGAAACGCGGGCGAAAACAAGAGGTGGAGCTTTGCTGTCAAGGTGGGACAAAAAGAGCGGAGAAAAAGGCAAGATGAGCGGGCGAAACAAGGGTTGAGGTTCAGAGTTGCGAATTAAACAACCATCGGAATGGTTCGCGTGCTTCTGACCTTGTTCCTGATGCTACTGGCAGTCGCTGCCGACGATAACCTCGAAGCCCCGAGATGTCAATTGAGCAGGCCGCTGAGAAAACAAGTCGCGGTGCAGCCGCTGGGTGGCATGTGCCTGCAGGACGTCGTGGTGCTCCTGTCAAAAACACTGAGGACAATTGGCAACGAGGAACTCGGCGTCACCTCGTTCCAGGAGAAACTCGACAAATTGGATTTTGTAAACATCTCGAGCAGCCTCGACACGAGGCTCAAAAACCTCGCTGACAAGCTGGACATGAAACTTAATTCCTATTCGGATCT
The DNA here is from genome assembly GCA_030522925.1 of Trissolcus japonicus. Classification (NCBI taxonomy): domain Eukaryota; kingdom Metazoa; phylum Arthropoda; class Insecta; order Hymenoptera; family Scelionidae; genus Trissolcus; species Trissolcus japonicus. Next base: position 74,068 of record JAPYZS010000120.1, on the reverse strand, counting down.
TCTGAAACTTAGCAGCAATGTCATCCATCCGATTTTGGTCAAACATAGCTACTCCGTTTACAATGATGGGAGAGAAAAATTGGACCTCTTGAGTGACAAGAGCAGTGACATCTGTTCAGAAATTGCCAATGGTTTGTATACAAATAAAACAAAACAAATAATTTGAAAGAACGTTTTAAACGTCGTAAATGTTATTTCGCTTCAGTGTGACAAAACCGATTGAGCAAGACTTCGATTAGGTTGTAATTCTAAACTTGAATCGAATCTGATACCACTTTGATCAGGCATGAAAAGTGCTGGTTTTAAAATGACAAAAATAAAATTGCAAAAAAAAAAAACAAAGAAATTAAAAACATTTATCCATCGGAACATTTTTTGCAGCTCTATCATCAACGCTGCGAGATCAAGAATGGAAGAATCTGCATATCCTGCCGTTGAATCATCCAGAAACTATGTGCGGGCCACCGAGTCTGGCCCACAACGTCGGCCCACTTTTGCTGTCACAGTGCAGCAGGTCGAGAAACGTGATTTTATTGATGGAGCATGGGATCACGATGTCGGAGGGCGACGTAGCAGCTGCCCAGATGGCTGCCAAAGCTATCATTGACGTTCTCGGTGACAGCGATCGGGTGACTGTTGTTGGTCTCGCTGGTCACGGCTACGTCCACTGTACCAACGGACTTGTAAGGGCAACTGATATCAATAAGTATCAGATCAACAGACATATCGATTCTGTTATACGAACAGGTACAGTACAAAGTACAACTCTTTTTATTGGTTTCAATTTTTAACTCAATTCCAATACGTTGGACAATGTGCAAAAATGATAACTTTTTTTAAAACAATTGTTCGTTCTTTCAGATTCCAACCAAACCTTGGAAATTGATTTTATCAAGTTGACAAAAAAATTGAGCGGCGAGATTGTTCTGATACACATCACAAACATCCTGGAAAATGTCCTTGTAAAAATGATTGCGACAAAGGTAGCTTCGACCGGTCTGATCACTCATGTTCGCAGTGTACTGATACTCTCAGACCTACACCCTTACACTCACCACAACAACATTCCCAAAGATGACACTGTGATAATATTGCCGACCCAAAACGTGCTGGGATACGAGATCGCGAAACTTTTTTCGCATCTAAACTGCTCGACCGGGGAGCACAAAGAATATTATTTGTCCGATCCGTACTTCGAGCCTTATAGCAAGAGCATGATCGTCTCAGCTGGACGGATCACGAATACGGCTATTCTGTCCCTGGATATCAAGCTGAAAGATTTCCTTGAGGATATTACTTATTTCAACGCTGGACCCAGTACTTATGCTGTTTTGTTTGATAAGAACGAAGTCGTTTGGATGCATAAAAATTTCCCGCGGATGGAGGTCCAGGTGGATCAGTTGTTGAAGGTTTATCTGAGAACGATCGAGGACTTGGACGTCCACACTGTCACTGCTATGATTAAACAATTCGAAGGAGTTATTACCATCCAGACGAACTCAGGCAGAAAAGTGAGTGCAAATTTGCTTTTCAGATTTACAATCATTCGTGTGATCCTCAACAAGATTTAATAATTTTGTGTTAATTCTTTTTCAGAAAATTTTACGATGGAAACACCTTATTTATAGCGAACTGATAGTTTGTCTGATTTCTGAAAGGGAAGATGAATCTCTACCAGTTACAAAACCGTCTCCACCGTTGCCACCGAACATTTTACATCACCGGTTGGATTTGATGTTGCATTCAGCCATCACCAATGAGAACGTCTGCACATCGCACAACAGAATAATGACTTATGGTAGGATTATCTTGACGATCGATATGAAAGTTTGAAATACCAAAACATAATTTTGTGTTATTCTTTTAGCAACAGGAGTGGTATACTTATCATCGTGGTGTTTTCAATCACCGATGGAACAACTCAAACTTTTGGAAACTGGTTCTGCTGTAACGGTGCAGAGTTACATGGCGTACATCAAGGACGTGAGTCGTCTCCTGGCCAATCCAGGACTGCATCCTTCGGTCAAACCAGACGTTGCGACGCTGGCTCAAATTTTGAATTACTTTAAGAATCGTCACTCTGACAGTCCGTTGAACAAATTTATCGTCAGAAGGTGAGACAATTGGTCCTGATATATTTTTACTATCAGAATTCCAACGTTTATTTTGAACCTTTTTTAATCTTTTTTTCTTTGATATGTTATTTCAGGTATGTGGTCGCTTCGGTAAGTGGAGCGATGGAAGTTTATCCTGGTATAGTTTTGGACTCAGGCCTCGATCCGAAACGGCGTGCTTGGTACAGACGAGCATTGGAACATCCGGGAAAAATAGTTTTCACGACGCCTTACTTGGACGCGGGTGGCGCTGGATATGTTGTCACGATGAGCCACACAGTTTACGAAGGCAGATCAGCAGCCTTGCACTCAAACAATGATCCGGTGCTGGCCGTGTTATCGATGGACATAACTCTGGGATACTTCTCTAGGTTACTCAGAAACATGTTTCCATTTTGTAACGAGTCATCTGTTAAATGCTTCCTGATGGACGACAAAGGCTACTTGATATTTCACCCGTCGATGTTGAAACCAAATGGAAAGATTGACCAGCAACATCTCACTCACAAAGAGCTGCTCGTTGCAAATGATATCCTCAATCACGATCTTTTTGTGAAGAAGAAGGTCTGTGCTAATTACTTGGACGGTACTATCCAAAGGTATTACCAATTTAATACCTCTTTGGAGGACGTGCTGACGAACATCGTCCACGGAGAACATTGTGTCAAGTACCAAGTGGCAGCCATCCCGAATACCAATGCATTCTTAGGTGTTGTCAACGTGACCTGCGACGTGCTGAGAGCTTTCTGTCCCTGCAGCACGGTTGGTTGAAAGAAATTTCAAACATTTATGAACAATATTTTTTTTATTTACTTGATTAAAATACTATTTTTCTTCAAACAAAAATAAAACATTTATTTTTTGCAGATGGATCGACTATGTCTCAATTGTAAACGTATGGAACAGACAGAATGTGAGTGTCCTTGTGAGTGTTCTCTGTACACTTCGAGCTGCAGTGAATCGCCAGTGGAGCGAATGGAGCCGTGCTCTCCTGCGGACGAACAGGGCTCGAGTCTGCAAACACCTTGGGCGCCGCCGGACAATGTCAAAAGCTGTTCCACGTTCGACTGCAAGTCTTATCAATCTGAGGACGAGTGTCTGGGAGTGGTCGGTTGCCAGTGGTGCAGCATAAACAGTGACGGAGAAACTCCGATGGATCATCCATTCTGTTCCGATGTTTACTCATGCTTCAAAGGAGTTTATGGCAACATCGTTCCGTACAGCGACGGGACTTACAGTAAGATCCCAAATCTCATTTATACTCTAATTCTGATCAAATGAAAACAAAAATTTAGATGAATTTTCTTTCTGTTTTAGATTCGCAATCAACCGATGAAAATATGGGCCGTGATTGGCCTTCCGTGGGGCCAGTAGCCGGTGGGATTTTGACCTTTGTCTTGATCCTTGGCGTGACTCTTTTCTGCTATAGACTAAGAACTGCATATTCCGGCGTCGAGCACCAGTGTTTGCACCTGCCAACCGCTCCGGATACACTGCGAATGACACATTTGGACGGCGACGTTGAAGCGATGGAACTGGACCAAGCTAAGGGCAATTTGGATTCCCTGTTGCATGACGGCATCGCGCCCATTTCGCCTTACAGAGTTTCGTCCAATTACCGAAGACCACCGGGCGGCGACAGTGATCATGGCTACAGTACCATGACCCCGCACGACGACTCTGAGCAGCAAACTTTTGCTGAGCCGTTGCTGGTCATGGGCAGTAACATGGAATCAGATTTGTCACAACAAAACGGAGCACCGCCACCGACGACGCACTTGGGCTCGCCTCATCATGTACTCGCGCCTGTGACCGTTCACAGACACATGGAAACTAATTACTGTTAGACGTGCTTTCACGTAATGACCAATTAATGTGTTAAACCTTCAATGACCTGCTCGTAATTTGTTACTCAAAGTGACTATACGTGTTATGAGTTAGCTTGCTTATTACTTTTTTATAAAAAAAAAAGTAATTGATGATTTTATTTATATATGTAAATATATGACTGGTATTTTGATAAGAGACACATTTAAGAATAAGTAAATGTTATTTAGATTTTAGAGATAGATTCGTCTCGTTTTGTTATTGGATGTTTAACACCGAATTTTTTGCAAGAAATAGAATATTTTTTTATAAGAACAAATTTATCCGCTTACACTAAAATGAATCTCAGAACAGAGGGTCTCAGATATTTTTCTACGAACGGAACAATCATAATTTTATGCGAACATTCCTTTGGCGCTTTTGATACCGTACAAATGATGTTTGCTACTTATTTTGTAACTACGATACTTGCCAATAGACTGAGAATTGAAATGATTTTATGTCAATTGATAATATTCCTACGTTTAGGATAAACTGAATCCAGTTAAAGGTGAATGGTCAGTACAACTTGGACGATAAAAGATTATGAATTAATTTTAAGCGTCGTTTTGACCGATGTGTCCATGTTACTGCAATAATGGCACGGCCCTAGTTTATAAAATGAAAAAAAAAACTTGATAAAAAAGTAACAGGTGCTGCCGTTATTTCAGTATGTGGTATCATAAAAAGACAACTCGATTCTATGTAAATATCAAACATTTCGCCTGTAACTAAATTTTCATTTAAAAAATGTATATTTGGTTTCACTACTTGTTAATGGTTATGAAATCATCTTTTCAATTAATTTTGTAACTTTTGTATTTCATATGCATATTTTTGTAATTATACTATAACTATACATTATATTTAATATTATATATTATATAGTATTACATATTTAATACAATTTTATACTCAACAGGCCAATCAATGAGAAAGATTTATTGAACATGTGAGGCTTAAATTATTGAAACAACAAAACGCTTCGATTTGTATGTGAAATGCTAGTTTGTAAAGGACCGCGATGTTACTACTTTGTGCAATTAATAGAAAAGTCAAAGTTGTTGGAAAAAACGAACCATTGATGATTCATTTTTGAAATTTATGAAACGTCGGAACAAATTTCATCCTACTCTAGCAACTTTGGCACGATCACTTCATTATGATTGTACTCATAAAAGTTAATTTTACCGCTTCTTGCCTGATAGTAACTTAATTGTACGAATATAATTATTCTGTAGGTTTAAAGTATTACCATACTGTCAAGAAGGTGAAGGTTCCATTGTAATAAAGAAGAAAAAAACGGCAATAGTTGGTTACAACGTAGTGCCATTTGTATGATAATATTTATTACATTAATTATTAACGTGTCAATTAAAAGTGTCAATTTCAGTTACTGCCAATCTTCAAAAAGATGATTAACTTTCACCATCTACCATGTTCAATCAAAGTGATGAATTGCAGTGATGAAAGAGAAATTAAAAAAAAATTTAAGAAACCAATCACTGCAAGATTCATATGTAACAAAACTCCTACGGAATTCCTACAAGAAAAAGACTAAATGAAAACAAATCGGTTGTGCATCGCGAACTAAATAGATTTATAAGCTATGGAATTGTATTTTTTAGAAATAAATTATTCCCTTGTACATACTTCTGTTGCGTCTATTTCTTTGTCATTGATCACGTTAACCAAATTTCCACCTTTTTCATTTATACAATTATCTTTATATTTACTTGAGATACTGCATGTTACGCACGTATAAAATTGATGGCCAAAATTTCTCAAGTGTCTCGCTGTTAACTTTTTCAATGAGTTGTCATTACCTATCCAGGCAAAACTTTTTTCAAATGGAATTGTGATCAGTACGAGTGATTTCAATAAAGAACAATAAAGACTGATAGGAGGAGGATTCTAAGTGTATCGAGAAAAGTAGATTTAAGGACATATTTTAACATTAAAGGCGACAGAAGAAAATATCGACATTGCTTCGAACCTGGGTGAAGTTTCACCATATATAGATGTGGGCACCGTAAAAATCCTCAGTATTCAGTTTGCCTGTGGTATGTGGAATCATGCACAAACTTTTTGCATTTGTTCTAATATTGTGTCTATTTATCAATTTTGCAATCGCTGTCGAACCTGATTTAGAATTAAGTAATGCACATCAATTATTATCTGTACATATTTTTTTAACTCAAATTTTTTATATCTTGGTTTTATTTTTTACAGAGAAATGGATTTCTACAGTGAAAAGAACTGTCGATTACATCTGCAAACATGTTTCCGAGATGAATTTAGATGCAGCTTTTGGATTAACGTTAACTGAAGGTAAATTTTGAAAAAATTATAAAGAAATTGAAATTGATAAAAAAATTATAAGAAATAAAAATCATCTTTTTTATACTTCATGTAGCTTACCTACGTACTGTGAGGTCGAATAATATATCAATGTTATTGAAAGAAAATTTGGGGAACATCGTAAGTAGGTCCAGCGAATGTCGAAATAAAATATCTCTAAATATATCACCGAATAATACAATCGCGCTTACATGTAAGATTTAATTAAACATCTTTATGAAAAACTTTTCTGATAAAAATTATTGAAAAATCATTAATAAATCTAACTTTAAGTGCGCTTAAATTAATGATTGTACGTAAATGATTATAGTGCGAGATGAAATCACTAATCCCAATTTATGGATACCGAAGACAAAAATTCAAAAGGATTTTTTCATCTCGTATGATCCTGATCGACATCTTACCAGAGCAGAAACACTGAATCTTCTCTATAAAGGATTTCCTCAAGAGAAACAGAGTGATTATTGTTTGGCAAAACTGTTTTCAGTTTCAAAAACAAAATGCGAGATTTCGCCAAGCTGTTTCAAAATGTTGAAATGGAAAGATAATTGCAATGGATATCCATTATTACACAGAATCCTTTACATCTTAACTCACCAGAATAGGGTGTGATTTCACAAAAAATTGAAAGAAAATAGAATTAAAAATAATTGAATGTACAATCGGTACTTAAAAAATTTTCATTTTAGATGCACTGTACGAAACTTGTTAAATCATTTCATGATAGAATATTGGAGATTTATTGTGAGCGGGCGTTTCGAAGTGTTTTCGAAATTGTAAGAACGGGCTTGTACGATGAATTGAAAGACTTTGTGATGGAATCAAGTAAGTCAATTTTAATGTCGGTTGAAGTTTTTAATGAAAAAAAAATGTTCTCCTTGAGTTATTTCATATACAATTGCATAATATTCTAGATTTGTTATGTGGGATGGCCGGCTTCACAGACTTTATCAATCGTGACTTTATAAGTGATATTATAACTTGGCAACAACAGAGTGGCTGTTATGGCACAAGGTAAAAGATTTCTTTATTCTTTTGCAACTGACTGAAAATAATATTTCAAATGATACATTTTTTCTTTCAGTCCACCTAGTTATCAGGACTACTCAAATGAAGTTGAAAGATGTGATTCTCATACAACCGCCGTCGCAGTTGCTACTTTGGGTTTATCGATTAAAACTTTTCTAGACTCTGGTCAGAATTGAAAACTATTGTTTGATTTGTACTTTATCCATGTAGAACACTGTACAACTGATTGAAATAAATTTAAGACGTATGGTAAAATTGGTAAAACGTTTATTTCAACTATTTAAAAACAATGAAACAAAGTGAACATGAAATTGATAATTCAATAAGTCATAGTTTTTGCATTTAAATAGACTATAGAGATGTATAATAGTTCGTTTTATAATAATTCCTTTCTTAGACGAAGTTGCTGCTGCATTCCGAATGCCACTGTTTACACACTCCGTCAGACAGTTACTTTTTTTACAATTTCAAACCTAAAATCGAGCTTTAAAAACTCGAATCAAGACCTGTACCCCCTGTTCGCAAAAGAGATAGACTTTTTGCTGCGTCGTATAGGAAAAATCGTGAGCTTATACAAAATAAGAAAAAACATCCACACGCTCTCGCATGTATCGCAAAAGGCAACAGTGCACAACGACGCATTTGTGTCACATTTCATCTCCTTCTTTCACTTTAATTCTCGTTTGTATTACATACAATAGTTTCTTTAAACGGTGTTCGCACGTTTGATGTGGCCGACGACATTCCAACTCGTCATTACGGTTCTGAAATTTTGTTCAAATTTTGTTTATAAAAATTCGATAATTTCTGTTATTTAGCGTAACGTATTGAAATTTGTTTATGAAATATGCTTGGAGATATTCAGCGTTCTGCTGTTTTTGATTTTGTATCATTCGTTTTGCCATTTGGAACTAAAGTCGATTCGTTTATCTTAATGTCTTTCAATGATTGAGAATAAAGTAATAAAAGTCGATTGGTTACAAGTAGCAAATAAATATTTCTCACGAGTGAGTGTAGTTTCATTTCAACAAATCGAGTCTTATTCTTTTATACTCAAGACCGTCACAGGTCTAAATCCAAAAAGGAAACGCTCTCACTAAACACGTGACGGGCGAGCTGATCTTCAAGAACAGTGAATAATAATTCTTTTTGTTTTACAAAAAAATCAACCAGATCCGGATAAATCTGCCGGATCCGCAACTATCAATTCAATTATGAATCAATCTGATAAAGAATAAGTATTATGATAAGATCACCTCTATGTTTTGCATTAATCTAAAAATCTAATTCCTATTCTTCTCTTATTTATGTATACATATATACGTTTTTCATATCGTTCCATTTTTCAACACGCTTAAAATAAATACGGCTAATTTATATTCGACCTGGAAATGTACACTCTCTGAAGCTCATTTATTGTTGCAATCAAAAAAAAAAAAAAAAACAGAGCAAAAGAAAAAATATAGTATACAAAATTCATTGCTAGTAATAGTTTTTTTTTCACGTTCATTTTTTAATGACTGGATTATAAAAACACATTTGTAGATCTAAAAGGTTTGCGTCTATCTCTTCCTTGCTTGAATTTTGTTTGGTCGAATTATTCGGAATTCTGTGAACCAAAAAAAATCAAGAGATTTGTTTCTTTTCATCATTTTGTATATCTTTAATTCACATGTTGCGCTTCACTTGTTCGGAAATATTTATTTACATTAACATGCCATGTATAGTAGCTAAAAATCGCCCTTACGTTAGCGAAAAGAAACGCAATAATGAGAGCGTCGTAATTACATTAATATTAATATAATCATATCGTACGAATATGTAATCTATAGAACAGACGACAGTAATCGCGATCGGATTATTGTCAAAAATTAAGTTTTTTGTCTTTCATATCGAAAATGACAGGCTATGAGATGTCTGTATACAGTGTTTAATATTACATAACGTTTTAAAAATATAGCTAATATATCTTTAAGATTTCTGTTGTCCGCTCTTTTATAACATTAACAACAACATAATATACAGTCCCTGTCCCTTTTACGATGATCAATAAAATTGCGACGAGTCTTTGTTTCTTCTTTCACACATTAAAACATTTATTACACCAAAATTTTGCATCTTGTTGTAGTACAGGTGATAATTGATTTTTGTGTTGAAAATAAGAAAAAAGACATTTTTCAATAAAAATTTTTGCTGTTGTGGTAAAACTTGATAGTGTATGTACAATCTTTAAAAAAATACATAGTATTCAATTGGATAAAATATATATACTAAACGACGCGAAATAGATAAATTGTATAGGACATTTGTTTGATCTGTCGGAAACTATGCTCTGAATTCTCCAGCGTCCGTAGGAATAAAATTAGAACAAAAAAAATTAAAAAAAAATTAGCCGCCTAAAAAAGTAATAATAAAATTAACATTCACCGTTAATTACAAATGTTATTTCCTTAAATTCTCCTTCTGTTTCATATAATGTTGCACGTAACCCACTGCTGGCTTATCCATCTAGCTGTACAAAACATTATATTGTTACATAACTAGTTCTAGAGATTTGTTAATGAGGTCTGGTGAATCTTTCCGTCAAACTGCTCATCCGAATTCGATCAGCTTTGAGTCCTATATCTTTACACGCCGGTCGCTAACAAACTGTGATCAAGCGACAGGGTAAAGCTTGAAAAAATCTACGAACTATGCGAACAGTCGCATCGTTCCTCCCGTTCGACACCGTCGTGCGTAAAAAAATGTTCGCGCGCTACGTTATTTTTAAGTACATGAGCTTGAAAAATACTGTGCTAATTTGTTTAGGAGTCAACATGATTCCGTCTTGAATTCAAACGTCAAACAAAAAGTTCATCTTTTTTTATCGTCATTATTTTTCCTTCATGAATTCGTCAATTATTTACTGGATTATCATGATTAATTTAATAAAGAGCTAAAAAAAAGCTTGTCGATTTTTGAGCTTCGCCTGAGGCGCGTTAACTGGGAGAGAGAAGGATTTTGGCAGGGCGGGCATTGTGCTACTTGAATTGAGGAAAGACATATGCTCTTTGATCGTAAATTCGCGTTGAGTTCTAAATCTTTTGCTTTTGCAATTATCTTTGTTTTTGATCGGATATCCCCTCTGTCAGTTAGTCCTGACGTCTTGGAGGCAAAGTCCAGGCGTTAGGTCCAGCCTGGACCTGGGAGGCAGGACGTCATAGTTGCTGGTCCCGACATGGCACCCAAATGTTCGGTCCGGACTGTTCAGCAATCACTTCTTTCACTTTATTGTAAATATCTTCGGGAGTATCGCCTTGGACAATGGCTGCAAATAAAATTTACATAATTAATTTAGAACTATTTACAATAGACAAATATATTTCAGTTATTGAAACCTTTTCTTTATCGCGGCAAATTATCTTTCAAAATCTCTAAGAATTCTTAACTGATGTTTAAAATTTGTATAATTATACGAAATAAAATTGACAGAACCAAATGAATTTGAATGTCAAAACTCACCAGTAAAGTATTCGCCAAATTCTTGTTCTATCTTTAAAGCTCGTTCGTACGTTTTCTTCGCTTGTTCTTCGGACATTCGTTTATTCATTTCCCTGGAACAATCAAATGTACCATTAAATCTCTCTCAAACTGATGTTTTAAATACAATAATAGTTCTTCTTTAATGAAAAATTATCACTCACGTAATTGATTCCACTGACTTCGGTTTGATGAATATTGAAATCGGGTACAGTTGTGCAACTTGTAACCTCTTGATGGCGTTTCCACTTACATCGAGTATGCAATGTTTGCCCTGCAAGATGACGATCATTGCATTAGATCAATTCAATCAAATGACAACTTTTGTTGCGTCAACTTTTGTTTCAGCATTCTACCTTTTCTGCGACTTCTCGCACCGACGCGACAGAAGTTCCATAGAGGTTGTCATTGTATTGTCCTGCTTCGATGAACAAATGATTTTGTATGTCCCGTTCCATCTGTTCTCTTGATGCTACGAAATGGTAATCTCGTCCATCAACTTCGTATTCTCTTTTACTCCTCGTTGTATCTGAAGATGCAATATTTTTGTTTGATTGTTTTTATGTTTACAATGCGAATGTTTAATTTCGTTAGGACAAATAAAGGACATTCAAAGTTGTTGACTCACGTGGTACACAGCTACCGAATTTCTCTGGGAATTCAGAGATGAGATCGTCGTTGATACGGTCCTTCAGTGGTCCAAGAATGATAACCGGTCGAGTGTACGTAATTGAAAGCTGCTGCACGGCTTCATAAGATAGCACGGCTTCTTCGCTACCTAGAAACGAAGAAAAACGAGCAATTAATACAAAATCTTGGCAAGAATTTTATCAGCGAATTTCTCGGCCGAGAAAAACTACAAGTCAGTGCAAACAGCAAATATCAATCTCGCTAAACAATGATGATGAATGATTTAGAATGAATAAGTATGACTTCAAATTATTGATTAACCAATGACCAATTTTAAATGTTAAATGCATTTATATAATGAAACTGCATGTATGTTGTTGTCAATCAATGGAGTATAATTTCAGTTGCTTCATAACTTCACCGTTTCATTCATCGCAAAATATGAAATAGAGTGAAATAAAACGTATATAGAATGGCGAGATTTTTGAATAAAAATTGAAATATTGCGCTCTAGCAGTGTTTACCGTATTTAAAATATCTTAATCGCGACCATCTCATTTTCGCATTGGGCATGAGTAATGTTATAAAGTCGCTCTTCCAATCCAAAGATCAAATTAGTTTAAACATTTCGTTTAGCTGCTGCCAACTTTTGTCGTCAGTTAATTGTAACGTCAGGCACGTTTCATTTTAAGTTTCAATTTTAATAAATTACAAGTTAGAAATTTAGTTGCGAGTGGTGTATTACACTTTATCTTTTGTTACATGTTAGTATCATTGATAAAACGACTTTGGTGCTGCAATATATTAGTCTCGAAATATGACTTCGAACCACGCCGTTTTCACACGTTGACTTACTAAGTTGCATTGTATCTTCATCGTCTTCCTTTTCCAGATAAACTAAAGTGAGTTCCTCCATATAAGGCAGTTCAACACGATACAAAATTTCTCTACTGCCTGTGTACCGGAATATAATTAGTCAGTAAAATATCATTTAATTTAATTTAATTAAAGCCATGATAACGTCGAACTGCCAAACATCACGTGGTGAAACATTCGGTTAAATTATGCGATAAGTGTTTTCACAAATTGAGGACAACAATTTCTAATTAAGATACAGATGAAGATTATCTGAATTCAAGAAAGGAGTTATGTCAAGGATGGAAAAACGCATTTCATCATTCTAAAGTGATGCGTTCTAAAATGATTCGTTTCTTTTCTTTTTTACTTTTCAAAAATCAAATTCAAAAAATGAAACTGCAAAGATTGTTTAAACAAGCAAGAACGATGGTGAGCGATTTCGTGTCATCGAACGGTTATCAGATTAATAAATGTTAGACTGTAACTAATAGCGATATATGAGATGGAGTCACGGTATCTAGAAAACTGAAGTTAAAAAAAATCAGAGAACACAATTCTCGTTTAACAATTTACGTAGAATCAGAAAAGAAATTACCTTCTGTATTGGTGTCATCTTGCGTGTAGCACAGCATGAACGCTAGAACACAAGAGAATCATAAATTAATGCATTTGTCAACGGCGAGAGTGCAAGGTTTTGTCAAACTGTAATACATCTAGCCGAAGCGCTGTGAACATTTAATGCGCAATGACCCGTTGCATTTTGTTACAACGCAAATTGAATTTCCTCTTTCTTTTTTCGTTTAATACTGCCGTTTTATCGGCCATTGTAATAAACAAATGCAAGGGTCTTTTTTATTAATACTGAAAAGAAAAGTCATGGTTACATTAAGCTTATGACTGGCGTTTTAGTTCTGAGTGAAGAATATTTGATGATCAATTTAGTTCAGTGCACATGAAGCTTTTGATACCCTTTTAGCTTTAATTTGGTGACTTGTGCTTGATTAGATTCGGCGAGTCAATATTGGAACGTGAACAATTATTTTGTTTCATTGAAAAGTTTGTGAATGAAATTAAAAGAAAATTATTCTTTTCAATTGGATGGAGGTGTAGGATGGATAATGAGTGGCAAGCATGTACAAGGTGGCACAGATTTTAAACTGCAATTAAAAAAGAAAAAGAAACCATTAACAAAGAAAACTAAATGATTCAAACCAAACAGATAAACAGACAATTGTACAGCATAATTTGTTGTAACTAAGTGAATGATCGCTAATCGTTTGTCTGATGTTGGATTGTGTTTGTAGGATACTTACACGTAGTATCATTTTCATTCTCGGGTGTAGTGGGCGATCCTACATAAGCAGGCAAAACAAAATTGTCACATGTTTCACATTGGTAAAGAAAAGGGGGTTGAAAAAAAAAAAAAAACTAAAGGCGGAAGTGTGTCAAGTCAACAAGAACGTCAGAGATAATTTCGATTCGTTATTAAACGAGGTACACTTTTCATTCCGGTCGGGGTAGTTCATGAAACGAACATACAAAATGCAGACACAACTGACGCACAAATTGTTTATATCTTGCAGAAATAAATGACGGGAGGGGGACCACCGTACAAACAAAATGTGTTGACTGTTAATTTACAACTTTGTTACATGAATCAACAGATGGATCCTTTCAAAACATTAGGTATCACTGTTAGTCAGAAGGGTCGTCTTTCACACTTAAGTATTATAACACGAACATGCGCCGCACGTGCGCTCGAATAAAATTGATACTTACGTTCTTGATCAGAGCCGTCCTCGGACTTGTCATCTTTGCTCTTCATGAACGGGAACTTCCTGCTGAACGAAAAGTTTTTTTTCTTTCGGTCCAAAGTCGATTGCTGCAAAAACAATTCCAATTCAAATAAAACCGAGCTTCGAATGGAACATGGTTCCAATTAAAACGCAATTGTTATTAACTGACTACGGGTAATGATTTTGTTTGTCGTTTGTCATGGGGACAGTGAAATAATTCAGCTTTATTGATTAACTCGGGACTAACATTATAGTACGTGTCATGACATGGAGCAGAACAAAAGGAGTGAATTTCAAGCAAGATCCGTCAGAATTATCTTACTTTGTCCAATATGACAGGCATGTGTCCTTGGAATTTGACAGAACGATCCCTAGCACGTTGTTTGCGTTCCCAGCGCCTGCGGGAAGGAATTATACCCAAGCCTTCCTCCTCCCCTTGGGGAGTGACTCTCCTTGCTTGCCACCACTCGTCGTCGCTGGCATTAGTAACGTGCAAAATTTCGCCATAACGGAAGGCCAGACCACGACTTGGCAATCCATCGTCCCTATCTGGATCGTAGTTGAACAATGCCCTGAAATTTTGCACATAATATTACAAACAAATTAATCCACTTCAATTTCATTCTTTTATTAAAATGAAATTTTAACCTTCTAAAATAAATTTTGAAATAAAAGAAACATGAATTATTACCTAACGTAAAGAGACTTTTTCTGTGAGGTCCTCATGAGGGTACCTGACATCATATTCTGTTGGGAAATTTGTTGCTTGAGGTCATGGATTTTGGCCTCAAATCGATTGTAATCCTCCGGTTTGTACTGCACGGCTATGCTCACATTCTGACCCGTGCCCTAAAACGGAAACCAAATTTTATAAATAAAAACATTGACCCTTATGATTATTCAATTCAAAATTAAAATTAAAATAAATTAATAAAATGAAATGATTCTCGCAACAATAACAAACAGTCAAATAAATCAGAATACTCGTTTACCTTAGAGCACAAGTTTTGATTACAACAACACAACAAGCTCATGTTTGTGATTCAGTGTCTCTCAGCTGACTAATTGAACGACAATGATATTGGAATGTTTGGGCGTCTTACCAATCAGGTTTGCTTCTTTTTTTTTTCTCTCTCTCAAATATGATTTTAAAAGAAAGAAAAAAAATACTTCAGGAAAAACTTGATGAAATGTTGTTATTACCGTGAAATTAATTACAAATTTGAATGTGCGGTCAAAGCGTGCTTGAGCACAATAATAAAAAATGAATCATTAAACGTAATAAAATTCAAATATGGTTTAAATTAGAAAATTGTGTTTTTTTTTAATTTTACAATATAGAAGCAGTTGCGATGATTGTGACACTACCGAAATTGGGTTCACACATTCAAAAACAATGTTATCTTAATCTTTTAATTATTTAAATCACTCATTTCAATTTCAAAATTAATTTTAATTTTTTAAAAATAGCAAATTTATTCGAGTGTCACAGTTACTCTAACTTGTCACAATTACGTCTAACTGACTCTAAATTCTTTTTAATTTTAAATTGAAATGTACCTTAAGGGCAGCAGCCGCTTCTTCGTGGGTGGCAGTTCTAAGGTTGATGCCATTTACGCTGAGAATTTGGTCACCGCGACGGAGGTCACCACTGAGGTCGGCTGGTCCACCGGTTAAGATGAATGATATAAAGATACCCTCGCCATCCTCACCTCCGACGATGTTGAAACCTAATCCAGATGACCCCTTGTTCAGCACAACGGTACGTACTTCTCTGCAATAAATATATTCTTAATTAATTTTCGTAGGTTCATTTTCTTACCAAAAAAGTAAATAACAAAAATGGAAAGTAAAAAAAAAATGAATAAATAATTAAAAAATATAATAATTAATTATATAGAAAAAAAATTATGAACAAAATTTTTTAACTCAAAATAATATTTTATAACGTCTAATAAGTTCCACTCGTTGCAATTAAGTTATTATTTGTTTTTTATTTTGCGCTCAATAAACACGATTAATACAATCCAACTGGTAATTCAAACACTTTTTGTTCTAAGGTTTTAACACGCTCGATGGATGGTAGTCATTGATTACACGTCCGCTTGGTTTCGAATACAGGATTACGTTTACGTGTTGAACGCTCGTTCGTATAGTCTATTAAGTAATAGGCTCGTATCTGTCATTCTCATACGAATGCGTTTAATTACTTTGTGGTCGCATAGGTATTTTCATCAAAATAATAACGTCACCGAACCTTTTTCATTGATTATATCATTAGGTGTATATTATATCTGTGGCTTTCCAGTGATAACCAGGCAAGTACTTTTATTATATTTTGAAATTATAGCGGATTAAATATTTCAATTTTTCATCTTGATATTAATATTTTGTTTAATAAAATTATCAAATTGAATATTAAAGTTTATTAACTTAAAATATCAATATCAAAATGAAATTTTAAAATGTTTGATCCGCTATAATTCAAAATCATAAAAAGAAAACTTACCTGGTTATTAGCTCAAGTCACGCGTAAATATACACTATGTGCACTATAATCTATACTTTTCTGGCCCTCAAAGGAGGAATTACGAGATAAAAGAAAAAAAAAGTTTTGTTATTTCAATTCAGAGTAATGAAATCGTCTGTACATTTTTTGTTGTAACAATTTGTCTTCTAAAATGTGACTTAATATTCTTGTCCTTAAATTGTTAGAGCTGGAGGCGCCGTTCTGATGTCTGGTATGAAAGGGAAGAGACGCCTGATCTTTTGTAATAATGTCCGAGGTTTTAAATCTTTGAGATTTATGACGCAGCTTTAGGAAGAATTTGTAACTGGTATATTTATATTCAAGCGACTTTTTTTTAAGATATCTGCTCGGAGGGATCTTTTAATTAATCAAAAAATTGATCCATATCTTGACCTGAAATTTAGAATGAGGATCAGATGTGCTAGATCTGCTTTGCAAAAATCTAGAACGTGCATTATCGCTCCTATGTGCTCACATTTGAGACGATGCAACGTCGATTTTAAGTTATTTTTAATAAAAAATTCAAGAGGTAAATGTTATCCCAATCTTCAAGGCGGGATACAATTTTAAATTTATAATTGTCGTTTCGCACATAAACGAGGGGAAAAAAATTTTTTTTTCGCCCGCAAGTATGACACATCCGCAATGACTTTCTAGGCTACCACCCAAAAAAAAGTTTCACTCGTCGCATTTAGGGCAAGGTTATCTCCGAGAGAATACCTGTACACTGCAGTTCAGCATCCAAATGAAATCATTATCATCTAACAAAATTTTAAAAAAAAATTTCACATTTTTTTACATTACAACAAAAACATCTTCGTATTATTTATTCTTCAATTATTTAAGAAACGAACATTTTTATAAAAAAAATTCGAATAATTTAACCATCGAAGAAAAAAAGAAAACTGAACAGTCCTTTTCATAAGCGAAGAAGATTGGGAAGGGGAGAGTATGCTGGGAACAAGGATGAATATAAAACTGAATGGAAAGTGAACTAGAACCACAACTGCACTCTGAACTGAGATGAATGAAAAGTTGAAAGCGATAGTAAAAGTATCCTTGTGATCTGACCAAGAAAGAATGGCCGTTGTGGAAAAACAGCGCGTCGAAGAGGACAGCAATGCGCGTGGATAACACGCGGCGTGCGGACAACTGTCACAGCACTCGCAGTGGGTCAGTGGAGCTGCATTGTTGAAGATCATCAAACATGCGCGACTTGGACGTGAAGGGAACGGACATGTCAAACGTCAACTTGCTCGCGCGATTTTGGGCAATTATGAGCGCGACGGCAGGCCCGCCCTTACGGCGGTCGCTCCACAGACTTGATATCTCGAGGGCGTTGCGACGAATTAAAAGCTGGTGACGGTTTGTGGCGTCGCCATGCGCGCTTCGTCGAGCAAAGATCGATAGGAACAACCAGTACGAAAGTTGGTCAGCCTGCTTCTCCGTTGCTCTGAATTCAAGATCCACCAGAACTACTTTTTTCATTCAACTTTTGCGATTAGTTCTCATCTAACGGAAATTGTAATTTTTATAGAAAAAAAAAAAAATTATTCATTTATTTAATTAGTTTTAGAATTTGTTATAAAAATCGTTCGACAATTTTTAAAACATTTTATATTGAAATTCAATGACAAAAAAGAATTATTGGTACCTAATAAATTGGATTTTTTTGTCGCCAATCAAATCGAATAAATCTTTTAGTTTATTAGAACAAAACGCAAAAAAAGTAAAAAATCTTTTTGAACAGGTATGGAATTATGACGGCAAAACGTTATAAAACCGTGACACTTTTTTTTTGAATTTTTTGCCGGCTTCAGTTTACCTTATTTTTTAGATCAAATTGTTCACCAGTTTGGAAAAACTAACATTGAAATGTTTGGTTAAAATAAGTAGGTATTTCCAGAATAATCTGCATTCTATAAATTCGTAAAGAATGAAATTTTTAATTAGAATTGGAAATAAAAGTGGAAAAAATGCATCCCCTGCAGCTTCGATTTGTTTATTTCATCAGATTTATCAGTTTTGCTTGTGCATATTTAGGCAAACAAAAATTTTTCGAGAAGAATGCCGAATGGCAAACTACGCTGGATTATTGATTGGTCCTGAATAATGAATAATAGGTCACCGATTTTGCATTGCATTGAAACGTCAGATCGCGGAAACCGCAAAAAGTTTCATCGCTCGTTTATGTGGATTACGATTAAATTCATTCATTATTTTATTTGATCAGTATTTAAAACATCCAGTGAACTAATTTTGTTAAATCTATAATCCATTTGATAATAAAATTTTCATTTTTAACATTCGTTCAAAATCCAGTGAACAACTTGATCATTAAATTCGTAAAAAATTTGTGTTACATTTTAACATTAATCATTCAATTACTGTCTGTCAAAAATTAACTACAATTTTGGGGTTTTTATACTCTTTTTTTTTTGTAACACGTGCCTTTAAAGTGTGACGTGAAAAAGAACAAAAATGAGTGCAGCTTCCACGATATCGACCTGAGAGCAGCGTTTTTGTTTAGCAATAATAAAAGAACAAAAGCCCTGGGCTTTGACAAGAGTACAGTAACTAAAGCTCGAGAAGTGACGCTTGAGATTTGGCTTGTTAAAGGGTTGCTTGTTATAAGTGAAGCTGGTTTTTGAACAATCAAACGTTTGTCAAGTTTTTGCGGCTTTATCGACTTCTACGAAGGACGGGTTTTTTTGTTCATTCACATAAATCAACTATTTCATTAAAAAATCCTCATGTGCAACATTTTTGTATGATAAAAACAAAATTAAATATAAAATAAAATAAATTTCAAACCAAGCCGGGGAGCTTATTTTTAAGCTCGCGGGCTTAAACGATTATTGCAAGACAAATGACGTGTTTGACATAAAACATGTTTAAGATAAATGAACCAAAAAAAAAAACCTCCAATTAGATTTTTCGAGCCGTTTTCCAAAATTAATTTGCCATATTCATATTTTTCGTTCGCATTACGTACAAAGTTGATTTGTATTATTTCACGGTTATCGTGATGTATCAGTAACTAGATATATACATCAATGAATCGACGTTTCAATTAGCCGAGAGACTGGGTAATTGAAAGGACGAATTATTTGACAAGGTAAAACGAATGTTGTGTATTCCGTGATGCTGAAAACAATGAAAAGATATTCAGAAACACGAAAGTACGTGCTTTGAATAGAACTTTTGTTTAATTCGGATTATGCGTGCTTATATATGACCGCCCTGTGGGACTTATTGGATTTCGGCATTTGTGTTAGATCAGAGAGCCGGGATGTTCCGTTGGGTTATCATTTGTATTTCAATAAGTATCGTTGCTGATGGTAAGCATTACTCATACGAAACAATTGAGAAATAACATTGAAATAATGAAATTAACATGAAATCACAATTTTCAGCACAAATAACCAAAACGTCGCCGGAACAAAGGATAGTCGGGGGTCAGCATGCTACGAGTTACCAAATACCCTTTCAGATATCTCTGTTTCGGTCGGGTAACTTCATATGCGGCGGGAGCATCATCTCCCGGAGCTTCATTTTGACAGCGGCTCACTGTACAGCCAAAGATCCCGAGCCTTCGCACTACATGGTCAGGACAGGATCCAGCGTCACGTGGCAAGGCGGACAGGAGCACCTAGTCAGGCGCGTGATCCCCCATGAAAGGTACAAGCAGCTCAAGGGAATTATCGAGAACGACATCTGTGTCCTGGAGATCTATCCCCCAATCGCATTTGATTCCAAGCAGCAACCAGTCGCCCTGGCCAACGACGCCGAGGCTCTCCCGGCCAAAAGTGAAGTCTGGGTCTCTGGATACGGCAAGTCCGCAGAAAACCAGCCGGCGACTAAGAAGCTGATGGTGGTGAAGCTGCCGGTGATCGACTGGGGCGAGTGTTACAGGTTCTATACGAACCAAAAGATGTCGATGACTCGGGACTTTATCTGTGCCGGGGTCAAGGACAACTCGCTCAACTCCTGCCAGGGTGATTCCGGGGGTCCGCTCTACACCACGGCCAAGGTGCAGGTTGGAATTGTCTCCTGGGGCGTTGGTTGCACGAAACCGTTATACCCCGGCGCTTACACGAACGTCTCCTATTTCAAAAAGTGGATCATACAAAAGTTGGCGGAAAAGGGGGAGAAACCGATTTTCGAAAGTGCTGTTAGACTGAAGGACTTTGAATCGGGTTCGGCTCAACGGAATAGTCAACATGTGAATGTGGAATTTGGCAATGGACAACCGGGATGGTCCGGTTCTTATGAACCTCTGGACGAGTCGAGTTATCATGAGTCCAATAATCATTTACCGGGACAAGAAATCATATATCCGACAGAATCCGTGTTAGATAATTTCTTAGAAGATGGTTACTTGCCGTCATATGATAGTCAGGGAGAAATATTGTCTTCTTTAATATCTAGATATTATCCATGTAAAAATTTTGGTTCATGTGGTAGTTCATTTGGTGGTGATTTATACAGTAATAATTATAGTCCGTATGGTAGTTATTATAGTCCTTATAGTAATTATTACAGTCCATATGTAAGTCAAACTAGTTACTCGCCCTATTATGGATAAATTTTTCTAGGTGATTTTAGATTTTGTACAGTTTTCAAGTGAAAAATAAAATTTATTTATTTATTTAATTTTTCAAGTTTTAACTGCACATTTTCACCAGCCAAAAATAAAGCAAAAATGAAGTGGTTACGCATGAACTTGTCCAACTTGCCCAATGGAAATGTTCATTATAAAAAAAAGTCAAAAATTGAAATTGATGATTTGAAACTCTAGGAGTACAGTTACCGTTGATTGAAATAGATTAATTAATTTCTTGTTCAAAAGTTCTTCACAATACTATAAAATCATTTTTACGTTTTAAACCGTATGAACATGGTGTAATAAGGATTCAAAGATGAAAAATAAAAGTTTGTCTTGTTATTGGATTTGGTTTCGATAAAGTTGAGAAATGACTGCAAACCAATTATAAATTAATTATACAAATTAAAAAATGAAAGGTTTAATAGAAACAGTTACTTGCTTTTATTCATTCCGAGTTAATGAGTCCTTTCGGGATAAAAACGTTAAATATTTTTTAATTTTGTTTTTTTTAGTTTACCTTCTGGAAAATTTATGCCTTAGCAACCGACATCCCAGCGTGACGATGGGTCGGAGCGGGAAAATCTGCTGCCTGTTTCGTGTCATCTTTTCAATGTTCGATCAATAACAATTCACATCATCAGATCCACGCACATCAGCGACTTCCGATTAATTATCAAAATATTAAGACACTGCGAAAGATTACACCGATCTGTTAATCTGTCGTGACGATTTATCGTATCCATTCGATCGTCAAGCTACCGTTCTATCTTAACCAATTATCATTCCAAAACAGTGAATTCAATGTCGAAACCAAAACATTCAATTTCGCTTCGACTGACGTTTGACATAACCAATCTAACTGCGTTGACAGATAGAAAAATAAAAATTAATCGAAAAATGTTTTCTTTTCTGGTTCAGCAATGTTACATGAAAAATATTGTTAATTGTTTAGTTAGTTTTATTAATTTTTGTAACAGTGATGAGATTCTTATTAGAAGTTTGTTTCTTTTTTAGTTCAACAAGAAATTGTAGTGTGTTGCAACAAGAAACGAATGAGATTACAAGCGAAGATTTCTTTTAATTAGGAGTTGCTGATGAAAACCGCCGGATTAGAATAGTTTAAATAAGACGTCCGTTTTTGTAGCAAAGAGCCTTTTATCGTGCAAACTCGAAAAAGAGCACGTTTTTCTGGTTTATCGAGGCAGCGATTTCTAAAGCAGTTTTATAAGGAAAATCCGACGGAATGAGAGTCGTGTGTGAGTGACGACATCGCGCAAGTCGAAATAAATTCTGTATACCGACACGTATAGACGTCTCGTGCGGAATTTGAGATTTCGGGTCTTACACTGCGTAAACAGTTTCGCCTCTCGAAATATAAAAAAAGTCGCAACATTTCAATTCGAATCAAATAATAGAACAAAAAATAAAGAATAAAAAAATACTAAAAGTAATAATAATAAAAAATATAAAAAAAATTGAAATTCATTAAATGTTCCGTGAAATAAAAAAAATTATGTGAAATCTTTCTCCAGAGATATTTTTGATTTACTTTTTATTTTGGAATAAAAAAAATTTTTTTAATTATCAGAAGTTTTTGTTTTTTAAATCAACTTTTGTTTGGAAATTTGAGTCAAAACCATCAACAAGTTTTGATTTGACTTCGCTGAGATAACAAAAATGTTTTTTTCTTTAAGTTCAAACAAATAATTTTCTAATTCATTAACATTTCAATTGCACGAAGATTTTTCAAGTCGTCGGCGAACTTTCGAATCAAGATTCACGTATAAGGAAATGCTGTGTGGAAGTGGATCAGCGGCAACTGTGTCGGTTTTTCATATACATGTCACCGGCCTTGACTGATCCGACGCCCACGTTGACGCGAATTCTTTGCGGCCCACGTTTTCTACAAAAGGTTAAGTTGAGATAGGTCCTGCCATACAAAGAAAAAAAAACAAAACAAAAACAAATCTCATCAGTTTCTTCGAAGTATAAAAAAGGTACCATTAATTTAATCAATAATTTTCTTATTTGCCACTCGACGTCGATAAATCATCAAACTAGAAATTGCCGTCGCAATTTTCTGTTTAAAAGTTTGTGTCTGTGTATTGAAATTGTGTATCCTCGAGGCAAACAAAAAGGGAAGACAAAAAAAAATAAAATTGTTTGTCATGAGAAAAGTGAAATAATTCACTCAGACAATTGGTCCGAGTCTTTGTTTGCAATGACACTCGATGAATTATCGACGCGGAACAAAAACGCTTCTTCCGATACTTTGCAATTTTCGACGACGCTGAAAGTAATGAAAAAAAGTGGTTGCGTCGAAATAAAAAGGAAAATATAATATCAAAAATTGTTCAAACAATGAAGAAAAGGGCTGATGGTTTATGAACGCCTTTTGATCTCAAATGCTTTCATCTGCATAAACCGACGGAACGCTAATGAAAAAATCTTAACCGGTTAATTATAGCACTGACATTGCTAGACTGTATTAATTAGTCGGATGCAAAAATGAACTACGATCAAGTGTCCTTATTTTATAGTTGTTCGATAATTTGTAGGTCACTTGATTGATTTCAGTTAATTGAAAATTCATCCAGCCTGTCATTTGGTTGAGATGGATTTTTATTTTGAAAAAAAAAAAAAAAAAAAAAAAAAATCTGATTGATAAATGTGACTGAAACAACGCCCAGTTGATCACGACTCGTCAATTCATTAGCAGTTGATTCCCCGGCGTAATCTCTATGGCTAATGATCGACCAAGGGAAAAAGCTATTATCATACAATCACCGTCGATTTACAAATGTCGGCGACTTTCTTGCTCGCGGGCGGGTCGCTCTTTTGGCCTAACGGGCCCAGCGATAATGTGGGAGTGCTATGCGCGTGAAAGCTGCCCTGGTGACACAACGGGCTAGCGCATTATGTGTTATAAACGTTTGCTGTCGTTCGTGCGATTTGATTACAGAGAGTAAACGGTCGGGACTGCCGTAAGGGAAACTAAGAAAAAAAATGTACGGCGACACGGGCCGCACACTTCCCACGACCCGCACCGATGTCTAACCTATGCGCGCAATCGTCAAATGTTAATGCCCCGTCTTGTCTTTATCGATCTCCTCTCCTTAAATGCTCCTGTTCTTATTTTCGCTTGTTTGTCCGGCGAGCTTGCGTTTTCATTCGAGTCATGTTTCCCGATTTTGTTTTTGTTCCATCAAATGTATTCGGTTGCAATCGATACTAGCTAATTTTCCACTTGGTCACGATGCCAACTGCTTTTTTTAAACAAAACATCACAATTTCATTGGTCCTTTTTTTCTTCTTTTTTCTCAAAGATTCCTGATGGTAAGATAATTGTTGATAAAACTGAGTCTGTTGTTGTATTTGCAAAATAAATAAGATTCGTTTAATCAGACCTGATTAAAAGATTAACTTCTTCGTCGTAAAAGTTTACGGCAAATTTGTTGAGGATGAATTCTTTTTTGTAATGAAAGTTTTTTTTTTAATATTTTTGTTGCAATAACAAGTTGAGATTACAGAAAATATATACTTGAATGGTTATTGCAATTCACCGCAGAAATGTTAACACAAAAAATGCTTTTCAATCATTCGTTTAGGTAGCGTTACACAGTTTGCTTTCAATTAAAACTGAAAGCTATCCACAACTTTGCGTCACGACAGATCGTTAAATCGATTTTTCGCCGCACTTTTTTCTTTTGTTCAGTGATACGTCTTTCTTCGGGCACAATTTTTTTTCCACCCCCGTCACTCTCTTAATTTCAATTATTTCATTATCTCCCATCGATAATACTAATAACTCGACGTTAAAAGTCGTTTTATTTGTTGGCCGAAGAAATGAGCGTCGATCGGGAAATCGTTGCTAGCAAAAACTCATAAATCGAGATCTCCTCAAGCTATTTCCCAGTAGAAAACATTTTTCTCCCATTGACAATAATTCAGATTGGCTCTGCACGTCATCACACTTAATTATCTATCGATAAGAATTCTCACGACTGATAAGAAGTTTTTGATCGAAGATAGGAACGAGACGACAAGTGACACAGACGTTATATACCGTGCACTTTTATTTATTTCGTTTCTTTCGTCTAATTTTGGGCCGATGTTTTTTGGCAAACGTTCAACTTTAATTCGCACTTCCTTTTTCCCCGGTCGGCAATTCAAGTTAATCCGATGGTTTAACGGAGGGGAAAAAAGGTGCGCGACATTGACATCGACTCGCGAACGAAAATGTGTTACGCGCGCGGAACGACGATTAGCGCTTATACTACGACGCAAACCGGTGCGGACTAACGTACTCTCGTACTCGAGTGAAGAATGGAAGCCTACCGGTGCAGGGTACGTGGGGCTCGCACCCTTCCCTTTCATACTTTGGCCAGGCGACTCTCTTTCATTCTCACGGCTGTGCCTAACAATACCGGGGATTACTAACGGTGCAGGCATCGAAATCTCGTTTTCAAGTTCATTTAAAAAAATGTAATTGTGCGTACAATGTGCTACTTCCTATTGTTGTTTCGTTTATTTTACAATTCAATGAAAATGTTAATCCTAAAGGAATTCAAAGGGAAATTTTAAACGTTGTTTATTCATCTAAATTCAATTTTAATTATAAAAAGTGTATTAAAAAAAGATTTGATAACAAAAATAAAACGCTAAATTATAAAATAAAAAGTTTTTTCACCGTTAAAGTGTGACATGAACTTGTCGAATCAAACTACTCGTGATCAATAAATAATGTTGTAAGTTTCTATAACTTATTTTTTTATATATATAAAAAAAATTATTTAGTGACAAGTGATATATAATAAAGCAAGTTGTCGTGGAAGCACAATTGATTTACAGTTCTTGTTGCAATGACTTTGATTGTTTTCAAGGATTTCAAGTTTTAATAAACCTTAATTCTGAGCTGTAAGTATAGCTTACACACAATAAGGAAAAGATCGTACGTCTCACAGGCCGAAAATCAATTTGAAGCAATTAGTTCTAATATTAAATACCGTTCTTGTAATTACTGATCTCTCGTGCTTGGCTCAGTTCCACTCTTAATAAGTAATGTCAAGCAATAAAATAAGTCATTGAAATTTATGAATTTTTAATTAGTTCAAATATGTTGGTCAAGTTTCCAATGTTCGCGAAGAGTTTAATTTTGTTGGATGCATCAGCAGATTAGTCAAGTGTCCTATATCTTGCACGTGTGTAAGTTTGTTTAAAACTGACAGACACAAAAGTTGGACAAAGAAATCATTTAATGAGACACAAACGTAATGAAAATGGTTCGAGCAGAACCATTTGGGAATTTAGAGAATTTTGGGAATTTCTCAAATTTGCTGACTTTCTACCTACACTTTGCACGCACTCGTGAACCGCAAGCGGAGATTTGCACTTTACAATTCTAATGTCAATACATAGTATTTTCAAGCGTACTTGAATTTTCAACAGAACTGAAGCAAAAGTTTACTTCCAACTAGTATACATATGTACAATTTGCATTTCATTTCATTAAATGAATTTCAATTTACGGCCATCCTTTTCAAAACATTTATCCATATCTCTTTATATCAACGGCCGGATACTTTCATCTTCTTAATAATCCTCAATTCATTAGATTAAATCCAATTAATGAAATGCAACATTTGTCATCATTAAAAATTTCATCTCAAGATTGGGATCCGATTTCTCTACTTGCTCTAATCGTGGTCCTAATTCGCGGATCCGGTTTCGACTTGTGAAAAATTTCCAAAAGCACACACCATCGTATAAATCTTCCCTCGCCTATAGATGAAAAAAGATATCGTTTGCGAGTCTTCAAGTTGACAGGATAGAGCACGATTAAAGTCGCCGACGCGTATATATTCGCGCGCATTTCAGTCTGCTAGTTGGGACGCGTCGGTTGGAATTTAATTATTAGTTTGCGGCTTAGTTTGCGCTCTTATAACCAGTGTCATCCATATGCATGTGTCGGGGCAGTGTCGGTTTAGCATATATATAATACATTTGACAAGTAAAACAACAAGTGCTGCCTTTTAATGCCCTCTCCGATTGTGAGTTTTCGAATGCACCGCGGGCTCGCGTTTACTTATATTGTATTAATGTTAATTCTGTCAGGGATATAAACCCCCCACGACTTTATTCGTTTTAATTAAATTAAGGCGCCGAGCCGGGCAGCACAGTTAATCGAATCAAATTGTTAATTCAATCCCGCGATTGCGACTCGTTGAAACGTCCATTAAATTCCGACTTTTGGTTGTTAATGATATAATTCCCTATTTCGTCGGATCGGCTTATACCGCCCGGATTAACAGTGTCATCCACTTTGTCTAATTTATTATTTTTAATTAATCGCCCGCAATTCGGGATAACTCATCGCTGGTTGAAATTTTTATCGCGCCGTCTGTTACCAGTTTACATTAATTATTTCGGATGCGCGCTCGCATTAATTTTTATAGTTTATGCATATAGTAGCGCACTATTCGAATGCCTAATGAAAACGGAGTTGCATTCCCATCCTGTGAGTGTGCGCCATTTGTACATTTATATGAACCAGTTGTAAAATTTACAACTCTCACCGAGGGTTGATGATTTCATTAATTTTATACCCGACGCAAGCCTCAACATTCGAACTTACCTGAAACATAAAAAGAAAAAAGTGTTACAAAATTAGTTGCACCTTAAAATTTCGTTGTTTCATGGACTTGGAAAATGAAAGGCGATTGAGTATTTTTATTCGTGCAAAGTCCCAATCGAAGGCTCCAGCGCCAGTAATTTTCGGCGGGCTGAAATATATATTTAACCGTGGCATGTCTTTTTCAGAGTTTTACTTTATTTTGTCATGAGGGATGCGTCTCATCAGAGCTCAATGTTTATGACGCCTCGCGAAGCCCCAATAACGCACCACCTCTTGCCTTTATTACATCTCCAGGCCATTGTGAAGTGTGTTTTGTAATACCATTGTACGTGAGAGGAAAATGTATGTTGTAAAGATCCACACCCTCGCGTCCGACCATAAACTTGTTTATTCCTCGCATAAAAAGAGAAAAACTTGCAACTTTTTTTTTTATTCGATATCATAAATTCGCATGAACCATCTTTGTATACAAAAATGTGCGTTACCGAACTTTAACACAAATTCCAAGCGGGAAAATCTCTTTAACAAAAATCATCACTGATAGAATACAGAAAACAGGGAGCGACAATAAATCAGGCTAAACAATAATTTACGACTCCGGGCCATCCGTTTGTTTTGAAAGTTCCATCAAACTAAGAATATGCTGAATAAATGCAACACATTTCTGAGATACACAAAGGTTACTTTTTGTTTTCAAAAAGATGTGCAAGTGGTGATTTTATTGGAACGACGTTCTCATTTACTTGTCTTGTCGATTGTAACATTCCTCCTCGGTCCTTGTCTCGGCGTTTCACTTTTTTCACTTATCAAGATTTGTCTTCGCATCTTTTTTCTCGCCAACATATTTCCGAAAAACGTAAGGCCACTCCGGGGAAAAATGATTACGACGGGGTTCAGAGCCGAACAAGGAAATGCGAAAAGCTTTTGTGTTTGCCGAGTGTTTGTATAGCACAGAGTCAATTCCCTTTGATCGTTTTTTGATTTGTCCACAAATTCTCTACTAGCTGTGGGCCGAACAAAGCGGAAAACGTTCCCCTTATTGAATATAGATGTTTTTATGGAATGTTTCACGCGAAATCTCGGCTGCTATTGTG
Organism: Trissolcus japonicus; assembly: GCA_030522925.1. Lineage (NCBI taxonomy): Eukaryota > Metazoa > Arthropoda > Insecta > Hymenoptera > Scelionidae > Trissolcus > Trissolcus japonicus. Next base: position 45,028 of record JAPYZS010000120.1, on the reverse strand, counting down.
CGCGCCGTATACATAAAGTATTTTTGCCCGCGGAACACTCCCGCGAGAGATAAAAGTGGCGGGGCACGAATAAAAGCGAAGAGAAACTCTCTGTCAGACTTGCGTTGCGACGTATCACGTGATGAATCGCGGATTAGATTGAGAGCGCTTGAGAGTCTCCTGGCTTCGGCGACCGCCGATCGATATACTATATTTCCACCAAAATCCCGCGCCATTCGTCCGTGTGCCGCACAAAGCTAACGTCTCAAAATGTAATCGGAAGCGGTAATTCGCTCCCGCTGTTTATTATGACACCGGGCGTATCGCACCCGGCCAGACCACATCGCGATACTACTACTTCCACCTCCAACCTTGCCATTTATCGCAAACCTATATAAATTTTATCAAATTTTATACTCGAAATCATAAACTTTTTGTGTTAACTATTAAACTTTTTACTTGAAAAAAATAAGTTCACTCGAAAGTTTATAATAAAAACATTTTAAGTTAATATAAGTGAGCAAGTTTGAAAAAGAACGCAAAAAGTTAAAGGGTCTGTCTGATACTGATACATTTCAAAAAGCTGTTTATTTTTTATTTTATTTGGTTTTTTGTACAATTTTTGATTCATTAATACCGTTTTCTGTACAATGGGAAAAAATTTTGAGATAAAAGATATGCTTGAATGAAGTCATTTTTTGCATCTTTCGGAGGAGGGGGGAGAGGGACAATGCAATTCAGGATGAGCAGAGCAAACTGTAACGAAGAAAAGCGTAGTGCAAATTAGCCGAGCGGTAAGAGTCGGTTCTTGTAACGAAGAAACTAATTACGTAGAAAGTGATGCCATTGGAGAGGCGGCAAAAAGCTTACCAGCGAAGAAAAATAGGCAGCGCGCCCTCGAGATAAATGGCCAAAGTAATCGAAGAATTAAAGAGACGACGAGGACGAAAAAAAGTTCATTTGATCAGCGGCACAATTTTGTCTCGCGAACTCCTTCAACTCGCAATCAAAACAATCTTCCGAGGTGCGGCCGTCGAGTGTTTTTACTCAGATGTTTTTCCAATTAAAATGGCGATTCATTAAAAAGGATCAATTAACTGGCAGTATACTTTTTGTGATAGCTCAAACTGCTTTTTTTCTTTTCAATTAAAACAAAATAAAAACGGGCAACAATTTGTTGTCTCATGTTTTTTTTCTTATGTTATTAAATTTATTTCGCATTTATGTTAGACAACATGGAAACATATATATATATACACACGACATATATTTTTTTTTCCTTCCTGAGAAATTATAATTCGACTAAGTTTAAACAGTTTGGAAAAACGTGAAAAAGCGGAACTTCATGTTTCAATTGAAAAAGTTGAATTTGAAACGTTGAAATCCTTTCAGTGTACATTTTTTCTGCCCAGGATGAGAACGAACCGAGCATGAATTTAAGCAATGTCAGAAAAAGAGGAGGCTAAAGAAATGTTCATTGTTGAAAATTGCGCCGGTGTCATAAATCTTTTTGATATCAGCTCGCCATTCTTGTTCTTTCGTATTGACAGATGGAGCATTATGAAGTACAACGCTCGATATTTGTAAAGGTTTAAGTATGTTTGTAAGCTGGTCCCAGTGTATCGATAACAATTGATAGCCGCTTGCAAATGATTCGTGTCTATTTTACGGGACGCAATCGAGAACTTTCTATACCCACCCTTAACATTTGATTAATGGTACTATTCTCTGCGCTTCTATCGATGATAAAAAAATCTGTAAAAAAAATAAATCTGTTTCTATCACCAGCGCGATGTGAATTTAATTGCGAAAGTTTTACTAGTATGAAACTGTATGCTTTTGTAACAAAATTCTGTGAACTCTTAATTTCATTTTTCTTTCCAGTTTTGAATTCACAGTGATGAATTGTGAATTGACGACTATTGTGATTTTTCTGTTTTTCAAAGAAAATAAAAAAATAAAAACAAAATAGTCTGAGAAATTGAGATTTCGCAGTAATCCATTTAACGTTCAATAGGTGTATTGAGCACTGAATTCATTGTCCGCGCCAAGTCCGGTATTTCCCTGTTTTCGGCTAACGGCTCTCGGACACTTAATCACGAGACAAATTCAGTCGTTTAATTCGACGACTTGTTCCCTAATAAACGTTGGGATATTGGCATGCACGAGCACTGACACCGACACACCCAAAAAATTTGTTTCGCACGGGTTACGCGTTTAACTTTATTTTCTGATCACGCGCTATCGGAGGAAATATGAGTTTTTATATGTCAATAACAAAAATGTATCACTCCATGTCAGGATTTGGCAAAACTTCTATTGTTATTGTTTATTTTTGCAATTCTGATCAGTATGACTTATTTTTACCGTGAGATTTCAAAGGGAACGAAACAGAAATGATAAAATCTGTATTGTAATGACGATGAAAAAAATCAACAAAATAAGAAAAAAATGATAACAACAATAAGAAAATTCTAATTATGTGAGTAAAAAATAGCTAGCAGTATTATGTCACCGTGAATTGTAATTGTATGATATCATCTAGCAATATTGAATTTACGCAATGTCCTTAGCAGAGACACTTCGGTAGGAGTGTTGCGCTCGTTATTGAATTTGTATCTGACGGGTTGAGCGGATTTCAACCAACTTTTTATGGCTCGCTTGATTGTCCCAATAATGACAGAACGACTGACAAAACTCATGTCCAATCGTCAAATAAAAATTACCCGTTTTTTGTAAAAAAAAAATGTTGGCAAAAAATATTTCTTTTGATGAAACAAAAATTTTTTTACATTTTTTTGTTTCAATTAAACTCGAACATTTATTTATGTGAGTCATCAGGAGTTGATTGAATATTCATCGAATAAAAATTATACCGCAATTATTATCAAACAAATTTTTTTTTTTTCAACAAAACATGTTTCCTGCTGTTGAAACAGTTGAAATGAAATACTCATTGAAATTGTACTCCTCAGTGATGAGTCGCATTTGCGTTGATCACTTTTATTTAAATTATTTGGTTTTGCAATTGAACAAGACACTATTATTTAAAATAATACTGTTTTTCAGTCACGCTACAAAACGTTGAGAAGCTAATTAGAATATTTTGTATGAACGTCAAGTAAATTCACGAAAATATACGAAGAAACAAAGAAGAAAATACACGGTTTCATAAAACCCAGACGTTATTTTTAATTTCATCTTCTTGTTCACTATTACCGTTACGTTTCTGATTTTCTCCCACGCTACACTAAATCACTCTGCAAATCACTCTGACAAATTGGTCAGAAATAATTGGAGCTTATTTGGTTAACGATTGAGAATGACACTATGACGCAACACAAATAAATGCACAGACGCGAAATGGCTGCAGGAGACAAGTGCCAGGCTATAGTTTTGATACAATCTTTCGCGGAGTTGCAAACTCACTCGTGTCAACTGCAGTGGCCCCGAAATTGCAAGACAACGTTTCGGAGCCGACTCGTACCGACCGCTCACTAATAGACATTTAAATCGAACAGGCTGCCGGTGTTGTGCCGAGAGGCACCGAGTTGTCGTGAGTCACGAGTGACACGCCGTGCGAACGCGTCACGTCATTACGAATGCAACGTCTCCGGCGCGTGTTTGACACTGAGACGGTTACCTGGAAGAGATCCTCGATAACTCATTCATGAAGAGTCAAAACGGACTTTTGCCAACGCACGATTTAACCTCTCACTGTGATTACTGATTCCGAACTGAACCGCACTTTCTTCCACAATCTTTTTACCTCTTTTTCAATTCCAACAAAGTTGTTTCTATTTTATTTATTTTCATTTTTTAATTTGTTTAAGTATTCCACTTTAGATCAAGTAAAAATATGCATTCAAGATTGTGTAATGATGATTTAGGGAGGAGTTAGTGCGGCGTTGCGAGTAACGGACAATCGACCGGAACTTAGTCGTGGGACATTCTTGCACGTTTGTCGCACCATGTGGTCGTAATGAGTAGAGGTTCCCCCAGCTTTGATTGGTTATTGACCTATTTACATTCAGAAACAATTTATCGATTTGCAAATTCGTACCGTTAATAATACAATGCATTAAATTATTACAAAAATTTTAATCTCAACGATCTTATAATTTTATTTCTTATACACTGTATGAAAATAATAAATATAGAAGAATATATTTTTTTTATGTACTAATGAAAATGAAGAGTAGACTGAAGTTAATTTTTAGTTCCATTGTTTAATATGACTTTTGGAAAAAAAAAAAAAAAAAAAATTAGGAAACAAAATATTCAGTGAATTCAGAAATTTGTGTCTTTTATCTTTCAGGCGCTATCTTTCTGTGACTCATTCAGAAATGTTTTATCATTCTTTTCCCAAATTTTGTGTAATGAGTAAGTCAAAGACAAATATAGTAGACAAATATAGTTGACACGAGAATTCGCCAACTTCTATTCCAAACTTTTAAAAGCTTTTGAAATAGAAAAAAAAAACTGAGAGTGATTACAAAGGAAGAAACCAATCTTGTCCTCTAATATTTTAAATTATAAATAAGGTTGAGAATTGCCCGATAAATTTTTATTAGAGTGGTATGGGGTATATATAACTTGAAACCCATTTTTTTTAGAAGATAGTTTCGATTTTTATTGTAGATTTTGTATTTCGACTTTTCTATCAGAGGACTGCAAATTTACTTTGGTCTCCCTTTAAGTTAAAAAAAATATTATTCTTATGAAATTATATAAATATTTTTTTTTTTTTTCGCCCTAAACAAAAATACTCATGTTGGGTTTGAATCTTGGTTTCATTTCTTTCCATTTTATATTTTTAAACCTTCCATTAAGTGTATATCAAATTCCATTATTATAATATGGCATTGCATTGCTCCGTATTAAAGTCGGCAAAGTAATGTCAACTTGCATAATGATTATAAATACTGGTATTGCGGCTTCACATCTTTGCTCCGACAAACACTAAAGTGAAAACAACCAGTACGAATTTTACGAACTCACCAAGGGCAACTTGGTACATGATTTTCACTAAAACTCGCGTAATCGAATCTGCTTCTATGTCGTCAAAGTTAATGAACCCATTCCGGCGGAACGGAGTGTGAAAATGTTTTTTTAAGATAATTGGAAATAAAAGCACTCGATTAATAGCGCGCTGGAATAAAAAATCAACTTTGATTGAAAAGTGAGGAAACAAAGTTGCGAGCCCGACTGAAGTTAGTTGATGGACATAATTAAAAATACGTTACAGAGAGCCGATCGACAAGAGTGTTTATCTAATGTTTGCGCATACCTTTTGAGACCAGATATGATATAGCTGTATACACCATCGAGTGTGAAATTTTGTTACGGAAATAATATCAGCAGGTTGATAAAATGTGTGTTTATTACATTTACGCGAGGGTTCGCTGTGGCACTTGTACTCGGTTATCAACTCAATTAGAGCAAACGAAAATTGCTGATTCATAGATAACTTCTCCGCTTGACGTGTAAAAGATGTGATAATTTATGACGCTCGGTGTGTATATATTCGGGTCGGCTGTTTGTTTGCCCCGTATCATTTCAAATGATAATCATTATGAATTACCTTCAAATCTTTTCTCGACTATTTTTCAGCATTTGGTTGAACCTTCCAATTATTTTTTAATCTTTTGTTTTGACGTTTAGAACGTTTTTTGTGATCAGTTACCCAAGTAAATGTATATATGGCCACATTTATGGCCCATTTATGTCAACCATATATGAAACGTAAATGCTGCCCTATATAAATAATAATAGTATTTCATTTTTCTACAAACGGTTATGATTTTTTGCAGTAACATTAGTAATATCCCGACACACAAGTCGGATACCATTACGATCCTAATCAATATGATCTTGTATGAGTATTTGGTATCAGGTGTACGTTGCCTGATACCGTGCAAGCCACGCTTAGGATGTAATACAAATGACGTAATGGCTTTGAGCGAAAATGATGGTAAGTCTCGGTGTTCCCGTGTTCATAAATGATTTATGATTGCGTTTACCGCTTAATTCCAGCTCTAAATTACATCTGATTGTATTTAATTTCTAAACAACACTGGTAAGGTCAACCACTGCCAACTGCAACGACCATTTCTGCAGTTACCGTTTGTAGTATTAAATTTCAAACAATATTTCAAAAAATATATAAAATAAAAAGATATACAACAAAAAATTAGAAAACCGACAAAAAACTAAAAAAAAAAAAACATTTTTTAATATCTCTGTGTACCTCTGTAAAAGTGGAATTATCAGTGACAAATGATCGGTGCTTGAACGAACGATATATGGCTGACGACGATTCGTATTCTGCGAGCTATGAGAATTCAAGTCGATAAGTCTTTTGCTGACTTTTCTATGAATGAAGATATCGCTGGTTCAGCCACTGCACAGACTAGAGGGCACTGTTGAGCCCATTCGAACAGGATAGTCGGTAATCCGTGCGGCGGCTTCTTGTCTTTTTCAAAGCAGCTGCTCTCTCGCGCGTTTGCAAAATCAGCAGAATTTGAATTTAGATTAACATTTTTATTGCAAATCCCATTCAAAAATGTCTCCCGTCCTTCGTCTCCTCGATTTACATTTCATTAAGAGTCTACGTCCCGTTGATTTCGGAAAAAATAATAATTCCCAACCGAGACCGGGTTATTAAAAGTGTGCACGTGAGTGCGCGAAGAAACAAGTAGAGTGTAAAAAAGAAACAAAGAAAGAAAGTGAGAGAAAAAAAATTGACGGCAAAAGGTTTGGAGCTAAAAAGCAAAAGGTGGAAATATAGAAACGCAGGCAGTCGCCGATGAACCCAATGGAACGGCCAAGGAAAAGTAAATGAAACTGCGCAATGAATGTTAAAGGTGTTTATACAGCACTCGTGGCAGTTTGCGTACCCGGAAATTCGCGTTTGTTCAAATTGTAAGGAGAGCAATTGGTAAAATACAGTATCGTGCAAGGGTTATCCGGAAATCGATAAGGAAGCAGACGCTGGACGAACGTTGGTCTTTTGTTACACAAACAATTCGTTTGGGGCGTCACGTGACGAGAATCGACCCTGGCCTCGTTCTCAGAGCCGCCACATGTGCCCGGATCACTGGTTAACCTACGTGACCGTGCCAAGAATTTGGACGCATTCGCGTCTGCCTTAATATTGGCAACTCAAAATATTTGCATATTGGTATACATTGAAGCCACTCCCCTTTGGTCTGGTGCCATTAGTCTGTTCCGAACGATCAAGGAGAGCTTTAATATATCGACGTTACTACCCCAGTCGAATAACGAACCCGGATGCAAAGTCTCTGCCTAATGGTTGCTCACTCACAGGTGCAATCTCTTCGGCCTGTCTCTGTGTTCAAGATTAAGCTACGTGATCTATAATTTGATACGTAAATCAATTACTAATCGATTCTCACATTATGTATCAATAAATTTTCACACTCGAAATCTGCAGTCGTATTTTTGAAAATTTTCCAAGTTGTAATCTGTATTCAAGCTGGAACCCCCGAAATCTCATATCCCGAAATTACATTTTAAAAAATCAACATTTACTGTTTTCTAAAAAGCTCGTTTAAAAAAGTTTATTAAAATTTCAATTTCATATCTAAGTCTGAGCCCGATTAACTCTTCTCCTTATCTTTTTGCAGAGATTATCTTAGTTAAGGTAATAAAAAATGTTTGTTTTTCATCGACTATGAAAATATGTTTGCGTTGCCAACAAACGCACGGGGATGTTGTTACACGCTCGTCGGTATCACATTTTATTTTGGTGAAAATATTTTGTTTCCAAGCATGAAATCGCGTTCTGATGTTTTAAATATCCCCCGATGTGGACTAACGTTTGTGTCTACATTATCGCACTAGTTTTTTTTATCAAATACAATTCAGTCATTGAATTTAGGTTACCAGGATGTAATCAAAGGTAGCAAAGCCCATTATAAGTGGTTTGCTGATTGGCACGGTTCTAATACAAATACTGCAGATCATAGATTGGTACGTTGGGCTAGACCAATAGGTCAGAATTGAATAGCAGGTCGATAAGAAGCTCGGCTACATTCAAATGATAAACATAAGCAACGCTAACCCCCGAAAGGGTTCTTTTGTGTTACGCTTCGCTGATTCAAACTTCACGCTGAATGATTTTCTATTGCCCCAAAAGTCGATTTTGAATTGTTGAATTGTTCATCTTCCATTGAACAGATTCTTTACGAGTAATAATTTGAAATCTAAATCAGCCACGGTTAAACTGTCACATTTTTTTCTTTTCAACTTTATCGATTGATCCTTACCTAGAGATATCTTCCTGAGAAACGGTTCGAGGCGTCGTGGAACCGTGAAGAGCGAGGGACGATGCGTGTCGTGATTCTTGCAAGTGCGATGTGTTGTTTTCCATTGTTGATACCGAGCCATTTTGTTTTCCTACAAAACCACAACTTCAATCAAAACTTGTTGTCGATACGGTTTCCATCTTAAACTTGCAAGACTTTGTTTTAATGTCAAATTAATTTCAGTAAACTTGTTAAAATATTGAAGTCAGAAGTTACTTTTATGATATTAAATTTTCAAATAAACCTGGCTTCTTTTATAAACTACATTTCTCTTCTTTGCAAAAGAAAATGATCAACTTATTGATCAATGTTCGAACTGCTAAAAGGCCGAGTTAATTGAAAATAAAAAATGTACTTTTTCTTATTAGATTAGATAAGTAAAATCTTGCAATTTGATTACGAGGAACGAAAACAAATATCATTTGAACTAATTGGATGCCAAAAAAAAATTTAATTGAATACTCACGTGGTTGTGGCGATAAAGAGTGATCCGATGAAGGTGGTGGGGGTGGAAGGCTGTTTTCTGGTTTAGCTACTAAGAGAACGACTCGATCCTGCGTGGCTTTCAACGTCGCGACGGCATCCTCGTGTGTTACGTTTTCCAAGTTCTTATCACCCTGTAAAACATAAACGGTTTGATTAGTTGGCATAAGTATATAATTTAGGATCTAAATTAAGCGTCAATATATCTTTTTTGGCATGCCCAACAGTCTAGTGCACGAAAGAATTTTTTTTCTTTTTTTTATATCATAATATCCTGGTCGATTCAAATTAAAAAAAAAAAATAAAAAATGATAATAACTAGAAGGAGGGTACACAGGAAGATAAAAAGATTTGAAAGTCTGCTTTGAGCCAAAGTAGCGCGGACTTAAATTTGACAGATGCGAAAGTTAGCGTGGACGAAATGTAATGAATCGCCAGATGAGCACGCCGGACCGAAATTCCTCTCACAAAATTATGTTTGATAAACTGTTATTGTATTTTGTAACTTTGTACATCCTTTGCCTTTTAAAGTTGTACAAAATTACTTTGGCAATCGAATTTAGAGAGTTAAATATGGATGTCAATTGACAAAAGACCATGCCAATACATTACTTTGCAAATAAGAAAATAATAATTGCAAATTTGAATCTGGAGCGTAACATCATTTGATTCAATTTTCAATCGCTCTGCACCAAAAATTCGGCCAAAAATGTATATTATTTTTTTGTTTTTGTTTTAGTTTTAAGATTTATATTCGGATTGGATTTTTTTCTCATTTTTCACTCGCAATTGCGTGTCTTGTGTAACATGAAATTTGAATAGCACATGACGATCGGAAATCTAATTTGAATATTTTAATCCTTGATGATTGTTGAATTTGTATTTGCATAGAGTGAAATAATTTTCTGCGGACTGATTCAATTTGAGCACCACAGTGGCCAGGAAAGAAAAAAAACAAAAGCGTCTCTCACTATAAAGTGAGAATATATTTGAGTGTTTTCACGAGATCAATTGTCGAGTCTGAAGTGACCGCTTCCTTGATTTTTTCCTTCCCCTGTCCGAGGCGCCGTTTCTAGCGGATATAAAATGGATATCAAACTCCAGAGAATGACCGACTCACGAATAAGAAGCGGTAGCAAAAGTTTGCAGTGTCCTGGACATAAATCCAGTTTGCAAAAATATGACGAACAAATGTGAGTAAATTAAATGTGTGATAAAACATTTCGGTGAAAATGCTTTTCTGAAAAATCAAATTTCAGCATTATTTCATTCATTCAAACGAGATTGATTTAAATTTGTAACGGAATCATGATTGTTGTTCCGAATCGTGAGAGCGTTTTCACAACACTTCATCATCAGCTCGGCTGGTTCCAAACATTTTCGCGTGACAATTTATTTATGCAAGCGAAAATTAGCAGATCATGTTAAAGACGAACATTTTTTTGTCTGGTAGCATCCGATCCAACAGACCAAGTGCCAAAGATCGCCTTGTCCCGACCTTGATATCCTATTTTAGAGTACGATCAACGAACCATGCACAGTACCAAGTCTTTGAAACTAGTTTTACTTGAAAAGTGAGTGTGAATGAAATTACATATTTTTCAAGGTGTTTGTTACGTTATCCACGCACAACGCGTACGCACGTGTACGACAACGATTTGTTCTGATTTAATAAGAAGCTTTTTTCTGCTCGTTAAATAAAATGATTCATGCCATTTGGACCTTCAAAAGTTACACTATTTTGCAGCATCAGATAAGATTTACTATAAAAATCACAATAAAAATATATTCAAAACGTTAGATCCCCTTGATAATCAATGTTATGAATTTCACGAATTGAAAATTTTGTTCACATCAATTGAAATATTTAAACTTCAAACAAAATAGGTTTAGACAAAGGCAATGAAAAATTAGAAAATTGGAAAGAGATTTTCATTCATTGTGAAAAATATATCGCAACTAATTTTTTGACGAACAATGGGAGCGAAGATATTTTTTATTATTTTATTGTTAGAGATAACGTCCGCACCTTTTGATAAACGAGTGAACGTAAAATTGGATCCCTACGAAAATAAAAAAATATCGATTTTATACTTGAGCGATACTTAAGTAAATAAATAAAAATTACAATTTTCACGGAAAAATAAAAGTGCAACAACATCTGACGCAATGCATTTGTTTTATATACCTTTCGATGGAAAACTTGAATAAGTTAAAAATGAAAAACATTTCAGAAACATTTTTCTTGGAAAAATAAGGTTTGTCGGTCTTCATTACATTACATTACATTTTATTTATTCTCACATCGAAAAATAAGATAACATTAAACAACGACGTTAAACAACTGAAACAAAATTAATAATAAAATAAGCAGAAAACTGTTGAAATTTGTCTGTGAAAAAAATTTAAAAAAATTAAAAAAATATTGACAATTTATTATCATCTTCAAAATATATATCGCGGTAAATCGCTGAGCAATATGTTTTATACCTTACAATTGCACCTGACGGCACTAACCGCGCAATGACAGACATTTATTTTCTTATGTGTTTCCCTGACTGTTTTTCTAGCTATTGCAAATATGTTACCATTAAAAGTGTTATCGCATCCGAACAAATATGCAATAAAATTGTTCATTACTGTATCAACTTTTTATTGCAGCAAACTGTTCTCTTATAATTTCACGTGTTATCAGCACGTTTTATATTCACAAAAAAAAAAAAATAAAAAAAAGAAAGACCAAACAAACCACAAATTATATGTGAACGTGTCTCAAACTTGTTCGTTAAAAGGACATGGTGGGTTAATTTGGACACGTGACGTTTGGGAACAAATGTCTAACAATCGGGTGTTACTCACCAAGGCATTTCTGACGGCGACCAATTTGTCGCCGACGACGAGTCGGCCGTCGACCTGCGCCGCACCACCCTCCATAATTTTCGTGACATATATCCCATTATCGCCTGGAATATGCTGGTTGCCAATGCCGCCAGCGATACTGAAGCCGAGACCTTTGTTACCTTTGACAAGCTCGATTTCCGTCAACTGCATTTGTCGCCGCCGACGAACATACTGCAAATTAAAAAAGCGCTCAATGAAATTTTGATCGGCTCATCGCTTCACTGTTATTTTCAAGTAAAAACAAAAAATAAAACAGACAACTTCGGCGAAATTAGAATAAAGGCATGATCAAAAGATGCTATCATGCTCCAGTGAAGTTTTTCATTAAGGAGAGTAATGGGGAGAAAAATTCTGCACTCATATTTTGCAATCAGTTTGGAAAACAAACGAAAAAGCTGCGCGGCTCAACGATCTAAAATCGTCAGGTTTTCCGACTGTTTCGACAAGAATTGTCAAACACTTTTCACAAGCCACACTGCTCACGCCAAAGCTTGTCTATCTAAGCTTTATTGATTCGTTTGTTTTCCATTTGAGAGTGTTTTCTCCTCGAAATGTCACAAAAAGAAGTAGGGGGAGTGGTAGAGGATGAAAGGAAAGTTTTAATTTTGATCGAAACTTGGTCTTGTTCACTTTATAAAGTGATAAATGTATATTTCAGCGCAAGTGCACATTTACAAGTCTCAATTGTTTACTTGGGATGTTGTTTTTTTGATTTTTAGTTTTTTGTTTTTCTAGTTTTTTTTAATTTTTTTTGTTTTGTTTTTTTAAATCGTTCTTCTACGGTTGAGCAAAAAGCGACAGCGAAAAATAATAGGAAGATAGTACGGTTTTATCGGATCCGAAGAAAGGATTGGCGTAATAAGGTGGCAGAAGAACGGACCCGTCTACATCAGACGACATTGCCCATTGTTACATTGCCGCTATCTCAGCGTGTCACGCAACAATTGGACATTTCGACGGGCTCCCGAACCCGACATCGCTCCATTATTTCACTTGATGCCGCTGTGATCTGAATCCAACTCTAAAAGTTCGTTTTGCACTTGACAAAACCTCACCTCGTAATTTTATAGATGAGAATCAAAATTCAATCGTGTGAATAAAATCATAGATTATTATCATTATTTATCATCTTTAAATTAAAACAACCAATTTATATTTATATCAAATAAGAAAGTATTGATTAAACAAACATGATGCTGATAATAATTAAATAGAACAAATAAACAAAAAAAGGCGTACATTTTTTATTTAAAATGAAAACAAAACAAAAAAACAAAAACAAGAAACAAAAAAATATTAAAATTGATAAAAGTTTGTCGTACCAGTTTGACAGTGTTTCCAGCTCGTTTGAGAGCATCGACGGCCGTGGCGTGAGGCACGTCGGTGACGGATGCATCGTTCACCTGGAGTATCGTATCGTTGACACGCAGTCGGCCGTCTGCCGAGGCCGCGCCGCCCGGTATAAGTTTTGTGATATAAATAGCTGGATCATTGTTGAAGTGTGGGTTATCCGTGCCACCAGCGATGCTGAATCCAAGACCGGCACCACCTCTTTCCAAAACGATCTCCTCGTATTCCCAGTCATCGTCGCCGTTCACCTAGAACACCCACACAACAACAAGGTTTAACTTTTTTGTTTTATTTTTTTGTCTCATTTTTCTACACCAAACTTGAATAAATAAATAAGTAATTTCCATCCAACACTGTAGGGCGACGAAACTCGAGTACACTTGAGTTTTAATTTATGTCGTCGGATGAATCTGACCGTGAGTCAAAAAATGCAAACAAATTTTTTGTTTTCCTTATTTTTTTGTTCAGACTGCAGTGGTATTTTAAATGGAGTTTATGAACTTTTCTTTTAATTTCAATGATAATGAACAACCCGTCCGAGGGGCGAAGAGGGAACCGTAATACTATAATTGAGCTGTCCAGCTCGTTGGCGAGCCGTAGAGACACAACCCGAGTCGCGATTTATAAAGTATGAAAGATTTAAAGTACGTTATTGACTAGAAGTCGCTTCAACAGGATAATTATTTTATTGCAATTTAGCTATTCAGTCTTTGATCTTGAACTGACATTTTTAATTTCTTTTTTCACGATACTTTAAGCGTTTTAGTTCAAAAAATAAACCTTCTGATTATGGAATATAAAAATTTCACTGTCGAATCATTTTTGTAAATTTTCCTTCAAATTTAATCTTCAGTCCCCTTTAAAAGATCAGTTTTCCAGTTTATTATTATTTTTTTTATACTGAAAACAAATTTCTCGCGCAAATATGTTTTACGAAAGAGGAAAAAAATGGGGAGAGAGAGACAGAGGGAAAAGAAAATATTTTTTACAACCACTTTGATCAAGATTTTCATCCGCTTGATATCAATGTCGCGGATTAAAATGACAAAGTGTATCCGCCGACATTTAACCATCAAGATAATGATGTAATCTAACTTTTATGCTCCTTTCGATACGGTTTTACGACGAGTTGCGATCAAACAGCGCTTTACTTGCCCCGCCATTCCCGGTAATATTTTTCGGTGCAAAGCAATTCCTCGGGAACTCGTTACAATCAATGCACGTCACAAAGGCAGACGTTATTTTTTGCACAATTTATAGTAGCCTTGGCACAAGCGAATGAAAACAGCCAAACGATATGCATCGAAACGTGGCGCTGATTATTTTCTCGCCCTCTTTTTTTTCTCTCCATTGTGATAAATTCGGGTCTGACGAGAGGCAATTTACTCTCACGTGTTTTGTATCAAATTGTTGTCATTTACCATTTTGGACCCTCGTCTCGACATTTTCGACGACAGCCTGATTTCACACTATCGCATCTTTACCATCACAAACGCGTTCAGTTTTACTCTTGCACTTTTCTCGCTCTTCATTCACTTAACAACAAGATGGAAAACATTGTTTATTCACTGAAACGAGAAACCACTTTGCAATCACATGTGTCATTATCGAACTGGTTCTCGAAGGTTTTCTTTTTTCCCGCACTGCGATAATTATCAACTGATTGAAGTAATTCTCTGTATTTTTTATCTTGTTTTTCTTTTATCTATTTTTATCTTTCCTTTTTTTTTTAGAAACAATGATTCGTTTGATTTGTTGTGTCAGAAAGTATGTATCAAAGAATGGCATACACGAGCGGATATCAAAAGAGCCGATATGACATAACTGGAGGAATGCTGTAAATAATAACGCGGTGTGTATTTATAATTGCGCGAATGAATTCAATCACCGTCATATCGCGGCACGAAGATGTAACGATGTGAGTGGCCGTTGTTTCACGCGCGACAAGCCATGCCACACAACTGGGCAGTGTTCGCTCGCTCTCTCGGCCGCGCGAGTCATCGCTATTATAATATTAGACCGGTCGTAAGCTATTTCCGAGCAACTATGAAAATACACGAACGACACGCGTTTACCGACACCAACTTGCTTCCTCATGCACGATCCCGATACAATGTTTTTTTTCTTTCTTTTTTCACAATAATTTGCAACGTTGTAATTCTTTACTGTTTATTAAAATAATACAGTCGTTTTGATGCAATTCATCTTGTTTAATCCTCTTTACATTGAAAGGGTCTATCAGTCCGTTTTTTCAATCGGTATTTTTATTTATAAATATCCGTTGATAAAATAGTGTTTTGCATTCCCTAAAAAAAGTTTTAAAATGATGAATATTTTCTATGAAAAAAAAAATTTTTTTTATTCATACATTGCAATACCGACAAACAATTTTTTTCAAACTTTTTTTATATTACAGTGAATAACTTTTTATTAAACAAATTAACATTTTTATTTTGTTGTGTCAAGTTTTTATTAATTCTTAGTTAATGTTTTTATTTTTCGTTGATCAAACAAACAAAATTGGATTAACAATGAGTTTTTTGTTTTATGTTTGTTTGATGGTACTGAAAAAATATACTTTGATTCTTGAGTAAAACACAACCTTAATTTAGCTTCCAATGTAACGTCAGGGAAAACAAGATCTTAAAGATCTACCATGCATGCGACATCTGTACACGACGGTACAAAGCTCGAGGTGTTGTTTCGGTTAGAAACAGTCGGAAACAATATCCCCCGAGTGTGTCGCAAAGTGCATTTCGCATTACTGCGCGAAGCACACAATGCAACGCGACCGTGTTTAAAAAGTTTGGTTTGCGAGTCGGAAACAACGCGCGGGTCGTAAATAATATATACGATGTTCTTCGAACGCCTCCTCTCAATGCGCAGCTCAGAATTTGCCTTGATTCACAAATGAGTGTTTATAATTTAGAATTCGCGGGGATTGTGTGTGCCCCATCTCGAGGTTTCCCGCCTGCAAGCACATTTGAATTTTCACCCCAGAGAAACTGTGTTGCATATATTATTTTGTGTCCATTCATATCAAGAACTAAGAAGTTTCATTGAACCTCGCTCTTCCGGCCTTTTACTGAACTTTTTTTTAACATTTTTTTATCAAGATTTTTTTTTGTATTTATAGGTCATATTTATAATGAAATTTTTAATGCTGAATTTTCTTTTCAACATTAAAACTTGAAATTTTTTAGATAATTTTTATTTGAAAGAATTTTGCTGACACGTAATCCAAAGCCGACTGATGATGATTTTTAAACTCATTATGGGGATGTTTATGTATTGCAAAATTGTTTCTCAAGGTAAGGGGGTGAAAAAGTTTACTTTGACCCAAATTCTTATACACTTTCGCGTAAGCGCACTTTTCGCTGTATAAATTCAAATTCCATTAGAATGCTAATGTACACTTAAGCTCGTAATCGTCGTGTCAGTAAAAATTGAGCTTCATTTGACCGAGCGCGTTTCATTTTTTAAATCGCTGCTTAACATTCTTTTTTACACCGTCGACAAAAAGAATCAACAAACGTCACAGATTAGTACGAAAATCGGCAAAACAAAATTATCAGGGTAATTGCAACGAAGTATCAAAAGTCAATTCTCGTCTGGAAGCGATTGATAAGCGAGAAACACATTAAGGTGGATCGATAAAACCGACACGCGAAGGGTGAAAATTTTTTGATGAACTTTACGACAAGTTTCGCTTATCAATTAGCAAAGTAATTGGTAGGATTAATGAGACATAATTCAATTTTCGCGCGCTTTACTAGGAATCTCACGGGTCGTGATGCAATTGCAGTAATTGACTGCGATGGGTGTTTATGGCAATGGGGACCCACGGACAAAGCTGTTCCTTATTTCTGAACTAATTAGCGTGCAAAAATTGTGCAAGTATAACAAAAAGTTGTAAAGTTGTAATCGTTGGTGAAATAGCAGCGGCGGAAAGGGCGCTTGAGACAGTGCCCTCTGGTGAGTGCATTAGCAAAATTGGAGTGACTCCAACTTCGTCGCACGAGATCTCTCTGCGGTTCAAACTTAGCATGTAGCCGAACGCGTATCGTCCTTGGCAAAGTTATACATTTTAACTGCACGACAAACTTGTGAATCAAGAAACTAATTGTGCCCTCATTCATCCGACTCACAAAAAACCACTCATCGTCACTCTCGCCGATTTTCTCCGCCGTCTCTTTCACCCACTTAGCTAATGGCAAATTACTTTGCTCGCTAAAAGTGTATGTAAGCGCTAATTATCCTCCACAGTTGGTAATATCATTTTTCTCCACTTCCTCTGTACACGTAAAAGTATGTTTATCTATTCATCATTGCAAATAAAAAACTGTACTGGATTTTGTCTCAGAAACGACTTGATTTAATACGTTCATTGTCTTAACGTAGGATGGTCGGGCGTCTTATACTAAAAAACTTCTTTCAAGTCAAGGCACTTTTTATTTTGCACTTTCTTTTATTTTGAAATTTATTTTAAAGTCTGATCTTGTCTAATCTGGATTTCCCTTAAATGAAAATGTCAACGTGGCCAAAATTTCTATCGAGGGGGGAGGGGGGGGGGTGTAAATATTTTTCTCCTTGTGGCGGTTCACGAAAATAAAGCCAACTTTATGACTGTCGTAAAGACAGCGATGAAACGAAAATTTATATCCTCGATCGAGTAATGAATAATCAAATCACGTCTCCTTATGAATTCTAGTTCAAACAGATAATTTGACCCATGTGGAAAGTTGAATCAAATTTAGTTGGAAAGTTATAGATACTAACTAATCTCTCATTTGCTTCCTTTTGATACGCTTTTTATCGAAGGTTTAGTACAGTTTATATAGAGTTAAGCGAACGAAAATATCGCAAATCAAAATGAGAACAAGGAGTTAAAATCTGCCTTTGTTTTGACTGTTATGTTTTATGGTTAGTGCGAACAGGGCGAGGCGGCGTAAACTAGATGAGCCGAAACGAAAGAGGCACCAAGCAGTTTTGTGTACGCACGACAAACGAAAACACAGAAAGACAGTCACGAGAGAAAACTCAGCTACGTGACTGGGATAACGCGTGGATGGCTGCTTGCTCAGATTCAACCTCTCGGTCTTTTTCACTCGAGTATACAGGAGAAATACAACATTGGAATAAATTTACAAGCCTTCAAACGAATTAATTATGTACTTCTTTCGTTCACTCCAATTTTTTTTGCACAGTCAAAACACACCAAAAACATTTATTCTTCTTAAAATTCTCTTGCTGTAAAATTTTCGTTGAATAAAATTATGCGCTGTGATTCTTTCTTTTTTTTACCACTCCAATTAAGTAGTCCTGGAGGTAACGATGAAAAAACAAAAATAAAATAAAATAAAACTTTGTTTCTGTGCTCCTTCGTGTAGATTTTATTGTACACGAGCATACAGAGCGGCGATTAATTACTTTTCAGAGGGCAATTTATTTTGCGCGACTCTCAAGATTTTTGGAACAGATTCGCGCGTTACTTACGTCAACTACGAACTTTATCGCAGTAAGTGTAAATACGGTTTCACGTTGACTTTTTCGTAAGCTACTTATTTTGCGGCTGCTTTTTCGATAAACATAATTTTTCTTCACTTGGCTGCTGAATTTCTACGTGTTTATCTTAATTACCTCATATTTTGGAGCGCATTACCGCATTTTTTTCATTATTTTTTTGTTGATAGAAAAAAAGAACCTTCATATTATCCCTCAGCAACTGTCGACGAAAATGAACCGCGGTTTTATTTTCATGGAAGTCGCAATTAAATTGCAATTGTGACGTGTGCCGTTGACAAAAATTAGTTGAAATTTTTTGCTTCGCATTGGCACCATCGCGTTTCTCTCGGGGAATAAATGAAAGTTGAAAATTTGTTGGTTGTCGAGGAGAACTCAATTTTTGTAATTAAATTTCAGTAGGATAATTGACACTGTAACACCATCAACCGCGCCCACATAGGGGACGGTGCACATCAATGGCACACTTTTTGAAACAAATCTAAACAAAACAATGAAAAAATTTTTTAGTAGCATGTCAAAAAAAAAAACAATATCGACCTAAAAGAGAAATTTTCATGTCATCAAAAAATTGTATTCTAAACATGTGAATTAGTCGAAAATTAGTCGACTTAGTGAACAAAATTGTCTTCAAACATGACTCATTTCATGAAAATCGAACGCAAACGATCCGTATGATTTTACAATTTTTGCTACTTACATAGTTATTAGAATGAAATACTGCATTTTTTAATATTTTTTTTCTTAAAGTCAATTTCGAGATGTTCCCGTTGTTTTATCGATTTCCCTATAATTTTAATAGAAAAACCGATTGAATAAAATATGTGTAACGCGTTAACATTGTTGATATTGAAATATGTTATCTACTCGGACGCGATAAGCATGAATTAATATGCAAATTTCGATCGGGCAATAATTGTTGAATAACACGTGTAAATTGAGCATTCAGTTATATATGAGGGAGTCTATGAAAATTCAACGTACACTTTCAAAACGGAGCTTGCCAGCTCGTTATTCAGCGTATATATTCATACATCATACATTATTTAAATTTTGATAAACTCCAATGCTCGTCACTATTCGGACAACAATTAAAAATTCAAGTATTCATTTTCATCTCATAAATCAAAACATTATCAATACGATTAATAAAACTTGCATCAACGCTCTTGCAGATTGGATTGTTCAGTATTTTGCAAATACCATTATTTTTTTATAAAATTTACGGAAAATTGATCCACCGGAGTGCGCAAACGAAATACAAACCGACACAGAATCGAAAAAAAAAACAAAACAAAAAAGTAACGTGACACAAGCGCGTTACTTGACTGAAATGTTGCATTTGTTCTTACGATCTCTTTGACTATAGGTAACATGCATATCAAAGGCTCGGCTACAATTGGTCATTCGATCTTACAGTAAAGCGTGTGACACGCCGAGCATGTAATTCTAAACGAAAATCGTTGAACTGAAATGAAATGACGACGAATAAGACGGATGACTGAAAAAAATCTGCGTCAAAAATTGAATATCATTTTTTAAAGTTATTATTAAAGCGAGTAATGTGAGAGATACAATTTCACTTTTTACCAATAATAATTTTTTCGAAGATTCAAATAAAAAAATTCAAAAAATTTTTTGTCTTGAATCTTGAAACTTTACCTTGGTAAATTGCAAAAAAGTAAACAAAGTATTCAAAGTTTCGAATTTGAAAATTCGACGGTGAAAGGGATGAGAATATTCAGCTCAAAATGTCGATAAAATGTCAGGGATAAAAAAGTCTGAACGGATGTCTGAGCGCTGTTGTCGAAATAACACACACCCGAGACGTAACGCATTGCTTAAACGATGACGTCGTTGCGATTTTTCTTTGCCTGCACTTTCTATGCAAATCTTCTACAGTGAAAATCACACATCTCATATGACGTGCATGCGATTTGTTGAAGATTCGTTCAAAAATTGGAAAACTTGTTTAACTATGACGGGCGTCTTCGCTGACGATGATAAAAGTATTCATTTCAAACTTTCAAATTGCAATATTCAAACGAAAATTCCTAGTCGAAGAAAAATGTATAAGATTCATTTTGTGTCACATTATTATTATATCAAAGTCAGCTGTTAAAAAAGATCAGCTCAAATTATTTAAAAAAAATTCACACGGACGAAAATATATGCAAAAACATAGGCGAAATATTTATTATTAAAAAATATATATCCAAAATATATATCTTATCTGGACAGATTCAGTTAGACTAAATCATGCATAACCATACATGGATATTTTCCTGAATTCAATCAGATCTAATCATTTTCCAGGTCTGATCAGACCTGAGAATGGACCTAATTTGACAAAATTTTGTCTGATCATGTAAACCTTCAATTTTTGTTTCATACAAAATTACTCACGGATAAGACCTAATTAAAAATCTTTATTGGCATTATGAAGAAACACCTCCATTCATCAGAATTTATTTTTGTAAGCTTTTTATACGAGCAATCGGATTACACATGTTTTGTGAATATTACATATTTTATATTTCTCTTGCCATACATGCTATTGGAGTGAACTCGCGTATACAATATCAAGGGATTATTATCGTAATATTTCTTGGAATCATCTAAAGCTCAGTTCAATGCCCATATTTATCGTTTATTTATAAATCTCGTGAAAACAAAATGAAGTAGGATTTTTGTTTTATTTTTCATGGAAAATTAATTGTCTTATTACAACTCCTTTCGACACTTTGTAAGTGTCTTTTCTGCTAAGACATTTTACATTAGGATATTATTATACAAATTTTATACGAACATTTTATACTACACGAAGAACTGTAAACAAAACACTCATTTTTGCAATGATGATATATTAAAAGCAACAAAGAGCTCATCAGGGAACAGTGATCTCCACAAAGGGAAATGAAATTCGACTGAAATTAAAGTATACTTCCGCCTGGTCATTAATTGCTTGTGGAAACGCTGCGATAGTTTTAACAAGTTTAACGAACTAATTTTCACTTTTGATTTAATCATCAATTGGTCCAGCATTGCGAAGGAATTTCAAAGTGACTATCTTGTCGCTGTCAGCTCTTCGTCCGGCGCTTGTTATAAAGCAAACTCGACAAATCTGCACCGAATTTCTGGCTCCATTCATTTCGTCCGACTGAGATTGCCGCTCGTCTTAATGTCTGTACGAGCGTCAAACGTATTTATTTTGAAACTACGTATTTCGCTTGTTATAACACTTGAGCAGACTCTAGTCGTCGGTTTTGAAGTTTGCAAAACACGGAATCCAAATTATCGTTGATCACTTGACACGCAAGTTTAAATCCAGCAAAAACCATGAACATAAAAAATATAAACAAAATATCACGCCAATTTCCACACTTGTTTAAGTTCTTTTGTAATTTATATTTGCATAATGATAAAAAATGTTCCTCATTTGTTTTATTTTCTTCCCCGTTTTTATTAAATAAACTGAACTTTTACATTCAATTAGGACGTAAAATTTGAGTGACAAAAAAGTCCCGATTCAGTTGAAAAAAAAATTAAGAAACTATGCATCTTATCTTAAGTGTGACGATGAAAAGAGCAACAGATGCTCTTTTTATAGAAGTATACTGAATCCCCGAAGGATACAAACGTTAATACGTAAAGTCGAGATAGCGATGTACGAAAGCACGGAGGTTGAGAAGTGGAGTAAAATCACTTTAACAGAATTAGGATTTTGGCCAGACGGAATAATAAGTACCAAGTTTTCCTCGAATGGAGCCCGATATAGCAATAGAATTCCATCAAATTTGCATGTGGAAATTTGATTTGTCAGCCCGAAATGGCTGATAATTTGTACCTTGTTTTACGCGACAATTGAGCCCGACTGAAAAAAATATTCTTTCGCCAAATTAACCATCAGCTAAAAACATGCGGCACTCATGTGACATATATATATATAACCATTTGTGTCATATATGTGCCATATATCTTTTCACCTGGGCACGTTAGCTGCAATCAAGGTTCGCCAGGCAGGCCATATACTTATCTCACTCGACAATTACGAAGGAACCATCGAACTTTGTATAACTCCCAAAAAGTTTTCTTTTTCTTTGCGCATTTTCGCTGCAGCTCTTCGTACGTAAGATCTCTCGAGAAATTCATGAGAATCTTATTTCATCTAGCAGAACTCATCCAAGAATTACGTCATTTACGTAATACAAAAAGATAAGATGAAAAAAAAAGAAGAAAAAAAAGAATTTGAGAAATTATTTTGCCTAAAAAACGTAACCACGATAAACTTGCTAAACTTTTAATAAAGGAAAATTAAAGAAAAAGAGAGTCCTGGGAGGGAAGAGAAGAATACTCCGCTCTTCTTTTACTTACGTGTCTCGTGTCCGCTGCGAGAAGGGGTGTGTGTGCCTGTAACAACGGAAGATACCCTGCGTGTTAGATTTTTCGTTGAGCTTCGAAATTTGCATCTACAGATTTTACAAGCGTATCATGCTCTGAACATGCAGGTGCCTCGCCGAGCTTGATGTTCAACAATAGAAAGTTGGGTGCAACAAAAGACTCGCAACAACCGAGCGACAATGCAGCGTCGTGCGCCACTTGTGTACGGAAGATTTACCGTCGCCGACATAGCTGTGAATATTTAACCCCTCATTAATGCCTTCTACAACACTGCCATGAAATTTTACAACTCATTTTATTATTCGTCCGTAAATGTTGCGTACAAAACATCTCCCTGACGCGTTGCGAAAGTTCCATAACGTTTAATCAACGGCTTGTTACAATTTCAGAACGGATTTACGTTGGCACCACTGGAGTGAGAAAGACAGTGTTGACAATAGCAAAATGTTTATGTTTTTCTCTTGTAATTTTGTGGAGTTTGGAAAGAAAATTGATATAAAAATGAGACACAAATTGAAGATGAAGTTCATTGAGTTTTAAGCACAAAACTAGCCGGCCAGTTTCGCCAAGTTTCTTGGATTTGAGTTTATTAATTGAACGCGGTTAGGTTATGGAGAATTTGAATTATCACTTGCAGCTAAAAAAAAGAATTATCAATAATTTCGCAGTACTTTTGCTCGTTGGAGAGCGCCGCTGAGGAGAAACGAGTTCATTGAGATAAAGAGACTGAGAGCCAGAGAGGTTATGAAAGTCGTTACCATCCATAGATAAGCCTTTCGCGTGTACAAGGATTAAAACTAGTTGCAGCTTCAAAGCACTTTGCCACCTACTGCTTAAGCGTCGTTTTATGCTGACGCACGCGTCTTCAGCCATGGTTTTGAGAATTAATGGAAATTTATCAGACGAGAAAAAAATGTCGCTTTTATTTCGCCAAAATGCATCGAGCCATTCAAGCTCTGGTTGATCTCAACGTTAAAATTCATACCGCCTGATTTCTCGACGGTACAGAATTTTATGTACGAATACAATTACACAGTTTGAATAAATATTTATGCTCGATTTCGTTGGTTCGTTTGTTCGTTTGCGCTCCAAAATGCGTCGACTTATGTCAAGATGTTGCGGTTATTTCGATGAAATCGATTCAAATTTTTTCTTTCGTCTTGACATTTTTCTATTACTCCCAACGATGGAATTTTTTGAATTTATGATGCGATAAAACGTCGACCTAAGTGGCATTCCAGCCACCGAGAGAAATAAGTTTTTGCAAATCTGCACCTCGAAATCCCAATATTCAAACATCTCGTTTGTTTTTGCAAACAACATCAGACCGCATATTTTCTCATTGTTCATCGTGTTTTTTTAAAAATTTTTTATCACATTTTATATCATTTTTCCGAAATTTTTTACGATGCGTTTTTAATCAGTAGAATTAAATTCAAGTTTCCATTGAAGTCTCACTAAAACCTCAATTCAATCATTCTGCTTTAATATTTGATTTCTCCAATTAAACTTCGGCAAATTTGTGTTTCATTACTTTTAACAGAGAGCCCGTACTCTTATTTCCGATCGCACTTTAATGAAATGCTTGCAAACTTTGATTCAAATTTAAAAGATATACATTCAGTCCCTCCAAGACGCTTTCAGTTCAAAATGCATAAATAAAACAAGAAACGTTCACCGCAAAAACTATGGCGCATCATTTCTCAAAAAAAATTAAGACGAGGATAAAAAAAGAGGAGGAATTGACTGAAACGGTCTGGAAGCTTATTTTTCCTTCACGTCGTATTGGCGAAACATCACGGGGAAAGTGAATTTATTTATTCATAAAATCGCGAAGAGCCCCGAAGTTGTATATACTCATAGGGAATAAATTATAATTCCCGTTGCAGAAATTGGCAAATCCTCCTCTCCTGCCTTGCATGTAGAGTGTGCATCTGAAAATTGCTCTGAATTCCTGACGTTTGGACATTTTTCCTCCGGATGATTCTTTTATTTGCCAATTCTCATTCCTACCGTCGAAAACGATTATTTAAAATTACGCGCGGGCGCGATGTTAGTCAATTAAGTTTCAAATCAAATGTTATTTAAAAAATTGGTAATGCAAATTGCCTGAAAACGTCGGGAGCTAAAAAATAATACAATCGAATAGAGCAATATCGCAGTGCATATGGTATACACATTACTACAAACACCACTTTGCAAAATATCGGTTTCATTACGTACAAATTCACAGCCGCATCGTGTTGTTCCACTAATTAGAGTGCCAAATCGAATCGTCAACACAATTTTCATTACTCTGTTAGATTGCTTTTTTTCAATGTTTTTGTATGATTGGCAAATATAATTGGCAAATGTTTGTAATTTTCTACAAACTAAAAAAAGGTTGCAACAAATTTCCTCCGACAGACTTTGGCATTCAATTTCTAAATCGAAAAAATTCATCAATTCAGAGACATTTTAGATTATAAGATATTTTAATATTCATGAAAAAAAATCATGTTACTTTCAACTTTTATTTTTTGCAATGACAGCAGATTTGATTTCGATATTGTATGTAAAAGTTCTTGTGAACTTGCACGAGAGTAAACTTTGTATGTAGTTCCGTGAACTTTGTATGAAGGTCAGCAAAAAATGGATGAATAGGAATTGACTGATGGTTGGAGACAGAAGGAAAAGACGTCTCATCGATTTGGATATGAAAGCAGTGGAAAAGAATAGTTCGGGGTCTTTTTTGACAAGTACGGGCACGAGCATGAATGAGGAGGCGTGGTCGCCGAATTCTTGACAGCTGAATCGCGATTAATTACACGGAAGGACCAAGTCGAGATGTCAGGTTGATTCGCACCCGTCGGATTATGAAATTCAATTAACCGCGCCCTGCCGCTATTTCCGAGTGAATAGCTCGCTAAATTGTGTGCATCGTCGGCAATCTTCGCCGAGGCGTTTGTGTGCCCGAAAATCGTTGACGTGAATTAACTCAAATCTGTTGCCGAAACAGTCCGCGTAAACAATCTCTGACATTTGTTTGTTCCAGTTTCGAAATAAATTTTGACATTTTTTTTTGTTTTAAACCTTTTCTTCTTGCTCAAAACTTGGGAACAAAGTTGATAATTTTGTAAATAGGTTGTATCGAGAGATGTTTAAAGTTGCATGACTCAAAACAACGTTTGTTATTCCGGAGTTTAGAATTGGCAAACTGGCAATTTCAGATCAAGAATGAACGCGAACGAGAAACAAATTTGCTATGCATAAGCACACGTGTTTACGATCAAAAACAGCTAAAGGAATTTCCCGCGGGGATACGATCGTTATGTTCGGTTCAAACTAGTAGTAGTTTTGATGGCTATTCGTGAACCCCCTATTCACTCGTATTATTTAATCGATTTTAATTCCAATAATCCGACCACATATCTATCGGGCTTTCTTTGCACAATCTAGTACCCATGCAGATCGAGTCAGTCCAAAATTTATTGTTATTAGATTTCGTCCGTCGAAAATTGCCAGCTCATGTTTTAGCAGTACATCTATAATTTAATTCATTCGGATAGAAGAAAAAAGACAGGAGGATAGAAATTTTTTTTTGTAATTCAAAGTCAGCCCGGTCATTTGTCATTAAACTTCGAACAGTTTTCAAGTTTATCAGAGTAAGACGAATTGGGAAATTTTTTTTTCAAGAAAACGTTTTCTGTGAAACTTTTCCACATCTTCAACGTTATGATTCTTTTTTTTTTTTGTTCAATTAATCAGATTGTTTTTAATTGACGAAGAAAAGTAATTACAACTCTTAAAACGATGTGAAAAAGATGAACGATCGCAGGCACATATATTGAGCGATAAATACTAATCGACGGGAGAACTAATAAAAGTGTAACTATAGCGGATCCATCAAAACTCGAGTTTTATCGAAATTTTGGAAGTTTGCTTAATTTCAGGGTTCGCTTCGTGTGAAATATCGCCTCGCCGAGGCCGAGGCTCTGTTTTACAAGCAAGCATACAGGTAAATCCCAGCTGTGAATTTGAAAAATGTCCAACTATAATTTTAGCCCTATCTTTTTCTCGCTCGTGCCAACGTGCTTCTCGCTTTGGAATCGCAGGTGCAAGGCAAGTATCGAAGTTTGTGTTGCGACGATGATAGGTGTAAGCTTCTTCTTAAGCTTAGCATTATATGTCTTGGCAATCTGAGCGGTCACATAGAAATTTTGAGTTGAAAAATTGAATCTCGCGCTTCCTGTCGAAATTTTAGGTTTCATACAGAGTTATTATCCACCATTGCACGGAGAAAAATAAAAGTCTAAATTCACTATTAAAAATTATCAAACAAGTGTCACACGAAAAATTGTATTAAAATTTTAAAAGAAAATTATACAAATTTACTACACTCTCATTGTAAAAAATATGAAAAATAATTAAAATAAAATTTTTTCGATAATAATGCTTATTTTCAATGCTTCAAGTACATAAAGACCGCTTGACCCGTTGATATGCATGCTCAAATATTACAATGTAAAAAAAATGTTTTACAAAGTATTAAAATTAATACTTAACTAAAATAATAAAAATATGATGAATAAATTTTCTGTTAAAAATTGTTACGTTATCGTATCTGAAATTTGATGCATCATGTTTCAATTTTTAATATGTCACATCATAAAATTCAGAATATAAATGAGAATAAAAGAGATTAAATGTTATGATTCTTATACCTTTGTGTTTGCATTTTCTATTAAGGTCACATTGATTTTTACGATTCTTTTAGCATATCCCATCATTCATAAGAAAAATCATCTTACAATAGTAAAATGCAACTCATCATTTAATAAGAAAATTCGGTATATTTTTTCTCTGTTTAGTTTTCATCGTTTATTTCAATCTGCGTCATTGTATAGCTTCAACTATACGATAGCCAGAGCGAACAAATGTTATTAATAATCACGGATTTGTTAAATTGTTTTTAACCAACAACTCGGACGATGCAGTTTCATAAGTGTAACGTCATTTGTTAACTGGCAGTCGGTTCACCATAACTGGCAACAGTTCAGTTATGTAACCTTAGATGGGAAAGAGCAGACGCAGAGGATATAATTTACAAAGTTTAATTTTCGGCCAGCCGCGGTCAGGTGTACTCTCTGTTTGTACATGTTAAACACTGAAGCATTTGCTCGGGAACTGCGAACTCGCCGAATCTATTAATCCACGTTAACAGTTTCAGAGATAAATCGATTGAGAAACACACCTCGTCCGAAAATCAAGCTCGAATGGTTCCGTGTGGTGGGTTTTTTCTTTTTTTTACAAATTGAAAAAAAACTCGCGCGGCAAACTAGCGTTTAAAAAAATTATTTCTTCAGTCAACATGACACTTCAATTAAAGCTCAACGAACTGAATATTTCATGAGCTTTCATCAGTTAATTCAGCGCGATCGATGTTCGGAGCTCCCCGGCGTTGACTTTAAATATACAAATTTGGCACTTGAACGCTTCGATGGAACTGGACGAACTTAGCTCGTAAGGGTGCTCATTTGGCATCGTCACATATAATTGTATCATCGAAATTTATATTTTGTGTCTGATGAAATGTTATGACAAATATCATTACGACATATAATTGAGGATCAATTATGTTTTCTCATCCTGATTACGTTTTGCAAACTTGGATTGCAATTAACGTTGCAACGACTAGCTTGTACGTGAGACGATTTGCTCTCTCTCCCTCCCCCCCTCTCTCTCAACAAGAGACGGAAGTTACCCGAACGGATCAACATCCTTGTCGCTGTATATGGTGACAGTTGACTTGTTCCTTGCAACTGTATTCAGATTTCTCGATCTTGTCGCTGCGGAATAGTATAATGGCCCGGGCAGACGCAAATTATAGTTCGCGATCCATTGAACTTTATCCACCCTTGATGTAAATTCCGTTGAGAAAAGTGGCGACGTGGCAAACATCTCAGTTTGGATAATGAAATTTACATCCGAATCTCCTTATGTGATACAAAACAAACTTGAATTGATAATTGGACGCCCTTTTTGACATTTGAACGAACATGACTTTTTTTTCGTAAATTTGTTCATGCAAAATGTAAAAGAATTAAAAAAAAGTCAACAAAAATTCGCAAAAATGTAAAAGTATACCGAATGTTTGAATTTTAATTTTTTGTTATACATCGAATCTCTGGTACCTTACGTCGCTTAATGAAATTTTATTTCGGTCAGCTTCTGATGCTCTGCATGATCAAACAATCTGATTGTACTAGTCAACGGGTGGTAGGAAATTACTCCATTATATTCTGCATACATATTGAGGATGTTATGCGATGAAATTTCCGAGCATTATTTTAGCATCATAATTAATTGGTGGTTTCAAAAAGTTACTTAACATTCGATGCGCGGATAATCCAAAGGGGAATTTTTTTAATTAAATTTATTCAGTTGGAAATTTATACGTCGCATGTTTCGATTCGAACAAAAAAGAAATGGTGACAATTATAATCTGATTAATCAAGGGCCGTTTTTGGTTGACAATGAGATAATGGAGTAGTCGGCTAAAAAAAAAGACAGCGCGCTGTGGGACTGAAATCGACTTTGTGTCGTAGAGAGTTTTCCGTGTGGCGCGCGGCGAGATATGCATCGGGAAAAATCCACGAACTGGGAATAAACGTGAGATCGACGTGCTTATACGGCTGTTATAGATATCTCGTGGGTAAAAAAGGGGAGCGATATGAAAAAGACTGGCGAGGAGAGGCAGAGTGAGAGGGAAAATAGACAGAGAAAAAACGAGGTAAGAAAAACGATACGACGTAAATGCACACGCGCGCACCCGGTGCACTGCACAAAATGCAATGAAATGTGTGAGAAGAGTCGGGAAAAATAAAGCCGCGTTGGCATTTAGTTATTTCGACGCGTTCGTTATTCTTAAATGCTAAGCAGAAGAAGAATTGCGTGAGGATTGGAGTTACTTTTAAATTCAAAATCATTCACTTGACAAAAATTTATCTTGTTTTCCAACTGAGTATACATCTTTATATTTAAATGTTTCGGTATTCGAGCGTTGGAACGTAAACTTTGGATGGCGAAGTGATAATTTTTGTGGATATTTTTAAAAATGCGTGCGATAAAATTTTGTAACGACAAAAATGAATTGCAGGTGAACATTTTTTTTCCTGTCCAATCCGACTGCATGTGACGCGTGATGCACGTGAAAAACGTTATGCTTACATAATGCAACTAACATACCGCGAGATAAATTAAAAGTCAGCGCGGCCTTCGTTCTGTCAGGGCCGTGTTAACGAGCAGAGCAGTTTTTTTATTTTCTTTTTTTTTTTATTCTAAAATCTTTAACTGACTTCAACTGAAGTGTCCAGGATAAACGATTCGAAAAGAACTGTGTCTTTGAGAATAATTAAAACGTACGCAACAGATGATTTATGTAACCATTGTTTTGCCGGTACGATAATTTTTGACTTTCGAAGAGGAATTAATTCCGACAATTGCTTAATTGCTGCTTTTAAACGGCGTGACAGATTGGTTAGGGAAACTATTGTTTTGAAAGCGTGAAAAGTGCTACGAAAAGGTGGACATAACTTTTGGAAA
This sequence comes from Trissolcus japonicus, assembly GCA_030522925.1. Lineage (NCBI taxonomy): Eukaryota > Metazoa > Arthropoda > Insecta > Hymenoptera > Scelionidae > Trissolcus > Trissolcus japonicus. Next base: position 14,477 of record JAPYZS010000120.1, on the reverse strand, counting down.
ATCAGAGTCGTGAGACGCTTTGAAGAACGAATGGAAATTCTATGTAAATTGTCATGATTATTTATACGGAAGAAGTGCTGTACATTAGTGATCAACTTTAATATATTCTAATTAATGTATTTCTTTTTTTCTATATTGTAAGCATTTCAAGTACGCTGACAGTTAAGATGAAAAATTTGTATAATTGCATTTCATGTTATGCGAATAAATTTTTCGACGACAACCAATGTTTTTTAAATGACATTTTCATTATTTATATAATTGTTTCTGCCGTTCGTTAAAATAACTTAATTACATTAATAAAATTAAAACGAATAAATGAGTGCGACAAGAAAATGATTAAGGATATATAAAAATGATTAAAAATTCAGTTCCTGATTCAGTTACATTAATTCTTTCGATTCTCTTCTAATTTCGAATGCAAACAATCGAATAATTTAATTAGTCACAAAGTTCTTTTTCTTTAATTATTAAAAATGCAAAACTCTTTTTCTTTTCGTTTTGCGGACGGTTGAACAAGTTCTTCACTGATTAATAACAAGTTTGGAATTATCTCGACCGGTAAACTTTGGTAGATTTTGTATAAATAAAGGCAAGCAGTTTCAAAAGGAGAAGGGATATGATTTAATTAATTTCCTTTTACTTAAGTTTTTCTCCCGCGTAGAAATGAAGCTGAAATAATGTGAAGTTTGAAATTAGAAGAATTAAATTAGGAATAACTATTGTTTGTTTGTTTAAGTAAGTACATAACGAACCAATACAGAGAAATAGAATTTCTACAAGCTTTTTTTTGTATTCATATAAAATTTCCGTAACGAAAATAGACTAGATTATCGATCGAATTAGCGTATTTACCCCAATGCTCGACAGTTTTTCGCGGAATTGACAATCGTTAATTCGCGGTACAACTAGTGCGATAAGGCGACGATTTGTGCCGGAACACAATTGTCAGTTCTCACTTGAAAACAGTTGAGAACTGTGTCACATGTATAACTCACCGTGTCAAGATTGAACAAGCTCGATACTTTCTTCAGGAATCCGTCTTGCGATTTCTTTTTTCTTCGCGTGGACATTTTGGTCGTTGAGTGGTTGGAAAATAAAAAAGAAAAGGGAACTCGGTCGAGAGATACGCTAATCCAATTGGTTCAAGTCAAACGGGTGTACATCATTTGAACTTGTTTCCTCGATTACACTTTGCACACTTCTGAATATTTATGTCAATGAAATTTCACTTGCACACGTAGCGACACAATCGACGTTACTCACTCATCGTCATGATATCGTTGCGACTAATTAAAGATGGTCTAGAAAAACAAAACCTTTCTTATGACCTGCCGACTCATCTTTCATGGAATCCACGTCTCATCTCAAGATCGTTCTTAATCGTTATTGGGAAACTTGAATTGTGACATACAGTTTTGACACTCCATTTCCGTTAGGCCATTGATACGAAAAATAATAATTTCACGCCCACTATGAGCTTGAAAAATCGATTGAAATCTAATGCCTTTAAATTTCATTAGTAAAAGAAAATGAGCTTTACATATTTCAACTACCAAGAATAATTTTTCGTAACTCAAACGTCAAAAAGATAATCTGAAAATTGCACGTTTTCGTCATTTTTGCGAAGTTCCCTTAAAACTGACTCCCTCACGAAACTGATCAGCTTTCAAATTAGCGAATCACGAGGTGTACCATAAAATGTCGGTCTTTGACGATAAAGTTATTTCAAGACCGGTATGCATCCTTAAGCGTGCACGCACACGAGAGAGACAGCAACGAAACGCGAGAGAGACAGCGGACATGAGTTCAGCAACCATAACCGAAGGGCAGCCCAACTTATTGTTATCCCCACGGAATTCCAATAAATTATCTTGAACAAGTGCACACAGTAACCTACAATTGATACGTTACAACAGAGCACAAACAGAGAGAGAGAGAGACAAGTGTCGTTTTATTGAATCGCATCGGTACACCCCCGATGGCCTCTATTATAACAATCACGCGCTTAAAATCGTAATCGAAAATGCGCGATAAGTCAGACACAATTGAACGCCTGTCATCCGCTCTGATAAAGTAATTAATTCAGCTAATCGTTTCAATTTGTCGTATAAAATTTATTGTTTAGAGATAAAAGAGCGTCTGATGAAGCCAATTAATTGATGAAAGTAACGTTCAATTGGACACAACCGAGTTGACTTATCAGACTTATTGTGCGTCACGGAGGAATTCGTGGTTCCATTAGTTAGCTCTGAAGTAATTTACATTTCTCTGGGTGGAAAAAAAAATCGTGACTCCGTAATTGAGTGAGGGAAGAGGGCAAGAGAGAGAAACAAAAAAAATTAAGATCAGAGTGACAGGAAAATGCAATTAACAAACTTATTTATTCGGCATAGTTTTCAATTAGACAACAGAGGAGGAACGTCAGCTTGATAAACAAGCGATGAAGTTCGCCTGGAATTATGTGCACCGTTCGACCTAACCAACAAAAAACATCTTCCAGAATTTGTCTGCTCACTGTGAGCACAAACAGGTTGTCCACACGTTTCTCTCGCTCTTTCGCACGCGCCCACTGGTCGTCTCGCTCTTTATGATCGGTTACGTCTTTTTACATTTTCAGGTAAAAAAAGAACAAAAAAAGAAAGAAAAGAAATAAGAAATACTTTTCCTCCCTCGCGACTAAAAAGTTTACCATCCAATGAAAATTACCGCTCGAAGTTATGTGTCCCGGGTAGTTATTGTCACATAAATTTCGCTGAAGATTTTTCGTAATAAAAGAGACGTGAATTCCTCGTAAAGCGAGTTGCACAAGATTACAAAAAGACTTTTCGGAATAGTATATGCACCGTTTATTACGTCAGAATAAACCGTATCGCTCTTGCTCCATACATAGGGAGCTATAGTTGTAATTCATATAGTCTCATCGATTTGTACGGCTTAGCAATGACAATTCCACGTAAACGTTCTTTAATTTTATAACTGTTAAGTGAGTTTCGATCGTGAAATAAGAACAAAACAACGCCTCAAAATTGGTAACTTTGGTAGCGGAGCATATTGTTGGGACAATTTTTCCCCCAAGTTAGTATCCTTACAGTCATCACAAGGGGCAACGATATGATGACGAAAATCGGCGGAGCAACTTGAACGAACCACTGGAGAACCTCGGCGCAACGAACCGACGCACCAGTTGAGTTCGCGAAGGTTAGGTCACTGATATCGCTTGAACCGTCGGTGTCCCGTACGCGACGCGTCGTTGCGCGCGCACTTGTGATTGAAAAATAAAAATTTTTCTCGCGCGATTACTGTACCGATCGCAGGCACTGGGATCACGTGGGCGGAACAATCGCACCACCGACGCCACGAGACGCGACAGTTCTGCGGACACGCAGTCGGAATTACTGTGCTCCAGGGCCTCTGGCGACGTCACCAAACGCGGCCGGCATAAAGTCAAGAAGCCGCGACTGCATTACACCGAACAACCGAACCTGCACGAGACCGGCCGATCGTGCACGAGCCCTGTGCCTGTATCAACCGATCGGAAAACGTCGACTGGGGCGCCAAGGCGACTCACCTTTTTGCTTCAAATGGAAAACGTCTTTTTGCTCAAAGATGACGATGTCGTTTGTTTTATTACGAGCTTTGTTAACTTTAAGGACACGCTCGGTTCTGCATTACCGACGCGGCTACCTTAGCGTAACTGCGGCGCCTTAAGTCGTAATTTTTAATTTAAAATGGTCGTTTTCATAGGTTGTTATGACTGATGGTACGAACTTGAATGTTCGATTTTTGTCAGGCAGCCGGTTTGCATGTTTGCTGATATGACTTTTTAATTGCCGGGAATAAATTAAGGTAACGTTTCAGAGATGAAGTTATCACCGTCGGTTATTTTTTTTTAGATTCGTATTTTTTACATTCTTGTTTTTATTCATAAAAATAATGGTAAATTTACTTTTCGAGGTGGATGCAAATTTTTAAAGTGATTATGATTCTACAAATGCACTGTTATTACAAATTTGTAATACAATTAACGATTGTATTACAAGGCTAAAAATTAACGATTTTTATCAGTCGTAAATACTGTATTAAATTTCTTCTGCAAGTTTAACTTCGTTACAGGTTACGCAACTTTTTGTATATTTTAACTTTATCAAAATACAACCTTAATAGCACACTTGACAAGTCAAAAATGTGAACCGATTCATATTCATCGATTCATTTTAATAACGCCGAAGATTATTTGCATTAATTAAAAAAAAGATGTTATATGAAATTCCTCGAAACGCACATCAAAATAATGTTTAAATAAACATGATGCTAATTAAAAAACACCGGGCAAAATTTTGTTCTCAGATTTTTATATATTGTGCGCGTTGTTGAAGAATGTGTTGAGCCAACAGCGCGTTTTACGTGTTGTGAAGTATGTCGTTAAACGTTTTTAGTATTAAAAGTGCACAGTCCAGAAACTTAAACTAATCTTCGTCGCGGTGAAATTGCATGACTAAATTCGTGTACACGCAAACTCGTATTGTATGTAGACTCTTGACTGAGACATTCGCACAAGGATTAACAATGGTACTTGATATCAACTGAATGTAATTTTCCTCTCATTAAAGTAAAGTACTCGCATGAAACATAAGGCCATGCCGATGGTACAATTAGATCAGTTCAATTGCAACTATATTAATATTTATTTTATCAACAATTTTGAAACATCATCTGGTAAAAAATATTGATTGTCAGTTTATTTCCGATTGCAAAGTACTTGTCACATAACACTCTCAGTTAAAAAACAAGTATGATTAAAATTTTAAGAACTCTTTTAATGTTGTTTAAAAATTGATGTAAATATGTATTTTCATCACAAAAGTCGTTTGTTCGTGAGATAATAATTAACATTATTTATTTAATAAACGGAAAGTGACTAATACCATATATATCAGCAGAACTTATGCGTGACGTTAACGTAAACGAAATGCACTGTATACTTGGGCCTTTGATCGACGGCTTTGAATGTGTTAGTTTTATTGTAGAGCACAAATAACCCACGTCGTTAAACACGGTCTGCTTAAAATTCATTAAATTCGTGTTAAATAAGCTTTTAGCTTAGTTCGTGATGTCTATCTACGAAGTTTACGAGTAAAATTGTTCTTACAAAATTATACTAATTTAATCAAGAGACAAAAATAATAATCAAAGATAAAATCAATAAAAAACATGTATTTCTACTTGAATTTTCGTTGACAGTTTGGTGAACGAATATTTGAATGAGCGGTTACGTTGAATGGTGTACAAAAATGAATCTCACGTTGCAAATAGCGATTTGAAATCCATTCTCATCGCAGGTTGTTATTCCACTTAGTGGCACTATTGTGAAAACGGAAAACAGAGTTTTTAAATAAAAAACAAAGCGCATACAACGTGGTTCAAAGGTTAAGATGAAAATAAAAAACCAAAAACGTGCACTGTGTGTAAATTTTATTTTATCAAGTCAGTGATGGTTTGAATCAAAATTGTTCAGTTTAGGAAGCTGGCAATAATCGAATTAGTTCGGGGGTTATGGCGATGGTACCGAATAGCGTCCACGTTTTTCTGCTACGGGCTTTGCGTCAACCTAGTTGAAAAATAATTCAAATATGTAATACAAATATGAGAGTGCCGCCTTATTCTTTCTGTTAGTCACTTGTTTGTTAGTTTTATAAATGTATATTCCAGAGAGGACGGCTATTTAAATTGTACTTACAAAAATACAGTAGTGAGTCTGCTAATTACATATTGTTAGTCATTTTGTATTTACGCTCGTTTTACAATACACTTTGTTTCCGGCTTGACGCATAACTTCATTAGTTTTTGAAAGCAAACTTCTTTGATGCAGTTCGAATTTAATTTTAGCAGGGATACATTGTAACCTTACTAATTTAATTCAACCTTTGAACAAATTGAAATAAAATGTCTCATCCAGCAGAACCTCCGGGTTTTTCGTTGGGTTCCTTTCTATACGCTCTTATTTGACGGGCAAATTTCGTTTTTGCCTCTTTTTATATGGTACATGGAGTTCTTTGTCCTTTCCTTTCAATGGAATTATTAGAGATTCGCGTGGTAAGATTTCCCGAAAGAGTTTCTCACAAAAGGTCGAGCAAAATGCGTGATTTGCTTTGTACAGTCGAGGAATATGGCATCTATACTTTGCCAGAAACGAAACATGGGACTCAAACCATCTTCACAGGGTAACAAAAATAAAAAAAAAACTAAACTGCAGAGTAGGAAAATATTCGAAAGCGTTTTTGTTGATGATGATCTCAGAAGATATTACAATTTAGATAAGGTGACTCAGTTTGTTTCCTCTGTTGAGAGAAAATGTTGCAGGAATTAAGTTTATGAGGTAAGGAATTCGGTGAAGTTTAAATGCAGACTGAAAGTCGAGATTAAAACAAGAGGGTTATGCAGATTGCTCGGATTTAATTTGTAATGTCGAGAGTGAGGATTATTTTCTTTTTTAATCGAGATTTGGTTTATTTCTGTTCGAAATTTTGAGGGCGGGCAATTTAATAGATACAGAGAGCATTTCGACGATATTTGTCGAGAAAAAACAAAAATATTTCTTTTGGCAAAGATATTCACTCTCATCTATACAAAGAAGAGATACAAAAAGAAAGAAGACTTTTACAAAATCAACGTACTAGATATAAAATATAAAAAAGTGAAAAATTCTTTTTCTGCGAAAGATCTCTCTCGAGTTATCTTGTGAAGATATCTCAATTTAAAAAATTAGTTGCTTTTTCTAAGATATTTTTTTACGATGAAAATATGTTACGTTAAATATTTGTCCGTAACAGCTCGATTATTATGAGATGTCAAGAGCCATGCTATTAAATATTCCAAATTCCACAAACTGTTGATATCATATATAAACATTTAATTATACATTTTATGAGATAGAAAATACGACCATTAATGAGTTTTCACTGTCCTTTCGCACATTTCTGAGTGTGGGGTTTACACTTGTTAGTCGCATCCACCGTAATCTACATTTTAGACGATGTATCAATTTGCGAAATATTGCGAGAACATCATTTATTTGATGAAAAAAATGATGGAAAACCTTATCTTGATGTAAAGCAAACATGCATTATTTTTTTTTATTAAATTGCAAAAAAAGTTGTGAAACACTCATCATACATAAACCGTGCAAAATTACAATATCATTTTCATATCATGCATGCATTACATTTTTTTTTATCAAGTCTTACCTGATCGCCATCGAAATTCAGCCAACTGTCACGACTCTGAAAAAGAAAGAAAAACAAATCTTGAGTAAACTGTGAGCTCACGTGCATTTTCACTGGACAACATATTATTTTTCGATCATTTTTGCAACAATTTGAACTTGATTATTATTTATTCTGGATATTTTGAATAAGTTATGAATAAGGGAAAATCGTTTTATTTGCGGAGGTCATACTTGGCAGGGACTGGTTGAGGCAATGTTCGTGAGAGGGTTAACGTTGGATCGTGTTGTTAGATTTATTGCGACAATATAGGTGGACCGTACAGCGTTGAAACGTGCCCGTTCTGTTCAACATAGGCTCATATATTTTGCTTTCGTGTATATATGTAATCTTGTCAAATATGTTATTTTACACATAAAAACCAAAACCCGAATTTTTAAAGTGCCCTGCACAATAACGAATGACGGCGATCGGTGTACCTGTCAATTTTATTTTAATAATAATTTATACATACTGTTATGAATGCTTTTGAATGGTATTTGAATACATTGCGTTTTCGAGTTGTATTTTTTAAACAAAATAGGGAACAGTGGGCGTAAATATGACAGTATCGAAATGTCATTTATAATTCGATTTATATAGATTTAGTAATAATTTGAACATTCGAATTATATTTTACCTCAACAACAAAATTTTATTTCCCAAAATAGCAAAATTATTTGCGTGTCAAATTACACCGAGGTGTCATAAATTTATTTCAGGTTCTTTTTATATGCTCGACTTTTTTCTTGGTTTCATTTTGGTTAATGAACTCATCAAAAATATTAAATGACTAAAAAACGACGTTATAAACACTAATTTCAGCAGGTGATTATGAAATATTTAAATAGCGCATCGAAGCTTAAAGATACATTCGCTATTTTTACACCGACATCAGTTAGGATCAAAATCCCATTAGGATGTTACTCCCTGCGGAATTCTCCACTCGAGCAACATAATACCAATATCAATTTCGCTTTATTGAACTGAAAAACATTTCTCGTTTCTGAGTACGACTGAATCCCCTTCGAATTACTCGCGAGTGCCGTTGATTTTTGAAATTGATCATTAAATTAAAAAAAAAAAAAAATAAAACCAACGAATAATTGTGTACCAGTTACATATGAATTTTGTTGGATTCGTAATAACTATTAGTTCCATGAGTATATATTGTACTCATCCCTTTTTATATTACCCGGTTTCATTTATTTTATAATTAAAACTTAATTGAGTAAGGATTGTTGGAAATGAGATAATCGGAATAATTAGAAAGTTTGCGAGCATTAAGATTGCAATTATTTCATCTTTCGGAAGCCGGCGTAAATAATACAAAAAGTTTTCATCGGATAAAGATTTCCATTTGTAATTTATTTTTCATTTAATTGTGAAATTAATAACTTTACTCGATTCCACATTCAGTATCATATATCAGAATATCCATAAAAAAATTCTCCCCCCTGTATGAAAACGTCAAATAAGAGATTCAATTAAGTCACTTCGTTAAAATGGGCGGATATGTCTCAGTATAGTTGATGACATAACGTTATAAGTATACTAGGATCCTTCATGACAACACGCGACAAAATTATCCATCCGACATGGCGTAATTAATTGGTGTCATGTTTAACGGAGACGGTATAAAATTGACATTCTTACTTGACGCATTAATAAAATTATTTTGACTGTACCTGTACAGTTTCAAAGACCATTATATAATAATCAAATTGAAATTCTACTTCTAGTAATCATATAAAAGTACAGCAGTTCGGTTATAAAGTAATATTATATTACAAAGTGATGAACTGAATATTCAACCGGTTAATTATACAAATATGATTCATATGTAACACTCATGATCAAGGCACGGTGGCTGAAAACACCTGGGTTTTCATCGCTAAGCCGAATCTATTAGACAGTTGGATCATCGAGTTTTGCAAAACCGCACACACGACATGTTACAACGTAATACGTGTCCGATGGTAGCGCAGTAAATAAATCTTTTGAGACCTGCATGATTCAATTCTACGCTTACAGTTGGACGTACAACAAAAAAAATGTTAGAGTCAAATGGTTGCAAATTTGAATGGACGTATATGCACACTGAGCAAAATATATCCAAAATTTGTGTCAGACTCGACTACACTTCACATACTATCATTAAGATTTTAGAAATTACTATTTATAATCTTAAAATTTGTGATTTTAAATTTGCTTTATAAAATGCCACTATGAAAAAGTTGAACAATTTCTACGAATTATTGAAACTATTCGTTCGATTTTTTGGAATGACAAAATGTTAATTTGAACGACTCAAATGAGTTTAATTTTTGTTATGTAAACATGTTAAAATAATTATATTTTATATATATAATAATTATATCTCTCAGTTTTTTATCTAATTTCTGTCAATTTTTATAAAATAAAAAGCGTTGATTTTTTAAAACATAAAACAATGATTTAAACAATTCATTTTAATAATCGACTTAATATACTTATGAAAACTTACATAATTAAAAAGTATTAAATAATAATTGTAATACTTATACCTATGAATTTTAATAACATTAGGCATATTACACATATTTGTTTATATTTTTTAAACATTAGATTTCATTCTAATTCGCGCGCAAGAAATCATCAGTCTTTTTCGCAAGTGCCTTTCCGTATAGGCTGAAGTATATAAGGACAGCTTGGGTGAAAGTATATAAGCGTTGCGTATTATTGCGATTATTGTTCTACAATTCAATTCTGTACCTCTTCGGCGAATATGTAATATATGTAATATTTATATGATTTATTATGCGTGCGTCCGTACTCTCATGTGTGTGCATGTGAATAGAAACAATTCATAATAATGGTTAAAATTGAAACTTCATTGAGACGTTGAAATGACTCATCATGTAACAATATCAAAAACATTCACGTCTTAAGTTTAAATGAATCTGTTAAAATACTGACAGACATAAACAAAAGTATCAATTAAATGTTTACGTTAATTTGAACTAGAAATTTGAAAACTAAAAATAACTATTGTATCTATTAAAAATTAACATTATTTTTTAATTCTCAGTAAAAAATAATATACGTCACAATATTTTTCAATATCCGAGCCTATTAAATTTCGATACATTTCAAAGGTAATTTTAACATTTAAAATCACAAAATGTTACCGTAAATGATTACACTAATTTCTATCAAAACATGCTACATATAAATACAAGAATATTAAAAATTGTCAAAAAAAACTAAAATGTACGACAACACAAGTTATTTTTTATTCTCTTCCAATTTTTTTACATTTCAAATTAATTACATTTTTCTCGATTTTTAAAGTCTGACACTCTTTTACTATTAAAACAACTCTTTTACTATTAAGAATCTTGTTTTCTCAGTGTAGTTTCACGTCGGTTTATACCATAAAGATTTAAAAAAAAGCGAGAGCCAAATTATTTTTTTTTTGCGTTTTACTCAAACATCCGGCAATAACGATGCACACGCAGAAAAGGTACAAAGTATGTATTCAAAGCGGTTTATTTAGCTTGCAAGATTCATTTGGGATAGTTGGGCTCAGTTTTAACGTCAAAATGCACTGATAACTTTGTTCCGACGAACTAAAGCTCAACTTAGTTTCACTTTTTTTTAATGAAAAGAAAAACCATGAAAAAATAGACCGAGTGGGATTTAATCACGGTTTTGAAATTACAACTCTTGTTTGTTTCTGGGAGCAGTTGCTGACCGCAAGTAGATTATGCGGCTGACCGACACGAAAGTCGGTGGCATAATCAACGCCAAGCATCGGAATAAAATGTTCGCCGGCAGCAAGTAGTGCAAGTCAGTTTGCATCAGACATCATCGAAAGTGCCCGTTTTCTTTCATGTTTTGATTTTTGTTTTTTTTTGTCTTCAATATTGGTTTGAATTTTCAGGAATGAAATAATAAAGGTAAAAAGGTGTCTAAAAAATTGGTTTATTTTTAGACCTTTTTATTTTAATTCTAATGGTTATTAAAAATACATATTTGCCTTCTTGATAAACATGAAAATATTTCGTGAGAATTTTTCGTTATGACACAGAGTATCACCACAACCTAGAGTTCATTACCCGAGCTCGCCTTATAAGGCCCCTATAAGGGAGAGCATTGCAAGCCCCACAAACGCCCGATTAATTTCTCCTAGGGTAGTGGACAGCGGTGGGCCAATCGAAATACTACGCGACAAAAATGCACTTGTTTGATTGATTAGTTGAGGTTAACTTTTGCGCACCAGATTCGCAATGAGCACTAACATCAACACTCTACTTCCCCCTTCTACGCATGAGCAGAGACTGTCAAATGCTTGCCCACTACCTTTCGTCTCAAGGTAGAAAAATTCACCTTTAACAGTAACAGTTTTGACTGTATCTATCGACCGACACACTCGGCCGAAAAGGTAATCTATTTTTTTATTTGCGACAAAAAAATATCCTACAGATGTATGCTTTATGGATCATCGTCCAATCTCACGAAGTAATTTCGTTCCTGATGCGATTAAAAAAAATCAAGGCGCAATGGTCATGATTCAGATCTTATATTCCTTTTGAAATGTTGCAAACAAATTTTTGTATCACAAAGTAGCATCTAATGTTTTATCACGGGAGATTTTTCCGTTCTTCATAACTCAATTAAAAAAACACGAATTAATAATTAAGCTCTGGTGATATTGCATATTTGCCGACGTAATTCACAGATGTCAAAACAAACACAATTATTCATCGGATGATTTAATAACGCGCAGAAAAGTTTAATTGTCGTCATGAAAGACGTGGCTTCTTTTTGCGTGTCTAAAAGCAGCAGTTATGACGTCGAACATAAAAAAAAAGTCTTGTTAGAGCGACAGGCAACATTTTATTCTCATTAATTCTTTAGCGTGTTTTTTTAACTTTTTTTACAAGTTGCGTTTTTGTATGAAAAGCGAATTCTCCCATTGTCTTGTCGTAATTGAAACATCCGGGACTGTTATGATGACAAGAGTTACTCGCTTGTTTTTAATTAATAAACTGCGAATCATCGATATTTCGTCGACGATCAAGTGACAACGGTTTTTTTTAATCACCCGACAGCAAATAAAAATAATTAATAATTAAAAAGCATGTGTATCAATTTGACATATATTTTCGTTCACCCAAAAGTCAATGACGGGGATCCAATTATTATCACCTCTCTGCTATAATGACAATTTCGCAATTCTTTTCAATCCGGATCGCAATCGAGGCGGCAAAAAATTAATTACGTATTTGGTAATTAAACAATATTGCATCACGTATTCTGTCGGCTACAAAATCAGACGTCGTTAGGCAGAAAAAAAATTGAATCCATTACGATTAACGCGACGTGCTACGAAAATGCTAAGCGCGAGCAATTAATTTGTTCAGATGAATCTGTAACGAGCAACGAGAGGCGAGGGAGAAAAAAAAAATTGGGTCCACTAATGATTAATTCATCGAGTCGCAAAGATTTTTCTGCTACGATTTATTTACGCCAATCGCGTAGCCTTAATTAAAAAAGTTTCTTCATAAAAGTGTGTGTGGCGCCGATAAACGTGCGGCGAATTCGAGGATGGACAAACTTTTCGCTCTTCTTATTGTCGTCTTAGGGGAGCGTGTTCTAGCTCAAAACACAATCGCACTGTACAGCGCGGTGTGTTTTGTTACGGAAACTCGATGTGTCGACGTCAAGAGATTTTCATTGTTGGAAACAATCAAAGTCAGCTAAGTTTGCAGTAAACTCGTATAAGTAGCTTCAGATGAACTTGTAAGACACGGGGCAAACTTCGGCAACATGAATCTTCTATGCTGTTCCCCCGACTTTTCGTGTTTTATGATTAATAATGTTTAATAACTTTGATTCCCCCCTTGGACAAATCATTTTTAATCATTGTCCGCGGGAGTTCGGGCAACTGCTCCCGGCAAGTTCCAATTAGCTAAATGCACAATTCTGTAACTTCGCAGACTCACAAGATATCATGTATGAAAAGTAAGATAATTTTTCAAAAAAAAAAAAAAAAAAAAAAAAAAAAAAAAAAAAAAAAAAAAAAAAAAAAAAAAAAAAAAAAAAAAAAAAAAAAAAAAAAAAAAAAAAAAAAGGAAAGAAAAAAATTTTGGATCTGTGCGCAAAACTTTCGATGCATTGATAATTTCGAAGTTTACCAACGAAATTGTTTATTCATTATTAATAGCAATTTGATTTGAAAATTGTATTTGCAGATCTAGATCCAATTATTAATGTCTAATCCAGCGCAGCCGTTAAGTGCAGCGATAACATTTTGAATGACGATTAAACAGGAATAAACTATTTTGTCAGCTGGTTGAAATGGTCTGCTATGAATACGATCGGTTCTGTTATGCTTCGGGAGAATCCTACAAACTTTCAATTGTGGTTGTGAAATTGAACGACGACACTATGGCTGATGGCAGGGGAAAAAAACTTTATATAAAAGTCCTCTGGATTTACATGTAACTCGGTTGTAATTGAATGCTTTGAAGTGTATCTTATCGAAACAGGTTACATTTTTTTGAAATGCAATATTTTCATAGAATTTGAAAGACAGTTATACATAAAAATATATCGATCGAATTGGGATTATGTATGCGCATTTGAAATTCGTGTCAAATGAAACAACGCATTTAAACGAAATCAGTGCACGGATAGAAAAACACCATTAAAATTTGCTGCAATTTTCAGCAAAGCTCGGACGGTAAAGCTTAATATAACAAATTACAATGATAATAATAACAATGTCCTGTCGATAATAAAGTTTTCTATAATTCGTGTGAAAAATTGGCATTTTGAGGTTATGGTCCGCGGTTTACAATGAACACGGTAAATTTTGATGTGCTTTTCTATCCGTGTGGATAGTGCACCCCAAGTAGAAATTTCTATGGTTGAACAAATGAAACAAATGGGCCAATAGTGGCTTATATTGGCCGACAATAGTCGGACTTGTGTTAAGATTCTGAACACTTGGCTAACGGTAGATCAAAATCTACGCATATGATAATAATACAATCTTCACCCAACCGTTGGGAAATATATTTTTCAAATTCTTTGCGAATATTTATCGTACATTTGTACAAACAAAATACGTTTGTTAGTCAACCAACGGGTGTTCGCCGTTTGACGATTGGGCGTTTACTTTTGGGTCTCTTATACTAGCCATTTGTTTCCCAACGGTCTGTT